>CM041780.1:113455707-113471290 GCA_023374045.1 Limonium bicolor
AAAGTAAGTAAGTTAGTAAGTATCATATGAGTAAGACCGTGTAAGTCGTATGGTACCGAGTAAAAGAATAAAAGAACATCCGATTAACCGTATGGGTAACTGGCTAACAAAGAATGAAGTAAGAATTATGAAGTGTATTGCTATGCAGTTTGGCTTGTGTATTGCCTTCCGGTTGTATGTATTGTATCCTTGTATGTATGTGACTTGTATGAATGTATTAATGTATGTAATAGCATGTATGCATGTATAAAACGAACTCCATGTATTTGACCAATTAGTCGGTGTACCCTCATTAGCACGCGGTGTATGCGAAGTTTATGCGCAGCTTTTGCTGAGCCCCTTGGGGCACTGTTTTTTAATTTTACAGGTGCTCGTGAAGGATGACGGTCGTGATGAGACCAAGATTGATTTATTTTTGTGTAGTTAGTAGATTGTGGATGGTGTACCAAGTTGTACACAACTGAATGCCTTTTTGAATAGTCGGTGTACCATGGGGTACACCCTTTTGGATATTGTAAGAATGGTGAATTGGTGGAGATGAGTAGATTGGTAAACTCATGATTTTTGTAAACTTGTGAGAAGGGATGTAATAGTTTATGATTTTTGGATACTCGGTAATCGAATGATGTAAGTAAATGCTATGTATGAATTGGTAAGTAATTAAGGAAGCTCGGTATATTCTGATTATCGGACCGTTATTGTATGTAGTGTAAGCCTTGCTAGCCGTTTGGGCGGTTAGCGGCATTGTATCACCCGCCATAGTATGTGTAATTCCGCTGAGAGTAGTAAGATAACCAAGATGATTAGGTAGTAATTATAGGATCAGCGGTAAGGGTGTTACATTAACTTGTGCTTGTGATGATTATGGCAACAAGGTGAATAATGTAAGATAGTGTCTTTTAAAGGACACTCAAGTGCAAATAAGTTACATGGAGTAATGGAAGATATAGTTCTTCACTCTATATTATTAAAAGAATAATAGCACTACCTTTGGTAGCTTAGTGCTTACTCAGTTTTATACTGACAATTTATCTTTGTATGGTGTTTGACCTTGCTGCAGGTTTATAAGTGCTATGAAAGTGTGGGATTATGGGGATTTTGAGCAGCTCGTGTTTTAAGAGTTTAGAACATCTTCTCTCCTAAACAAAAGTACTTTCATTTGCTTCTAATGGGTTTCCTATGGTTTCTAAAGGCATGAATTAATTTGTGAGAGTATTTCACTCTCCCGCTCTTTTATTTTTGGACTTAAAATGTATAAGTATTAATTCCCCTTTTAGTTCTTCCCTTTTAGATGTTTGTAATTGGCCTCTGATTGAGAGCATGTAGCTCTCCTTAAGCTTTGGTGATTAGAATCCTAGTGTGAATTCCCTTGTTTTTATTGCCTAAATAGGTTTTAAAAGATGTCGTTAGGAGCATAATTATTAGAAAAGATCATGCCAATTTGTCGTGAGAATTCAAGGTCATTAGTTTCCCTTATTCTAATTAAGCAAATGTTTTTCCAAATAGCCTTAACACTTGGAAGAGTGTGGCAGCATTACCAAGAGTTTTATGACTTCTGCTACTTAATAAAATGACTTCGGGCTAATTAGAGGTTTATAAATTAAGGGTGTTACACCTATACTCTGTCATCCATTTTATTCTCTCTCATACAACCACAACATGATACTACATATGAAATACCCCAAACTAATAAAACATAGATTAAACATCTAATCAAATAATTAAGGCCTAAACATGCCTTAAAAGAATTGAGAACAACAATGGTCAACACAAAGCAAGAATTGCACTCTTTGACCGTTTAGGGTAAATACATACCCAAATGAACTCCTTAGGACCTAAAATTGTGTCCTAAGCATTATAACACATAAATAAACGTACTAAGGTTATTGGACAACACTTCAACACAAAGAACAAGCATTAACATGCTTAAAAGTCACTTAGGGCAAACATGTGCTCTAAGAAACCTTAAAGGTCTTATGACCTCCATTGGATATAAAATTGGATTCCTAAGTTCAATTATCATGTAAGGAACCGTTCTCAAAGAAAACCAAGCTCAGAAACACCTTGGGACACAAAATGTGCACTAAAACACCTTAAAGCACGTTTTTGTGTATGAGCTCTAAGATATTGACTTTTTGTCACTTTAAGACCTAGATTACATTCTTTATAACATTAATGTGACATGATAGACTATATTATAAAGTCTAAATCAAAGTTTAAAAATAAAATCAAAATGGGTGATTTTGGGTGAATAGTACCTAAAATAACATTTAATTACCTAACTTAAACCATGGTCAAATGTCATCCCTTGACCAAGCCACCCATTGCCGCCTCTTTAGGCTGTCATACTCATCCATTAGCCAACATAAAATATCTACTAATGAGTCATCTAAGACTATTCAATAAAGTAACCAAACTTTACCTTATAAGCTTATTTCTTTCTCTTTCCTCTCATTACCTCCTTCCCAGCCGTGAGAACTGCCTACATTCTCTCTTTTGCTCCTCCATAACCGTAAGAAGACATCCAAACTCAGAGAAGAACACAAATTGATCTAGGTAAAAGCCATTTTATGTTCATTCTCTTCACTTTTCTTTCCTCTTTCCATGGAGCTAAACATCAACCATTTCCATCCATGTTTCTAGTGTGTTTTGGAGGTTAAAAGGAGAGTGATTCTCGGCTGTAACAAGGGAAGAAGGAGGGAAGTTCTAATCTTGATCTTTTATGGTAAAAATATGCTTTAAGCACATATCTCTTCATTCCCTTCATTACCAGTTGTAAACCTTGGTTCATTAGGCTTATTATCTTCTTCTTAACATGCTTGTTCAGCCGGTATATCAAGAGCTTCAAGAAATATCCAAATCCATGCCAAAACACCATTTTTGGCATCTTAATCAAGGTGAAAATTAGCCATCTTCTAAACTGAGTTGCTATGGTTTTAAGCCTTGTTTTAGTAGCCCTTTTGATGCTCTTTTTATTCTGTAAAATCAGGTCGAAGAACATCCTTGGTTGCCTTGGTATTCTAAGGTAAATTTAACCTTGAAATTATACATTAAAACACTTCTTATGGTTAGCTCTTGCTTGGAGACTAATCATGCCTTAATTGCTGTTTGAAAACATGTAAATGATGCTGTGGAAAAATTATCCCAAGCTTGCCATGGCCAAACAAGGCCTTGTCTTGGTTAAAATCAGGTATAAATCACTTAAACCTTCACTTGGTATATTAATATGTGTTTAAACATATGTATATATAATTATCGTGAGTGAATAAGGTATAAAAGGTCATATTTTGACCTTAGGTGGTTAAGGATTGAGTTAGTAAATTTATCTAAGTAATTAATTAACATAATTGTCAAATTTAAGACATTATGTGGAAAATTGGTAAATATGGAGAACTTATGGGAGAGGCCGAGATTTTAATGCATTTTTGGGCATTTATGTGTAATTTATTTATAAGCTAATGTTTGTAATAAGGCCATGTACTTTAGGCCATTTTATTTAGATATATTAAGTTTAAATTAGGTTTTAAGTAGCAAATATATATTACCGCACGGTATAGGGGTTTAAACTGTAATTAAATTAAATTTGGGGGCTATATAATAATAAAGCCGAAAATTAGAGGTTAAAAGGATTTAAAATAAAAATTATAAGATTTTATAAAGTTTTGGGGTTAAATGGTAATTTCTGGAAAATATGGGTACAAACTGTAATTAATGGGAATTGATGGTCAAATAAATATTAAGGAGGTCAACCTTGACCATATGGTAGGCTTTGACCAAATTAGATAAGTTAAATAATTTATTTAAGGTTATATAATAAGTTATGTATTTAAATATAACATTTTTATAACATATGAGGTATATATGTTATTACCGAAACTTAAGGGTGTAAAGTGGTATTATAAACACCCATGGGCTAATAGGAATTTTTAGGAATTTATTGGGTTGGATTTGGAATTAAATAAACTATATGTATAATATATAGTTATTATGTCATTGTTACACTTTGGATAAATAAATAGGGTGGAAATGTAAATACCGAGAGTATATGGGTTAGTAATGGTAATTATAACCCTTGGGTGGAATTTGGTGATTTTTAGAATAATATAAGAGTATTTAATAAGATATGTGTATAATATATAGTTTTAATGATATTAAAACTATATGTTATAAATTGGGTCAAAGTGTAATTATAGAAAGTTGGTGGGTTGAAAAATAATTTAGAACAGATTTGGGTTTGTTCGGAAATTTAAAATATATATAACCATAGGTTATATTATATTAAGGTTTAAAATGTTATAATATATGATATATACAACATAACATTATATGTGGTCAAATTGTAAATTTGGAAAGTTAAAGGGGCTGAAAAATAAATTTAAAACAGACATGGTCTGTTCGGTTATTAAATAAAAATAACCATAGGTTATACCTTTTTATAAAGTGAAAAATGTTATATTATATGATATATATATATATAACATGGTATAAATAATGGGGTGATTTTGTAATAAACATAAAGATGTGGTAAGGTAATAATATTGGGTTAAATGGATGTGCCTATTCGGCAATATAAATAGTTTTGTATAAAAACTATAGGTTATAAGTTAAAAGAAATAAAAATATCATATTATATGATATTAGTATATGGTATGACATTACATAATGTTATGGGGTCAAATGGAATTTAAAGGAAAGTATAGTGTTGTACCAAAAATATTAAGGTTGGAAAATGAATTTTAGACTATGGTCTACAATGTTATAAATGTTATAACAATTATATGGTATTAATGGGAGTTAGATGGAATTATATAAGTAAGGATATTCACATTAAATAATGTGACAAACTATAAATAAATAAGATTTAAAACTAAGGTATATATTGAATAAACCTTAGAGGTTGTATATTATACAACATAAAATGTTACATAATATTAGGATAAAGATCTTAATATAAGTTGTATAATATAATACAATTAATGGAATTATCATCTCATATAAGATGATAAAAATGTAACATATAATATAAGAGTTTTGCAACTCATGAAACTTACCTATATTGGTAAATATATACATATGCGAGAATAATGTATATAAGGATGGATATATTATTATGCGTAACACCCCTACCGGTAATCACACCATTATCTCCTAACCCGTCTCAATTACCATCAACCATGCAGCGGAAATTCAAACTACAACCGGTGGGTGATACATGCTGTTAGTCACCCACGTGACTAACAAGGCCAAATCCAACCAAACAAACAATACAAATACAATATCGGTTTGATGGGTCTTTACCGAGTAAGCTATACAAAATGATACATCTCTTATCAATTCTCAAATCGAATACAAACTTACATTCCACAATATACAATAATATCTTCATCTGTTCTAGACCGAGTATCTACAATTCCCGACTTATCAATAACGACCAAACTTACAATCCCACAATACACAAATTCACTTCCTTAAACAACTACCCATAACAATAACGACCCGTCCTACTCTCGAACGGTTGGCGGCTTCATCGTACCTGGAAATAAAAACATCTCCCCAAGGGGCTCAGCTTACGCTGCATATGACTTCCGCATACCCCGCGTACTAGCGAGGGTACGCCGACTAATTGGTCGAGAGCATGCGGTTCATTTTATTTCAAACAGCATGCAAGACATCAATACATTATATATGTATGTAACACAATCAAGTTCATCATTGAACACAAACACTAACACACACATCAGGGGGTTAGTTACTATATTCCATACTTAGGCTTGTGGGTTTCTACCTCACTATGCCTTACTCAAATGCTCGTTGCCTTACCCACTCTCCTGGGCACTCTTACTCACAATCTCAACAAGTTCTACAATACTAACACAGTTTCCCACTCCAACTCAAATTCTCAAACTCACATACTCAACCAATACTCAATATTCAATACTCAAGTTCCCAAATCAATACTCAATACTCAAGGCATCTTTTAAGTCTTAGCCACGACCTCCGGGCAGGGTCATACACCAAGACCCACCACCAGGCTCACAAATACAAAGGTGCTATGCATCTAGCTCCTCACGTTCACCAATGTCCAGTTCTCTACCGGACTACTCAAATTCCCAAAACTCCTCTCTCGAAGTCATTTCACAATCACAAGGATCAGCCTAGAGGTATCTCTCTCGATAACATCTATTGGCTTGGGGAATTCTCAATGTCTAGTATTCTAAGATTTAAGGTTTTACCCAACTTATCGAATACTCTCATGTTCGGGACATTGTTCATTTAGTCGGTTCCTCTCATTGTGGTTTGACTATGTTTCTAAGGGGTTTGGTGATCCCTTACCATGCTTTACCTTACTCAAGGTTCAAGTTTGAACTCATCTCAATCCTTAACAGAGGTTACTTAGTTCTTCCACCATTATATGTTTTGTGGTTTAAGTCAATTCAGTTCTCTCACCATTATCGGGAGTTACTACTCCCGTATACTTTCTCACGTTCTAGTGAATTCGTAGGTTTATGTTACCGTGTATTGTTTCGTATAGTTCGATATTTGAGTGTGTTTCCACCTCTTATTAGTTCGCACTTGACTCTCTCTCTACGAGTCTCTACTCAAACAAGACTCAACTATGAGTTGCACTACCATGCACAATCATAATCAAACATTTCATTCACAATTCACATTTCATAGATTATACAACTTTAGTTAAAAGAATACAATCCAACAATAACAATACCATACAAGCACTAAAGAGTGCACACAATCCGATTCATGCATTTATCTTGTTAGGTGATCACACAATCAAACAAGCACACAAATCGGGGTAACCAAGTTAGGATACAGAGCATGAGGAAATCATACCTTTCACCGGGGTTAACTTTACCGGGTGTTCTCACGTTCCTTGGCTCACACTTGTTCCTCGAATCTTATTCTTGAACCACTAATTACATGTCAAATGGTTCAATTAATATTAAGGCGTTACGGTGGGTACATAATTGCTACTCCGTACTAACCCTGTTATCCCGTTATTTTGGTTTAACTTAGTGTACTTAATTCCTTAACTTACTCACTCACTTCCAACACTTGTTTATACTTCTTAGGACCTTTATAATTGCCAAACAACTCCTAAACATCATCTAAAACCAATACCATTCAATCCCCCACGTTTTGAACCCTTAAAAACACTCTCTGTTAAATTCTGGGGGTGGTCCGGGACCTGGTCGGACTCTAGGTCCCGGCCAATGTAGAAATCAACTCTCGGCCATAAATTCACTAGTGGTCCGGGACTTGGTCCTGGACTTAAGTCCCGGACCAATTCCTGCACTTACTCTCGGCTTGTTTTTTTATGCGGTCCGGGACTTGGTACATATCCTAAGTCCCGGACCCTGCTAAAAACTGCTATTAAGGTACTTTTTAAGCCTCAAATCCACCCTTAAACCACACTCAAACTTTACCTAATCTTTCCACAAGTTTTATACATAATTAATCACCCTAAAATATGCTCTAAACCACCTCAAATCCTTGGTTAAATCCCTACTCCAATTCTTGCTCAAATTCAACAATTCAAGTTCTCACATCTTGCATTTTTCACTCTTATGCATTACCAACTTCTTGCTTGTTTTACCCCTTACCAACCTTACCATATCACTCAATGACCATTTCAAATCATTCCTAGACAATTGCATTAACTAAACACAAGTACAACTCTTATTTCCTAAGTCTTGCACACTTGCTCCTTTCTAGTTTTTCCAAAGTGTTTCAATACTTATTTGCTACAGATTTTTACCACTTTCCTCTAGTTCTCCAAATGCCATTTCAAGGCTATCACTCAACTCTAATCAACACTACAAACACCTAGGTTCTCCAATACACTAAGTCATCTTTAAACACTGGTTTTTCTACCAAAAATTCGTCATAACCTCCCCATAAACCTAACATGTCCATTCTTACCCATTACCACCAAAATCAATCCTAAGCTAGCCACACCCATGAAGGGTCATACCAGAGCATAATATACCAAATCAAAATCCACCAAACCTCTTCCAACAACAATATTGCTCATATATCTCAATAAACCACAATAGCTCAAAATCTTGGCACTTAAGCCCTTAATTAAACACAATCTCACAATTCTCTCTTATATCACCCAAACACATTACTAACACAATTTTTTGGTTTCATTTCTTTAATTACGCATCCCAAGTTCTAAAGCATTCAAAATAGCATTAGGGTAACTTAATTACCTCATTCCTTCATTCTTGTTTCCAAGCTTCTCATCTCCTCTTCCTTGGTCAAAATCGGTCAAGTTGACCAACCATTTCCAACCTCAATTTTAACACCTAAATGGGGAATTATGAACTAATTAATACACCCATGTTTATTAATTAAGCTAGGAAGCAAGAGGAGGTGCTTAGAGCACAAAAATGAGGAGTTACCTTAAACCCTAAGGTGGGCTTTGGTATGAATCAAAGAGGGGATCCCAACCACCATTGATGACTTGGAAAGAAGCTTAAACAGGAAAGGAACAAGCCATAAGAGGGGGCAAAAACTGGCCATACAAGGAATGGGAAGAAAAGTGAGTTTTTCCTTGAAATTTTTACCTTAATGGAGAGAGGACTCCAAGCTTCAAGAAACACAAAATTTCTCTTCAAATGGGGTATACCCATGGAGATGAACTTCATAATTTTCGGATTTTGAAAAGAGAGATAGATAGAGAATGATGAGAGGAACACAAATATGTGTTTTATTTTTTATTTGGAGCATTTTTGTGGCTTGAGCAAGGAGATGAAGAGAGGCTTCCATGGGAGCTCTTGAGGGAGTTCAAAATCTCCAGAATAGGGAGGGGGAAGAAGGTGGATTCAGTGGTGAGAGAAGGAGGGAAGGAGAGAGAGGAGGGAAATGAGAGGAAAGAGAAAAGAAAGGTACTTTAGTACCTTTTACTTTATTGACTTTTCTTTTTCTTTTTAGCTAGGTGAGAGTGTGAGTGATGGCTGTTTAACAATTAAAAACCGGCCCACATATATTGTACAATCTGGAGCGTTTTTCGTCTTTTACAGAAAACGCTCGTTTATTTACCCGGTTTTAGCACTATTCACTAACCAGGCCCGTTTTCCGGAATTTTCTCGTTTCTTTAATTTTAACCTATTATACTCCCATTAATGTTTATTTATAGTTATTTAATGAACTATAATTTTTACGGGTTCGTTTGACCACTCAAAGTCACGTTTTCGGGTTTTCTCGAAAAACGTGCGCTAAAGCTTTATTAGCGTTTTTAATTCTTTTTATGGATCCGTTTTCTTCGAGAATTGTTCCCATATATTATTTAGGCATTATTAAGCATGTTAAATTCATTTAACACCCTCTTTAAGTTTGTATTTCTCCTTGGGTCACCTAACGCCCAATTTAGCATTTTTCGCCTTTTAAGCGTTTTTCTTGTTTCTTTTGGATTTATTCTTTTTACCAAGATTAATTAGGCACTAATAGGCCCTCAATAGCGTATTAGAGTAATTTAATCACCCTATTTAAGCTCGGGGTATTTCAATCTACCCCCTTAAAGAACTTTGCCCACAAAGTTAGTGAGTCTAAGATTGTTATCACCGAGGTACTCAATACTAAGGTTATACTCTCTCTACAACTGTCAGACTCCAATGACTGACTGAATACAACCCACATATCCACACAACATGTCAAGCATGCATAGCAACCAAAAATATCTTTTTCCCAAATCTCTCAATGGGGGTCCATCCGTAGACAATTAGGCACTAAGTCCTCCCCCAAATCGAGTGATCCCTCAGGTACCGGTCACGTTTGAACACTTATGCTCTCTGGTTCACGGCCGTCATGACATTGAGCACTTACTCTTTCTGGCTCTACGGTCCTTTGGTTATGATCAAAATCATTTGCAACTCTAGAGAATCCTCAGGCTCCAAAGTGTACTCTTCCCTGACCGGACTACTCATATCCGGCGGCCCTTGGACAAATACAAAACACACTACCAACGTCCTACAGGTCACTTAGTACCCTTGCTCGTCCGTTGTAGTGGTTTCAAAACTATTCAACACCTTCACCGACTCACAACTAGCTTCACCTCCATGATTCAACCGGATACCCGTGCCTAGCCATGAAAGATCCACTAGCGCCCGTGGAAGTGGTTTCAAAACCAATCCTCATTCTCAAGTTTGAAGAAAATCATTTGCCAAAATCATTTTGGAAATTCATTTTGAAAACTTCCATGCAACTCCAAGTTCCAATTTATGTTAGTTTCACCTATTACTAGTGTGATTACTTGTGACCACTTATACGGAGCTTCAAGAGTCATTCAACCCCAATGTGATCAGCATTGGTGTTGAACTATCCATCCACCCACTTTGGTGTTCGGTTTCCCTTGATCGCTAGCAAACCAAGTTCCACCTCCCACCTCACTTCACACAATCAAATAGTCACATTAATTTCATTTTCTATCTTTTTTCTTTCTAATCATAATCATACAACCATACATTTACCAATTTCTAGAATCCATTTACTCAATACTACTCATCTCATCAATTGTCACTTAATCCTATCTTCAACTACAATACCCAAGAATTTTGAAAGTTAGTTCTCAAATTAGTTCCTCTATCCTCAAATCCTTTACAGGTCAAGTCAATTTCTATCCTCAAATTATTCACACTTACAACCAAATCAAGTTACCTAGGGGACTCACTTCCCACTAGGTTCAACATCGGTTTCGTACCGATTATACTCATCAAACTCCTCAAACGTACTCATCAATTTCCTCAAACATACTCATTTCCCATACTATTACCAATCGGGGTCCTCATTCCTCATGGAGTTTCTCTACTCCATTCACCACAAATTTCTCACAATCAATACTTCTTTCCACCTCAAGTCTCATAAATACTCAAGTTTACACAATGAGTGGATACAAATGTTTATGTAACATAAGTACCAATCATTCAAAACAAATTCTCTTGCGCTATGCGCATTACAGTTTACGCACCATCACGTAAAACATACATTTCGTGGTTTTTGCCCTACCCCCCTTAAAAAGGGATTACGCCCACGTAATCTACCATGTGTCCACATTGGACATAGGTCGAAGGCATTCAGCCGTCATGAAGTGGTTCATCTTCCATGCGGTCTATTATACAATGGTTTTTGGTCAAAGGGTCTTAACCATATTATTGGTTAGTCCCTGTATCAGAAATTCTCATCGGAGTTGGTTTAACTCTTAACCGAGTTCAGTTCTAGCCTTAGAGGCTTCAAGGCATTGATGATTAACCTTTTTATTCACTAGGTGTATTAACCTTATAATTCTGGGCCCACTAGCTTCTGCTGCGCGACCCTGATAACCTAGGGTTTATTTGCCCTTCTCGTTATCCTTAATGTGTTATACATCACCCGTTTATCCCTTTATGTTGGGAATAAGGTTTGTCAATCAAGCGTGGTATTCTTTTACCACACACGAATTCAATAAGCTTCGGATTCTCTATCCCGCTCTTTAGGAATCTATATACATACTGTTGTATATTTTCGTGGTTATTCACTTGATTCCTCTGACTTATTGTCGGTTGAGGTTAAGCCACTACTTAATTGCAGTGCTTCCCCTGTTGTCAGTAGCTTCTGAATTATGACTTTGCATTTTCTATGCTTCGGTCCTTATGACTTCGTATGTTTCCTTCTACCTTTTTCCACAACTGTTATCTTCCCAACTTCCTAGCTATCCCACTCGATCATTACTACACAAGTGCAATACCAAAACACTTAGTCCGACAGAGTGCAGAGGCGTAAAACTTGGCAGTAAATCTCTTGTGAGGTTGCAATAGGAATGCATATTGTTTCCTTGCTGTCCGATCTGTCTACCATCATTATTCCTCAACTCCATATCGTTGTGTGATTATTCGAATACACTGGTCGCTTGCTACGCACCATGTTCTTACTGGTTCTACAGTATTGGTTTACACGGCATCCGCTGTTGCTAGCTTCAGCTCATGCATTTCCACCATTTGTACCATATTTCCAAGCTCCTTGAGCGTTACACACTTATACTTCACGTTATGCACATACGATATTTCCTCTTAACCGATTACTCCCTGGTTTCGAATAATTGATGTGTGTCAGCTCATTTTCTTATTGCTTGGCAATAATTATGTGCTCAAGCTTCACTACTTTAGTAGTTCTGAAAGAGTTATATTTTCAGACATTAACTGATAGTATTCCCTTTTGGAATCTATGAGTTCACCGCTCTCGCTGAAATACCCCTAACCTTTAAAATATAATTAAATGATCTATTAATGATCTAAGATGATTAATAAACATCTAAATATTATTGGGGAACAATCTAAAAGATCGCAACAAGGCAAAACACGCCTTAAGATCGGTAAAGCCAAAAATGTGCTTTAAGACACCATAAAGATTGTATGACCTCAAATAGGATCCAAAGTGGATTCCTAAGTATTATAATGAAGTAATGAACACAACAAAACCGTTCTCAAGGAGAACTAAGCCCAGGAACACCCTGTGACACAAAAATGTGCACTAAAACACCTTAAAGCACGTTTTTGTGAGTTTGCCTTCTAAATTGATTTTTAATGGGCTTAAAGGTTATAATTACCTTTAAATATGATAATATATCACATTATATCATATTAGGAATTTAATTCCAGAAATTTATGAATTTTTACAAATTTAATATTAAAATATTAATAAAACCCTAAAGTGGGGCCCGCATGAGTCAATATTGACCAAGTATGGTCAATGGTCAATTAATTGACCCATTTGGACCATGGAAATCGGCTGGCAAGAGGAGAGGAGACAGCCTACAATAATTATGAGACAAATTGATACCTAACACAAATTTACAATAGTAAAACTTACTTTTTCAATTATTTCAAACCTTACCCATCCTTTCTTCCTCCTTGTCCGATCCCAGCCTCTCCAACCGAGTTCCTCCCCTTCCTAGCAGCTCTCAAGCTTTGTTCTTGAGCATGGAAGGCAGATCTAACTCCTAAGCTCTTAAGGTAAGTGTTTTAAGGTCATTTTTAGCCCTTTTTCTTCATCTCTTCACTACCTACACTTAGATTTCGTGGCTCATCTGTTCCTATGGCTTATTCTCAGTGTTCTAAGGTTAGAACAACTTCCAAACTCGGTTGAGACAAGTAGAGGGACCAAGGTTGCTCAAAATTGCATTTTAAGGTAAAAACATACCTTAAGCCTCTCAATCTTTCAAGCGGTTTTCTTCCTCTGATTTTTATGAGTTTATACACTCATAATCTTCATATTTACATGTTCATTCAGTTGGTTAGCCATTTGGAGCAAGGGTGACCAAGATCCAAAGGAAATACCCTCTTTTAAGGCATTTTTCCAAGGTAAAACCTAATAACAAGGCAGCTTGTTGTGATCTAGCTATTTCCTATGTCAATATGGTGGATCTAACACCTTGTGGTGTGTTTGATTCAGGCCGAAACCAGCTTGAACTTCCCTTGCATTTTTAAGGTGATTTTTGCCTTAAATCTTACATTAATTATTCCTTATGGTTAAGCTCAAGCTTGGAGTATAACCATATCTTGTTTTGGTGTATTAAACATGTCTAAATGAATTGGTGAATTTTCCTACAAGTGACCGAGCCCATACAAGGATTAATCAAGGTAAAACACCTTAAACTTATGATTTTTATAATTTCTAAGCTATATATATATATGGCCGAGAGTGAAATTATATATATAGGTCATATTGACCTAAAAATGGAAAAAAATGGCTAAGATAAATTAAGCTAGTCATTTAAGAGATTTAATTAACATAATGGCCAAATTATGACATTATGTAGAAAAATAATTAAACCAAGGTGAGGCCGAGAATATATGCTATATTTTGAGACATTTATTGTGTAATTTATTTTGCAAGTTCAAGGTTGTAATAAGGCCATGTCATTAGGCCATTTTAATTTAAGTTTATAAGCTTATTTAGTTTTATTTATGCTTATAATTAAAATTGGGGCCAATTCGTAATTACTAGGAAATTAGAAAGCCGTGGGCTTAATTTAGATCAATTTAGGGTTTTTAAATGAATTTAATAAAAATTATAACATTTTATAAAGTTTTGGGTCAAAATTGTAAAAATAGAAAAGTATAGGTTATTATTGGTGATTACCAAAAAATTGGTTCCCATTTGGTATTAGGAGTCAAAGTTGACTAAATAGGAGACTTTGACCAAGTTTGGAAAATGTAAGAAATTAAAATACTACCTTATAATAAGATACTTATTAAATTGTAAAAGATTTATAAGACTTGGGGTAGTAATGTAATTTCCGAGACTTAGGGTACTAAATGGAGTTTAGTAAAGTCCTTAAGTTATTAGGAATTTTTAGAAGTTTATTTGGTTAAATTTTGAGTTTATATGAATTATATAAGTATAATATATGGTATTTTATAACATTGTTACAAATGGGTAACAAAGGGGTAAAAACCAAGATTTAAAGGAAGTATAAGGTTAGGAATAATATTTATAACCTTTTGGTATAGTTTGGTAATTTTTGGAATGGTATAAAAGGGTTTATAAAGATATGTGTATAATATATAGTTTTAATGAAATTAGAAAACTATGTATTATAAATTGGGAAGATTTGTGATTTATAGAAGTTTAGTGGTATATAATGGAAGCCGAAAATATAAGGGACTATTTGGTATTTTATAAACAAAATATAACTATAGGTTATAATTGTTTTAATGACTTAAATGTCATAATATATATTATATAACTATAATGTAACATTATATTAATTAGGTGGTGGATTTTGTAAATATTTAAGAACATGGGTGCTGTTCGGAAATATTAACATTTTTAAATGGAATTTATAATATGGTTTTAATGTTATAAGAGTTATAACATTTATAATATAAGAGGTATTCATTAAAAAGAATGAATATATATTATAAGATTTACCATATAGAAAATAGTTTCACAAATACATACACATAAATAAATATGTGTTATGATGGGAAAATATAATATGGTTTAATGACCATGTACTTTCATAATTAAAATGGCATATGGTAAAAGGAAAAAGAATTACAAACATGGGATATGGGATTCTAAAGCTAAGAAGGTACATGTGATAATAAGGATTCATGTAATTAAAAGTATTGTTTACAAATGAGTTATACCACATTGAATAAAAAAAAAAGAGAGACAAACCTTAGAAAAATAAATACTAAGGTGAGATGCATAGTGCATGACAAAGGATCACACATGCAATAATGAAATAAACTATACGACATACAAGGGTGAGTTAAGTCACATGCGATAACGAGTTCAACAATAAGTATATTAATATACAAGACAAACTACGCATGTAATATAACACTTTTCCAATCTCGAGTTAAACCTAAAACCCGACAACTATTGATAACTAATAACGGGGGGTTAACCGGGAGGTGTTAGTGACGGTACGGGGTACCGTAGGATTGTGTTGTTATACGGTATGCTAATCAGTAGCATTATGTATTGTTTAGACTGTTAGAGACTACACAAGGAGCATAGGATCTTGCTGATTCATACTCCACCGTAATACATCAGGGTGAACGGTATGTTGTTATGT
>CM041780.1:113471790-113895985 GCA_023374045.1 Limonium bicolor
TCATCAATTACTTTAATATAGTCATGCTCTTCAAGGATTAAGGTTACAGTGGTTACCTGGGCCGGACTTAGTCCCGGTCCCATCACGGTCTATGATGTGTAAGGCCGGCTGCCTCTGGTGCGCCCTTCTGCGGACCTCGGGACCCCTGTCCCTGTGAGGTATGCTGGGCATGAGCATCGCCAGATGCAACCTCCTTGCCCTCACGCTGCTTGTAGCCCTGGTAGTTGCCCTTGGGCTTAGAATTCTCCGGGCATGCATTGGCACGGTGGCCCGGTTTCTGGCAAGTGAAGCAGCGGATCTCCCTTCCTTGGCAATCTGTGCCGGGATGATCCTTGTTGCAGTTACGGCAGATGTAGCTGCGGCCATCAGATTGGTTCTTTCCTTGGCCAAATCCAGAACCTATAGCTTTCAAGTTAGCAAGGTTTGGTATACTTACAATACTCTATATACTTACAATTTCACAAGTGTACTAATTCGGTTTCGGTTTCTTACCCCTGTAGGGCTGAGACCTCAGTGGCTTAGCTGCCACTGGTGCGGTGTAGGCAATCTGTAAGGCTCAGTTGCCTTGCCCTTCTCAGCATGGGCACCGCCGTCTCCGGATGTATTTTTTGATGGGATGCTTCCCTTCCTTTTCTTCCAGGGTTTGGATTGGTTTTGTTCATCGGAGGGGTTACCCTTGCCGCTCACCTTGCGCTTCAGCGCTTGTTCCTCATCTCTCAGCTGGCAGGTGATCTCAACTCGAGATGCAGCGTGGTAACACTCCTGAATTACTTAGGCATTAGGTTACATTTACATACGGGAATACTAATTCACATTACTCATGGCTTTTAAGGGTTCAACTTGTTTACCTGAAGGGAGGTAAACCGAGTGAAGCCCATGCCATACCGGAGTCGATGGCTCAATCCGCCGTAGAAGCGGTCGACCAAGACTTGGCCGGTATACCCAAGGTCGGGTAGAAGTCGGAGAAGAGAGGTGAAGGTGCGGTAATATTCATCAACCGTCATCTTCTCAGTCATTTTTAGTGCATCGAGCTCAAGCCTTTTCTTGGTCTTGACATGCTCGGGGTAGTACTTAGATCGGAGAAGAGAGGTGAATGCTTCCCATCCGAAAGCAGGGTCAGCTATGTGCTCGGCCTTAACGAGCTTCCACCAGTCCATAGCCGCGTCTTTGAGGTAGTACGCAGCTATCCTCACTCGGACTCCAGCGGGAGTCTCAAGTGTCTCGAAGGCCGTCTCCATCTCGGAGAGGTAGGCCTCGAGCTTGGCGGGGTCGCTCTCGCCTCTAAAGCATGCAGGTCGAAGGTCGGCGACAGCTTTTACCCAATTCGTTTCTCGGGGATGAGGTGGGTCGGGCTGCTGCTGCTGCGTTTGCTGTGTTGCTGTACAGCCGTGATTACTTGCGGTAGCATCTGCGCTACCGTGGCGGCGACGATCTCAGCTATCGTCTGCGCGCGGTCCATCAGATGTCTCTCCTCTAGGTCGGCCTCGACCCGTCCTGACATCTGAACAAGTGTGGATTACATTAGATGTTGTGATACTATGACCTCATGGTCTTCATTCAACAATGGTATCGTCTTTGCAGACGTTAGTGGTATCCGTTATTGCTAACGGTAGTTCCTAGTTAGGTTTCTAAATATCCGTCTTAAGACGGTTGAAATCCTAACTCGGTAATCACTACTTAAGGTCTAATCATCAGAGCGATACTTCGCTCTGATACCACTTTTTGTAACACCCCAACCGCTAATCCTTCCATTCCATAATCCTTCCCATAATTACCTTACTCGCAGCGGAATACTTACCTACTCCCGGCGGGTGATACAATGCCGTTGACCATCCAAGGTTAACAAGGCTACTACTACTTACCGTATCGGTCTGACGATTAGAATGAATACATACCTACTACTTACTTTACAATACCAATTACTTAATTACATTTGATTACCGGGAAAAATTCCCGGAAGCGGGTGTTATTCCACTTCATTTCCCCATAGCGGGTACTTTTACCAGTAATTCCGGAAAACGTGTGTTTTTTTAAAATATTTGTACAGAAGCCGATAATGGGGTTATTGGCTTCTGTACGCCGATAATAGGATTATCGGCTTCTGTGCAAATGTAAAAGTAACCGTTTTAAGGTTTGCAAAGAAGCCGATAATGGCATTATTGGCTTCTTTGCAAACCGTAAAATAACTAAAATCAATATATAATTAATTAAACCTAATCTTACTAATCAATAAAAATGGACAATTAATTAAACTAATCTTACTTAACAACTATTACCTAAATTATTATATATAAACTATGTGTTATTTAAATAAAACATATATAATTAACTAACAAATAATTTAACTACAAATTAATTACTAAGGTTCATTGTAATAACTCATTTTAGTATAATTTATCATTTTACAATTAAAACATACAGTAAAAAAACTAACATTTAATTTAACTATATTGGCTTGCTAATTAAACTTACTGTTAGTTTAACAACTATTATTACTATTATTATACGTTAACATATGTGTTAAATAGATATATTATTGCAAAAATAATTAATTACTAAATATATTTACTGGATAATAATTAATTACTAAATATACTAATCGGGTCATTAGACACAAACATTATAATAATTTAGGTAATAGTTGTTAAAGTAAGATTAGTTTAATTAATTGTCCATTTTTAATAATTAGTAAGATTAGTTTAATTAATTATATATGATTTTAGTCATTTTACGGTTTACAAAGAAGCCAACAATGCCATTATCGGCTTCTTTACAAATCATAAAACGGTTACTTTTACATTTGCACAGAAGCCGATAATCATATTATCGGTGTACAGAAGCCAATAACCCCATTATCGGCTTCTGTACAAATATTTAAAAAAAACACACGTTTTCCAGAATTACTGGTAAAAGTACCCGCTATGGGGAAATGAAGTGGGATAACACCCGTTCCCGGGAAATTTTCCTTGATTACCGAGTATACCGAATATACGAATTACATTCCAAGACTACTTCCCAAAAATGAAGAGTTTATACAACTACTCCTATCTATCCAATCGAGAATTCAATATCCAAAAAGGTGTACCACATGGTACACCGGCTACCCAAAAAGCTCTAGCCGTGTACAACTCGGTACACTATTCCAGTTCCTACTAACTACTCCAAAAAGAATTACATGCGGCCCTTACTCTACCTTCACGCCTCGCGGGTACCTGTGGAGTAAAAACATTCCCCCTAGGGGGTCAGCTTACGTTGCATATGATAACCGCATACCCCGTGTACTAGCGAGGGTACGCCAACTATTTGGTCGAGTACATGCGGTTCGTTTCATTCATACATACATACATGCTTCATACAATACAATACAATACATTCATTTTACCAAGCATACATACATACAATGCATACAAGGAATACAATACAAGTCATTCATTCATACCTACCATACACACCGCATCACGGAGATACAATTCTCCAATACATACGAGGTCTTGTTAGCCTTATTACACACCCGGGTTAATCGGGTGTTCAATACTTTTACTCCGGGTCAATGACTTACAATAGTCAAGACCAATACAAATACAATACATACTCCTTACATACTTTACTTCCAGTTAAGTCGGTATGACCTCCGGGCAGGGAATACTACTTCCCACCACCGGGCTTTAGGGTGGCCCACTAATCCAGGATGCTACCCATACAAAGGGAATTGGTCCAAGGAAAAGATCATAGCCAGGATTCGGTTCCAACCTCTTGTGGTTCCTTATCCTCACGCGTGGCCGAAACTATATCGGGCTTCTACTCATTCCATTTTACTCATTACTCATGTTAGGAGTTAGGTTGTTAGGAATTAGTAAAAGTCCATACTTACTTCCATACATACATACATACACAAGTACTCATACTTACACATACACTTCATTTCCATTCATTCATTTCATGAATTATACAAACTATGAGTTCAAGAGCAATAAACAAGAACAATACAGTTCACACACATATAAGTGCAATATAAATCCGATTCATGCATTTATCTTGTTGGTGATCACACAAGCACACAAATCGGGGTAACCAAGTTAGGATACAGGGCATGAGGAAATCATACCGTTCACCGTCGAATACGTTCTACCGGTTCCTTTGGGGATCAACTATTTGATTCCTATACATACATGAAGTAGTATGATCAATGATCTATTATTGATCTAACTTACTCCCTCATTAATACTTTCAATGTATACTTACTACTTCTTTACATTCATACTTGGTTATAAAACCATTCTTTTCCTTACTACCTCACAAACTTGTTTTCTTACAAAATTACTTACTTCCTTACCATTATTACTCCATCAATGGTGTATTACTACATATATATGCATACGGGTATGTAGGCATATATATATGTATATATGATTGCTATAGTCATATAATTAAAACATTTTTTTTTGTTTGACCCGACCGACCCACCCTGGGTCGGTCGGGTGCAGAGACTCGATTACAGAAAATTTCAGACCGACCGACCCAGCCAGGGTCGGTCCACTGGGTCGGTCGGTTACAGAAAGAATCCGACTCAAAATTTCTTCTCGACCGACCAAGGCAGGGTCGGTCCCCTGGGTCGGTCGGCTGCAGAGACATTTCCAATCAAAAATTCCCACTCGACCGACCCAGACATAGTCGGTCCTCTGGGTCGGTCGGATGCAGAAGCTTTCGAGATTACAGATTTTCGGGTCGACCGACCCTGCTAGGATCGGTCCTAGGGTCGGTCCAGCCCAGTACTCATTTTAATTACTTATTTTGAATCCCAAACTCTACTCAATTCACACCCAATCTTTTCCTACTCATTTCCACATGTTTCCTACATGTTTAAACACCATTTATATCCTCTAATTCACCTTCGTTCATCCATCAAACTCATTGCTAAATCCAACAATCCACTTACACCATTTTCCTCCCTTCATTCCAGCACTTATACTAGTTTCCTCACACTTATGCTACAGATTTTGTTTCTTCTTCCTATGCTACAGATCTTTGCCTTAACTCTTACACTTCACTACTCCTTCTACTAATGCTACTCCTAGCATCCAAAATGCATTATCTTACACTCTAGTTCCCTTCCATTTACAAACTCATTTCCAATCTGTTACAACTACTAAGCACTCCATTAAAACTCTCTAACTACTTCCTCTTTTTACACAAGCTAAGTCCTCTCATTTCTACACAAAATTTGACATGGTTTCCCCTTTATTTCTTACATTCTCCACACACTATTTCAGCTCACAAATTTATGTTCTCACAACCTGTTACACAATACTCATTATACACATTTCAATACCACTACAACATCCATAAAATCCTGCACACATACACATTCACTACCCAAGGTTTTCCCAAGTTTATAAGCTTCATTTAAAAACTTCAAAACTGATTCAATACCATTCCTCATTATACTTCAACATACTCATTACACATTATCATACACATTACTTTTTTTTGATTCTCCAAAAACGGTTACAACACAATCTACAGACTAACTCAAGGTAAGGGTATTTACCTTGTCTTGTTAGTTTTTTCTTTCTTTCCTTTCCTCTTCTTCTTTTCTTCTCCTTTTCTCTTTGTTCTCGGTTTCAATGGGTTTCACACACAACAAAATGCTACAGCCCATAATACATACACAATACCATTAGCATTCATTTTATACTTAACCCTAGAATTTAGGTTTTAGGGTTTAGAAAAGAGTGTTACCTTCCAATGAGTAGATGGAGTTCTTGGCTAGTGAAAGAACAAGATTTCTAGCCCAACAAAAGAGCCAAAATCGGCTGGAACAAAGAAGGCCAAGAGTTCAAAAACTGAAAATTTTAAAATGCCAATGAGAGCTAGAAACAATGAATTTTCGAACTTCTTTTTACCTCAAGATGAAGAGGAGGTGAAGGTGCTTCTAATGGTGGACTTGAAATCTTCAAATGGTGAAAACCCTCAAAAACGAAAATGGTCTTTTTCGATTTTTGGAAAGATGGAAGTGCTCTCCTTGCCAAGGGGGTTCTAGTGGTGTGATTTTTATTGCATTTGGAGGTGGTTTGGTCACTCAAAAATGGAAGAGAAGAGGAGGGCTGCACTTACTCTTCAAATCGCCATGGAGGGGCTGAAGGAAGAAGAAGAGAGCACAGAGAGAGAGAGGCTACGTGAGAGAGCAAGGGGGGAATGGGTGTGAGGAGAGAGAGTGTCAAATTGCTTTTTCTTTACTTATTTCTTTTGTCCTCTAGTGAATTAGGAACAATAAAGAGAGGGGGAGGAGCTTATTTGATCGGCCCACTCACTCCCATCTACAGATTTTTTCAACTTTTATTTACAAAGGTGGACACACTAAGTTTCTTTATTTGCATTTTCACCCCTCAACTTACCGGTTGTTACAGTTTTTACTAACCGGTACCCGTTTTCCGGAATTTTCTCGTTTAATTAATTTTATTGGTTCTAAAGCTTCACTAATATTTATTAGTGACTATTTAGTTGACCAAAATTGTTACGAGTCTATTTGACCCGCTTAAAGTCGCGTTTTCCCGGTTTCCTCGAAAAACGCGCTTTAAGGTTCGGTTATGCTTTTAACCCATTTTAAGGGTCCGTTTTCTTCGGGATTTGTTCCCTAGTATTTATTTTAGTGTAATTAAGCTTTTAAAAATATAATTAGCCTAATTAATCACTGTTTTAAATTACGGGGTATTTCACCTTTAGAATCCATATAATACGCTAACCGATGTCTCATACCTCCTATGGTTATTTAACGCTTATTTAGCGTTTTCCGCTTTTTAAGCGTTTATTTATTTCTTTTGGATTTATTTTTCCTTACCAATATTACTCTAGCATTATTAGGCTCTTAAATACGGATTAGAATTATCTTAATCACTATACTTAAGTTTGGGGTATTTCAGTCGGTCCAGCCCAGTACTTCAGTTTTAAAATCTGTTTTCAGTGCTTTACTTTCCCATTGCTTCCCTAACCTTAACCAATACATCCCACATGATTTAGCACTAATTAAGCCCTATAAATCACCTTAGTTCATCCACCAAACTCATTACTCAATCCTAGATTCACTTACACATTTTCCTGATTTCATTCCAACACTTATACTAGTTTTCATTTCACTAATGCTACAGATTTTGTTCTTCCCTCTTATGCTACAGATTTTCACCTTAACTTCTATCCTCCAATACTCTCTCAACTAATGCCACTTCTAGCATTCAAAATGCATTACTTTACATCCCAGTTCTTCTCATTACCTAAGTCCTTCTCAAATCTGTTTTCAAGGTATTAAACACCCACTTTAAACTCTCCAATTATACCTAGTTACTTCCTAGGTTATTTCCTTTTCTTACACAACTAAGTCCTCTAGTTTCTAGACAAATTTGGACATAGTCTCCCCTATATTTTTAATATTCCCCACACATGGTTTCAGCTCACAAATGCTCATTCCTACACCTGTTTATCCAATGCATTATACCCACATTTCAACTCCACTACAACACCATAAAATTCCTACACATACACATATACTACCCATGGTTTTCCTAAGCTTTTAAACATCATTTGAAAACTTCAAAACTGTTACATTACACTTTACAAAACTAGTTCAAGGTAAGAGTAATTACCTTGTTGTTTCTAGTTTTTCTTTCTTCCTTTCCCTTCTCTTCCTTTCTTCTCCCTTGTTCTCGGTTTCAAATAGAGTTCACACTCCAATGCTACAACCCATACCAATACACAATACCATTTCAATACTACCCTTAATTAACCTAAAGATTAAAGCATATTTTTAGGGTTTAGGAAAAGATATTACCTTCCAACCAATTAGTGAGGTCCTTGGTTAGCAAGAGAGTGAGATTTCTAGCCCAATGGAGAAGCCAAAATCGGCTGGAGTACAAGGCACAAAGCATTCAAAATCTGGAAATTTTTATAATGCAAATGAGAGCTAGAAATGAGAGATTTTCGGATTTCTTTTTACCTCAAAGTAACAAGGTGAAGGAGGAGCTTCAAATGGTGGACTCAAATCTTCAAATGGCTTCCACCCATGAAAACGAAATTGAAGCTTTTGGATTTTTGAAAGGAGGAAGATGTTCTCCTTTGCAAGGGGATTCCAATGGTATGGTTTTTATAATTTTTGGAGAAGATTTGGGTGCTCAACAAGAGGAGAGAAGAGGGGTTTTGTGTGAGGTTTCTCAAATCTCCATGGCTGTCACCCAAGGAGGAAGAAGAGAAATAGAGAGGGAGGAGGAACCGTGAGTGAGTGAGGGGGTAGGAGAGAGAGTGTATTTTTTTTCCTTTTGCTTTTTACTTAATAGGTTTGTCTTTTAGCAAATAAGAAAGAGGTAAGAGAGTGAGACAGAGGAGGGAAAATCGGCCCCCTATGCACACCTCTACAGATTTTTAATTTTTATTTGCAAAGTGGACACATTAGTTTTATTTATTTACACTCTCACCCCACAACTTCCCGGTTGTTACAGTTTTTACTAACCGGAACCCGTTTTCCGGAATTTTCTCGTTTAATTACTTTTATTGGTTCCAAACCTTTATTAATGTTTATTAATGACTATTTTGTTGACCAAAATCATTACGAGTCTATTTGACCCGCTTAAAGTCGTGTTTTCCCGGTTTCCTCGAAAAACACGCTTTAAGGTTCGTTTATGCTTTTAACCCATTTTAAAGGTCCGTTTTCTTCGGGATTTGTTCCCTCATGTTTATTTAGATGTAATTAAGCCTTTAAAATTATAATTAGCCTAATTAATCACTATTTTTAATTACGGGGTATTTCAATATATATATATCATATATTATAACAATTTAAACCTTATAATAAGTTTAAACCATAGTTATAAATATTCCAAATTGCCGAACAGGCCCTATGGTCTATTCTAAATTATCTTCCAACCCTTCAACTTTCTATTATTACCATTTGACCACACATTTTATACAATGTTATATATACTATATAATATAACATTTTTAGCCTTATAATATGTATAACCTAAGGTTATATATACTTAAGAATAACCGATCAGACCCTAGGGTCTGTTTTGATTCGTTTTTCTGTCCAACAGCATTTCTTATTTACAAATTGACCACATTTATAATATATACTTTATAATGTCATATAAACTATATAGTATACCATTTTCTTATTTAAACCTCTTATATTACTCCAAAAATCAACAAACTTCACAAAGTGTTATAAATTGTTATATTAACCATTTCTACCCAGAAACTTTTGGTAATTACATTTTCACCCCATATGTTATGTAATTTTTACAAATTAATACATAACTTAATATAAGTTGGTAAATAAATTACTAGGTTACCAAATTTGGTCGAAGTTTCTCACATGGTCAATGTTTGACCTCTAGACATGGTTTTGACCACAAGTTCCCGGTAATTACAAGTATTACCCCACTTTTCCCATAATTACATTTTTACCCTAAAACTTTATAAAATCTTAAATTTTTTATTTAAACTCCTTTTAACCCCTAGTTTTTGGCTATATTCACCTATAGCCTACATAATTTTGTTTATTTATGCTTTCGGCCCCAAATTTTATAATAAATTTAGTAATTAATTTAAATGTAAATCATACATTAAATAACTTAATAAAATGGCCTAATGACATGACCTTGTTACAACCTTGAATTTGTAACAAAAAATTACACTTTAAATATCTTCAAAAATGCTATAAAATCTTGGCCTCACACACCATTTTTCCAGATTTACCAATCTTGCACATAATGTCTTAAATTTGACAATTATGTTACTTAATCACCTAAATAATTTACTAACTCATTTCCTTGTCAACTTAAGGTCAAATTTGACCATTCAACCTAGTTCACTCACATAAATTAATGAACATAAGCTTAAACACATATTAACATATCAAGATGAGTTTAAGGTGTTTTATACTTTGATTTTGCAAGGTGAAGGCTTTGTTTGGCCATGACAAGGTGGGAAAAATTTAACCAGCTTCTTAAACATGTTACAATAGCAAGACAAGATATAGTTAAGTTCTTAAACTTGAACCAACCATAAGAGTAATTATAAGTCATGAAAAACATGAAAATTTACCTTGATTTCACAAGCTGTATAGGGATGTTCTCGACCCTAAATTTCAGAGGTAAGAAGAGTGTCAAAACACTCTTCAAACAAAGGTATAAAACCATAGGAAATCAAGCAAGAAGATGGCTAGGTTCTACCTTGATTAAAATGCCAAAAATGATGTTTTTGGCATGGATTTGGCTAGGACTTGTTACTCTTGATACACCAATTGAACCAGCATGGAAAATAAGAGAAAATAAGCTTATAAAGCTATAGTTTGCAACCGGACATGAAGAAGAACAAGGGTACATGCTTAGTGCATGTTTATACCTTAAATGATCAAGCTTTAAACTTCGCTCCTTCTTTCTTTGTTCCAGCCGAGAATACTCCCTTCTTTAATCACCAACACACACTACATGGATAGGTGGAAGTGATTGAAACTTAGTTCACTGGAAAGAGGAAAGAAAGGTGAAGAATTTGAACTATTATATGCCATTTATGGTTAACTTAGTCAAATTTTGTTCTTATTTAAACTTGTCTGGTTGAAGGAGCCAATGGAGGAGAAAGGGAGGTTTCTGAACTTGAAGAAATCGGCTGGAAGGAGGTAAGGTGAGAGAGTGTTCAATTTTTGCTTTTATGCTAAGTTAAGTTTACTTTAATGCATAGTAAATGATGACTCATGTTTAGATATTTGTGGCTGAGTAAGAGGCTGTCATCCACTCCCTTATTACCGCCCATTTTTGGATATTTTGGGGGTCAATGTTGACCATTGATCAACTTAGTCAATTAAGACTTAATTTTGCACTATTTAGGTACTATTCACAAATTAGTCCATAAATTTTTTTTTTTTTTGTAAATCTTTGATTTAGACATTCTAATGTGGTACATTATGTCACATTAGTATATTTAAGGGTAATCAAGGCCCTAAAGCCAATCAAAACTCATTTTAAGGACAATCTCACAAAAACGTACTTTAAGGAGTTTTAAAGCAAATTTTGTGTCTTAACGTGTTTTAGAGCTTGGTTTTCTTTGGTAATGGTTTTATTATGTTCATTCATGAGTTATAATACTTAGGAATCAAATTTTGATCCTAAGGAGTTCATTTGGGCACATATTTGCCTTGATTGGTTAAAGGGTGTAATCTTGTTTTATGTTGACCATTGTTGTTTTAAATTGATTGTTAAGGCATGTTTAGGCTTTAATTTATTTGATTAAATGTTTAATCAATGTTAATTAGTTTAGGGGTATTTCACCATGGTTTTGTTCCCGGGGTTTCCTAGCCCCAAAACACGTCATGACAAGAAGACGTATCCCACTCGTATATAGAATAATTCATTCTTCACTCAATGATGTGAGAGATAACCCTCGTTGGGTGTTACATCTTCTTATGGAAATCCTAGCTATTCTTACATGATAGTGGGGAATCTCATTGCTATTACTCAAACAAGCATGAAACGTATGCTTGCATATTCGTCGATAGGCCAAAACAGATATGTAATTATTGGAATAATTGTTGGAAACACTTGTGCTTTAAGATGTTATGCAATCATCTAATATTATTTTATTGTTTTAGAAGTTGACATAATTATTTTAAAATGTAAAAAGATGCATGCATATACTCTTACTTAATTTCTTTTTTATCTATTCAATAGTATTTTCCATCAATTTTGTATTAAATAATAAGGACTATTATAAACAATAATGTATTATTATATTTATTAACGAACTTTCAATGAAAGAAATTTTAATAAAATTGTACTGAATTAACAATATTTAAGTGAAATGATAATAAATTTAATTTTTGTTAACAGACAAATGAGATTAACCACTATCACTAGTTATGACTTATGAATATCAGTTTTATTTATTTGTTTGTTTGTTTATTAGGGGGCGTTTGTTTCGAGTAGGGAAACGGAATGGAATCAGGAAAGAGAATGAAGGGGAATAGAAAAGAATTCTTTTTTATTTTTTCTGTTGTTTGTTTGACCTGGGGGAAATGAAATAAATAACCGGTCAACGGCTACCAATCAATGATCAACGGCTGCCAATCAATGGTCATTAATTATCGGTCAATAGTCAATAGTCATTAGTTATTAGTCATCAGTCCATGATTATATGTCGCCGGTCAATGTATACTGGACAAAGGAATCCCTTTCCTGAAAATAGAAAAAACTGGTAAAGGTCCTAATTACCCCCAAAACAAACCCAGCCTTAGTATTTGCAAACTGCACTCTTCCCGCGCCGCCGGTGGCCTCACAAAAAATCCTTTCGTTGAGCGGAGAGCCACTCGGCAGCCAGTACTCGGTCGATTTTCCCGGACGCTAGTGGAAAGGAGAGAGAGAGAGAGAGAGAGAGGGAGGAAGAGTGCGCGTGAAGAGATGGAAATGGAAATGGAAACAGAGGAAGATAGGGTGCGAGTAGGAAGCGACATGGAGAGAGAAGAGAATGCCGAGCAGACGGAGCTCCTCAGGGATCGCTTTCGTCTTTCTGCGATATCGATCGCGGAAGCTGAAGGTTCTTTCTTCATTGCTTATAAATCTTCTCACTCAATTCTCTGTCCACGATTTTTTTTTTAATGAAGATGCTGGAGTTGTTTCTAATATATTGTTTCATAAATTATTCTGCAGCCGAAAAATGTGGAATGGAGATGTCGGAGCAAATAGTGGCTTGCGTCGCCGATTTGGCATTCAAATACACTGGTAATTGCCTACTTCCGGTTCAATTTTGTAGTCATTCGAGTGGAATTCATTCAAATACACTGGTAAATTGGTAATTTAGGCCGTGGTGTGGAAATCAGTGAATAAAGGACGAACTACATATCGCGTCGTTCAACAGGTTATTCCAATGCGATAGCGAACGCATGGCAGTCGCTATCTTATAAATCCTAAAATTGCTGGCTGCTGTCATTGCGAATTCTTTCGATCAGTATTCTCACCTTCGGGAATATTTGTCTTGCGGATTACCACAAATTGTAAAGATAACATTCTCTAGGTCTATCCAGCGTTATTGTCGTTCCCGATTTTTCCAGGGTTTCACATATGACATCAAGACTAGTAATTAAATTTTCGCATGGATGGTTATCATCTGATAAATGCTTTTCTCATTGACGAATCCGTACCTTCTGGTAAAAGTTTCTCTTCGGTGATGTTCCGGTTCATTTGGTGGCTTTAATTATACAGTCTGAACCAATTAAGAAACTGTTTAATGTAAAACAGAACAGCTGGCTAAGGATCTAGAGTTATTTGCTCAGCACGGAGGAAGAAAAACTGTGAACATGGAAGATGTCATACTATCAGGTGAAGTGTGCAAATGCTTTGTTTTGTAAATAACTAATAAGAAAGAGGTTCCTGGTTGCTAGTTGTTTACATTTTCTAACACTCTCAAATCAAGCATCTTTCAATCTATCAGTTAGACCTGCGATCTTATTGAATCATGTTGAAGTAATAGTCCATTCACTCAACCTACGATGTTCTTGTATAAGTGACACTATCAGGGTGCATTGGTCTCTGCAATTTTCCAAAGCTTATGATTAATTATTTCCATTCATTGATTCAGCACATAGGAATGAAACTCTTGCGACATCACTAAGATCCTTCCGCGATGAGCTGAAGACTAAAGAACCCCGATCAGAAAGAAAACGAGCAAAAGCATCAAGAAAAGAAGAGAAAGCAACAACGAGTTGAACTACTCATGGCACAGCATCTTAATATCTACTTCCTCTGTCCCTATTTCTGAGTCTTTTTTATTATTTAGTTATGTCGTTTGACTTCAATATTTAATATGTAAGATAATATAATTTTACAAATCCAAGTTTTGCAGTGAAATTCTTATGTGAAAAACTATATATTGTACAACTTAGTTTTATAAAATTATTCTATCTTATATGCTCAGTGTTGAAGTGGAAAAATGTGCTAAAAAACAAACAGGACAATCAAACTATAGAACGGAGTTAGTACAATCTTTTATTTTCCCTTCAACAAGGTTGGATGGATGCAATTAAGTTCTATACTAGTTTGTTTATAGTGATTCTTAAATTCCTTTGTTGTCATGATATTCTTCTACATGTAGTAGTAGTAATAGTAGTTTTTACTCCTGCTGTGTGTGTAGACTAGAAACTAAAAGAAAATGTTGTTTAATGGGATGGATAACAGTGGTTGAATCTGGGTTTTAAGAGTCACAGGAACAGTCAATTTGTTTGTTTCCT
Source organism: Limonium bicolor (assembly GCA_023374045.1). NCBI lineage: Eukaryota > Viridiplantae > Streptophyta > Magnoliopsida > Caryophyllales > Plumbaginaceae > Limonium > Limonium bicolor. The sequence continues at coordinate 113,486,057 of CM041780.1, forward strand.
CTTCTGCAAAGTTTTCCTGAGAATTCCACACGTATCATCATGCTGTTTTCCTTTGTTTTGAACAATACTAGTTAGTAGTGGTTGGGCTAGTCAGTCAGCAGCCATAGATACGTGTAGCTCACAAGCCTATTATTACTATTTTATGTATGAAGTACTAGTATAACTTTGTTAACGACAGGTGAGAAACTATTTGGGCTATTCAATTCAATGAAGGAGTTAAGCCCAATATGCAGCGGTGTTCAAAGTATTCGGCCTTGTATCCATGTACAGATACAGCTCTTCCAAGCCGGTCCGGTCCTTTAAGATAAGACCAACACAGAGTTGAAGGTAAACTCTCTCTCTCTCTCTCTCTCTGTCTGTGTGTTGTTGGTCATGGGGATTGGGTTGGGTAGGCATACCTTACTTAATGATGGATGCTTAATTAGTTCGGTTATTGGTTTATCTATCAGTTTGTTTGTGCTAGTACGCTATCCAATTAAGAACCAGCCAAATGAAACCTACCTCTTTTTGACCGGTAAACATATCACTAACATTAGCATGTTAGGATGAACAGTAACTACCTTGCCTGCTGCTACTACTACTACTTGAATGTAATGTAAGGGAAGGTATTTGATTGCCACAGAAATCTTACACTACTAGTACTTGTGCTATGGTGGAATCGTGCGTGCTTTTGTCTTCTTCACCGGGATTTCAGCCTGTAGGTGATAATATATAGCCTTATCTATCAATCAATCTGCAGAACAGAATTGATCAGAAAATAAATAATGTTTGACTGGTTCATCGTACGGATGAATATCACAAGGGTTTTATGAACAAAACAAAAGAAAACCATACTATTCCTGAAAAAGGTTAGGAATCTGAAGGACCTGACCTACGTCAGAGCGGCTTGTTTGATCTTGGGCGGGTCATCCATCCCGTGTCTATAATCTATAGTACTATTAGTAGAATGATACAATTCCCTCTCTCATGTAAAAAGTTGAAGATTAAGCTAACTTTTCCGGTCTGTACCCACTGCCTACCTTATGATTAATATGCATTGATATTAACGACTAATCTGACTTCAATTCAAAGTACCAAAAAGAAGGAAATGAATAATATAAAGATATCAATGTTTCAGTTTTTAATGGTTACCTAGAACTAAAGCACATAATTGATAATTATTCTGACAACGGTAAACACTTAAATATTGGAATATATCAAATAAAAAGTTGTTCGAGACTAATGACATTAAAGTCACCCAATGAGATGTGGTTAGATTTTGAACTTGAACGAGTTGTCTGTCTTTCTTTGTTTTCTGTCAAAAGCTTTCTTTTCTTTTCTTTTTTTAATAAAGAATGGATACGGTACTGTACAGTATTGTTTAACTATGAAAATACTACTAGGAAGATAGTAGCAGTAACATACTTTATGCACCCGTGAACGCGTGTAGTCGACGCAATCTTTTTTCATTTTTATTAGTCGGATGAAGATGTGACGTGGTCATAAGAGTATGGGGAATTGATCATTGAAGATAACTCCTCCAAGTCTCTGTATTGTGTACCCACCCGTCTCTCCCTCCCTTCTTGCCCCTGCTCAGTACTATGTACTTTCTTTCTGCTCACTAGCTTACTCCTTTCTCCGTTGGGATTTCAGCAGTGTATTGTTTGTTCTTTTGCATACATAAAAGAAAAACACGAAGGACTATCGGTATAACATTTTTTTGATAGAACATCATTTAAAGTGATTCCCATGTTGCTCCTTGACCAATCTATTATAATTCTGAAGTAGATCACACGCAGCTCACCGTTTTTAGTCAATGGATTTAATCTATAGCTAATCTGGAATATGTACCCTGAAACAAATACTACTAGTATATTATATTAATAGTATTATTTTAAGTCAATTTTCGGGATTATGCATGTTACATGTGTGATGATGATGAATTAGAGGAAGGGAAGGCAGGTTGTTTGGCGTTGTGAGGAGTGGAATTTTGACTCTAAACGTCCCCGAGCGCGCGGTGAGGCGCTGCTGGCGTGGCGTGGCGTAAGTAACGCGGAGGAGCGCGCAGTAGTACACCAACGAAACGGAAACCGTGTGAAGGTTTGTTGGATAAATTACCATTACCGCCCGCAAAAATTAAGGACGAAACAGAAAAGATCCTACTCTTCTCTTCTCTTCTCTTGCAAATTGTAATTCGTGGTCACTTTCTTTCATCAACCAATAGAAGAAAAACGCAGATTTCTAAAACTACGCAAACACATGACGTGATGTGCTCTGCAAACTTGCAGTAATATCACAGTATATCATTGCGTACTGTATTTGTAGGCATACTCAAATTGTTTCTAAAAGAAGCGAAATGGAAAAAAAAAAAAGTATAAACAAAACATAAGGACATGAAACTCTTGTGTTATAGTACTCTTTTTTCGATCATATTTATTTATTGGGTTTGTCTGTGGTGTTAATTGACCGACGTCTTCCCCAAGAGAGGGAGAGAGTTACCCACATAAACACTCTACAGGGGAATTGAAATATGTATGAGGGATTTCTTTTAGAGTAAGTGTGAAGATGTAAGTGAAAATGAGCTTGGTATATAAGGTTCGTTATATTGATTGCACAATATTTCTCATACTCATGTGACAAACCTTCATTCTACACACATTCACCACATTAGATCAGGAGTAACACTTCTTGTACAATACATGTGTCAAGCTAACCTACAAAAGGTTTAGACACATAGTCTAACAACTCTCAAGGTGAAGGTACATAATGACCTATTACACATGGATCTAATAGGGTGTTACATTCTTCACGTACGTTGTCCATGATTATACAATTAATGTTAAAAAAACACAACTCTCACTTTTATCACTTAAAAGTGGGCATACACTCTTGACTCTTATGAATTTTTGAAGGCTATAAACTTTTCTCTCATGTGTGCGCCTCATATTGAATGTAACTCTTGTCATCTATAGTGTCTTCACATATGGCTTTGAAAATCTAGATTTTCCATTCCAATCATTTGCAATGATGAAATCTTCAAGTCCATGCATCAAATTGGTTGTTGTTAAACGAGGATCAACCGCCTAGGGACTTTAGTTGAGACTATGACATGATAATTAGAGATCACATATTACCCATATATGAAAGCAATCTATCTTCCAATGATTAGGCTCAAAGCGACAGGGTTGCACTATCTTGAAGAAAAGTTATCCAATGTTGTGCTTGATGTGAACTTGTGCTTCATTTGGTGTAAGGGCACTAGCACAATTTCTTAAATAAAAAAGTAACATGATATCAACTTTTTGTTTTTTTTTCATTATGAATCTTCACGAGTGTAGTTAGTTTTCCATAAACGATGAAACTACTATACCCTATTGATATACTTCTGTTATAAGCCCCGTCAGAGCTATACAACAACTATTGGCCTTTAATAATGATCATGCACACTTAAACAAAATTATTCATATCAAACTCTACAGATGCAATCATCAAAACACTTAAAAATGAATGTTCCAACACCCAATTCATGACCCTAACCCTAGCTCCTCCACCAACCTGACTCAGTTGGAGCCCAAACTCACCAAACCCAAATCAAAGAACCCTCCACTTCCTCTCCCCAAGCATTAGCTTTGCACTTGCACTATTGTTGCACCAATGGACAAAGGACTTGAATTGTGCCTCAGTCTGTAACACCCCAACTCATAAAGCCATACTTACCTCATAAACATCCATTCACTTATATTAACTCTGCAGCGGATTTCTTACAAAATTTGGTGTTACCACCGTTAGTCACCCACGTGATGAACTAGGCATACTAAAATCTCCAAGATCTAGCTACGGTCTGATGGACCTGAATATACCGAACATTAGTACTTACAAGCCTTAACCAAATTACATAACGATCTTACAATCTCCTCGCATCCTATACAACTTACTAACTCAAATTACCATACGAGAGTACATGCACAACCCGTAGGTCACACTTAAACCCGTAATACATCTACCCCAACTTACTCTCAGGCCTGTCGTCTTCTGTCATTCACCTGCATAATAAAAACAGCCCCCAAAGGGGGTCAGCAAGATTGCTGGTATGATCCTCTCATGGCCCCCAAGCTAACGTGGCTACGACGACTAATTGTCGATAGCATGGAGGTTGATTAGATGCACAACATAATAGAAAGTGCAATAAACAACAAGCCAAATATGAACAATCAAAGTTCAAACATAATGAACGACTTAAATGCGTTTCCTTAATTAGTGAGTCAATTATTTAACTCCTTAAGTTATGTTTCCTCTTAATCTCAGTCCAACCTTATCTTACCTCAGTCTTAATCCTTATCTTAGTCTTAGAAAACAAACCATTCTTTAAATAGAAATGGTTGTAGCTTATCTCAGTCTTAGAATACAAACCATCCTTTAAATAGAAATGGTTGCAACTTATCTCAAACCTTATCTTAATCTTAGAATACAAACCATTCTTTAAATAGAAATGATTGTATCTTATCTCAATGTTTATTTTTGTCGGGTCAAAAGCAACCCTAGCCAATGAGCTATTAACTCCATTGGTTGAATAAACAACTTATCTTATAATTTAGGATTTAGGTGATCCTACTGCACCATCTTAATGCCTCCTACCTTGGACGGGAAGTCCAGTGTAGCTGAGCCGACAACCGACCCTAGACAACAAGTCCGAAGACAAGTCCTTAAGCGGAAGTCGGATCTGCTTTAGATACCGACCCCCCCTTACCTTAGCATGCATGATCGGAGTCAGTCCCGAGTTCCTCACTCCCCCCCAAGTTCCAGTTAGTAGAAGTCTCAAGACAATGTTTGTTGGTTAAACCTCTTTCGGTTATTAACAAACTAATATTAGGGAGTGTTCCTTAGTCTCACTTAATTCTTTACTAAACATTAGTTAGTAAGTTCTCACAGTAAGTTGTGTTAGTTTTCAAACATCACACAACAATACAGTAACATAATATTCCGGTTGCATGCTTTATCTTGTTTAGTCGGCACACATAAACAAATAGCACACAAGCCGAGGGACACCTCGTTAGCAAGCAGGTCACAAGAAGACTGTACCGTTCACCGTTGGTCGTTTGGTTGCTTACTCTCCTTCGGAGTCCAAATTCTCAAACCCTAAAACATTCACCGAATTGGGTGGTTAATTACTTTTAGTTAACCTAGCTTACTTAATCAATAATGATTTCCCACTAAATACCATTAAGTCCTTATAGTTTAAACTTAACCACTTATGTTACTTACTTCTCACTTTACCTCACACTTGTTTACACCTCCAATGGCCTTAAAAATCCACCAAATAACTCTTAACAACCTTATAATAACATTACCCAACAAGCCCCCTTCATTTACCTCTTAAAAAGCACACTTCCTTTGTAAACATGGCTGGTCCGGGACATGGTCCTGGACTGTAGTCCCGGACCAATTACTGGGTTCTCTCTCGGTGCTTATTTATGGGTGGTCCGGGACTTGTTACTTAACCTAGGTCCCGGACCACTTTTGGAAGGCACTCTCGGCAGTTTTTTTGTGCTGGTCTGGGACTTATTACAAGACTTAGGTTGCGGACCAATCTAAACTTGAATTTTCGGCATGTTTTTAGTGCTGGTCCGCGGGACTTTATCCAAGGACCAAGTCCCGGACCACACTTTAAACTATCAAATTTTGCAGTTTTGAACCTCATTCCTCACTTGTTCTTTTGCCCAATCTTCTTCTAATCTTTCCCCATGTATTCACACATGTTCTAACACCATTTTAGCTCTTAAAACCCTCCTAGTTCATGGTTCAAATCACCTTCAAATTCCTTAATCATCATTCAAGTTCTTACTAAACTCTTAACACTTATAACTTAATTCCTTACACTTCCAACATGTAAATTTTGTCTAAAACTTCAACTAACCAAAGTGTTTCCTTTACACCAATATAACTACTCCTCAAACATCATCATTCATCCATCTTTCCTTTGCTAAACCTTCCAAGGTTACCTTGCATCTCCATGCACAAATATCTCTCCTTTCCATTTGTTACACATCATTCCTAAACTCTTGAACTTTCTTATACATTTCTTTCCATCCTCTCAACACCTTAACATTGTTCTTCATTCTCCTTGTCCATGCTACACCCTCCTTAGACATTCCCATCTCCTTTACTCAATTTACTCACCATTCTCATGGTTAGACACTCTTATACATTCCTAGTCATTTTCCTTGACAAGTTACAACATCCTCTTACAATTTTCTCTTCCATCAACCAAGTCCACTCCTTACCATCAAGACTAGAACCTTATTAATCCACCATTAGCATCTTCACCACTTACACAAGCTATCCAAAACACTCATTGTTGTATTCCCTAGTTCATACCTAAATCATCTTAAAGCATTATACACATTTTCCCTCCAAAATTTTGCACAAGTCCTACCATTCCTCATACCATGACTTTGGTGTGTTTAATACACCCACCTATCCTCTAATTCCTCATAGACAACTCTAGGTCATTCTCATCCTCAAGAACTCCTTAGTTAACTCATTTCCACTCAAATTCCTTTTAATGATCCCAAGTAAATCCTAGGTCATACTAAATCATAACCATCACTTAAACACTTGATTTCTACCCAAATTTCGCCATAGCTTCTCTAGTATATTATCATGCCCATATGCATGGTTTTCTCATTCAATCATCTAACACACGTTATATCCTTTCTCATCATATTTTCTCACCCAAATCAACTCATTCACAACAAACTCAATATAGTGGAATAATCTTAAATTGCATAGCACTAAGGATCTTAAATGACATGGCTCTTAGGCCCTTAAATGACTTAAACTTAAACACTAAATTTCCTCAATAATAGCTTTCAACCTGCAAATACACACAACAATGCTCCCATGGCAATATAAGTGTTCTCTTAATTCACCTTAAACTTATCTTACTAACTCATTCCCATTGGCTCCTTAGTCACAAGTTCACAAGCTTGTTTACATTCTTTTTCCTAGGTTATATAACCCCTTACCCAATGTAAGCTCTAAGCTAAATTAGTACTCATCTAATACTCATTCCTTAAAACTTAAACCACCATTAGGTAAGCAATTTACCTTGTTTTCTCAAGCTTATCTTAACTTCCTCCTTAGGGCTTTTCTTGAATGAATCTCGGCCAAGGGCTTTAATCCTCTTGCCAATGTTCTAATCCACATTCAAATAATATAACGAGTACTAAGCATCATGCCTAAACTCATGGAATCCAATCTTAGGTTAAAAATGTGTTTTAAGGTCTTAAAATGAATGTTTACCTTTAAAGCCTCAAGTTAGGCTTGAATATGAAACAAGGAGGACCTCCTATAGTCCTTGGAGAATAGAAAAAAGCTAGAACAATGGATAAAACAAGGCTCCATGAGAAGCTAATTTTCGGTAATGAGCAAAAGTGGAGGAAACTTGATTTTTCTTTAAGTTTCCTTACCTTGAATGAATGGAGAAGCAAAAGAGCTCTTCAAACTTGATTTTTCCCCTTCAATGGAGTTTCTCCATGGCACCAAACTTGAGATTTTAAGGATTTGAAAAGATAGGAATGAAGGCCTTGCTCCAACTAAGAATAATCTATGTTCACTTTTTGATTTGGAGCTAAAATGAGTATTTGGTGAGCAAATGAATGTGGAGGTGCCATGGCTGCTGCTTGGAACGGTTTTGGAACAGAGAGGGGAAGAAGAAAACGTTGGTGAAGGTGGGAAATAAAGAAGAGAGGAAAAGGAGAAGGTATAAGAAGATATTTTGCTTTTTAAAAAGGTAAATAGTCTTTTTCACTTTCTTTCTCTTCTTTTCTTATTTGATGAAGCCTATGGTGACTCAACCCTTTAAAAACCGTCCCCCCTCTCATCCACTTAGATATTTAGGTGTTGTTTGACCATTGACCACTTAAGAAAGTCATTTGACTTATTTTGGGCACTATTTGGCACTATTCACAAATTAGTGCACAAATTTGTGAAAATTTTGGTTTCTCATTGATTTAGGCTTCCTAATGTTATACCAATTAGTACAAATGTTGATTAAGGTGCAATCATGGGCATTTAGCCACTAAAAACCCATTTCTAAGATAATTTCTCAAAAAGGTGCTTTAAGGGGTCTTAAAGCACATTTTGTGTTTAAGCTTGTTTTTGAGCTTTGTTTTCTTTGGTAATTGATTTAACATGTCCATTATCATGTTAATAAGGTCTCTTAATGATATTTGGGTGCTAATCAAAGTCACTCCAAGCTTAGAGCACATTTTTGCCTAAATTGCCCTTAAGGCGTTTTCTTGTGTTTTCCTTGGTTTAAATTGTCTACCAATGTTTCTAAGGAATATTTTAGCCTTATTACATCATAACTTGATGTTTACTTAGCATACTTAGGTTTAGGGTATTTCACAGTCATATGTTGCATCTGAGGTGGCTGAGTCCATACTAATGGATGATTAAAAACAGAGCCATCAACCTCTGCAAATATTGTCATCACAGTGACTCAATCTGACAAAAAAGTGGTGGAAACGATAATGGTACTAGGGTTGCAACACCAAGGCACAAACAATATCTTCTTAGGTATCTACTTTATCAATGACTTAACCTCCTTTTAAAATATTGTCAAGGGAAAATTCTTGGATGTTGATTGGTTGAAGAAGAACAATATGTATGCTCTGTTTAAGATTAATGCCTTGAAAGGATGGACTCACTTATTTGTTGAACATTTTAAGGGGTTTAAAGCTAAAACCCTCATCTTTTACCAAGAGATGACCAAACATAGTGGAAAAGCCGAAACTTTAGTGAAGGCCAAACTATTTTCCTATATGCCAATGACTAGTCAACCTACATGGGTGTTCCGAATGATAGGTCGGTCTTTTAATGAATAATGGTAGTTTCCAAATATAGATGGAGCCTATCAATGGAAGGTTTAGCTATTTACGCCAAAATTAGGGTCAGTATTGTAGTTGCCCGCTCTAAATCTAGTCTTTCTAAATCAGCTTTTGCATTTCCTGGTTATTAAGTGTCTTCTTCCACACAAGGAAGGGAACAAAACTACCTACTTTATGGATCTAGCAGTTATGTTTAGTCTCTTGAAACACAAAAAGATTGATCTACCAATGCTTATGCTCAATCACATGGCACATTCCACTGAAAAGAATGAGAACTCCCCTGCATATGCTATATGGTCAACATAATGACTATGTTGGATAAGAAGAGTCTATCGAGACCTCAAACCTCAAGTCACTCAGTTGAGCCCTTGTCTACTCCTGTGCCTGCTTTATTAAAGGATTAATTGGTGGCACCCAATTTCTTGATGTTAAGTGAAATGTATGTGTCAGCGTCTAATACACTTGTATTATAAATGTCACATGGACACATGTAAAAGCGTTTAATCTAAAGTGTGGTAGACTATACAATTCCAGTGACAAAGCCCTTATAAAAGGAGAATATAATAAAGATGTCATATTGAAAAGGGTATAGCTCTAGAAGAGCCACAAGACATGACAAATTACCAGTATATAAGGTAATCAAGTACCTGATGAAAGTGAGAAAATGATACATATCTCGAGGTACTATGTCATGTTAATAATATAGTAGAACCAATATGAAATACATATACATATATATGCATTAAATATATGTAATGCTACATATCATAAATGAGGACAAGAATATTGAATTGATTGTACAAAAATACTTGAAAAAAGCAAATGAAAAACAGAATTTGAACCATTGATTTGCGAATGTAGAGGACTTGAAGTCCTGAAAATGATGTGATTCTAGTTGGATACAAGTGAGTGTTTGTATGAAAAATTAAAAATGAGCGGTATATACAATTGGTGTTAGTGTATAAGTTTTTCAAAAGCTCTGGCACTGATTATACAAAAAAGGCATTATCTCCATGAACAGATTACTTTGAAGATATAAGTATGGTTGAAATTATGATTAATTTGTATGATTATATCCTATATACCAGTCACTTTGACATCGATGTTTATATAAGATTTGAAATGGATTAACTCTTGAAGGTGTTAGTGAATTCTTAAAGGGAATGCCCTGTGATTGTATTGATAAATCCTTTCATGAAATAAGCGGTAAAGTTGAAAGAGGCATTACTGTCTTAGTGAAAGCTATTGAAAAGATACAATTGAAATGAGTCAATGTTTTCTTGGATAATCTGTGTTGTTATAATAGCAGTGTAAGAGTTTAATCGGAACTTCTTAAGACTCTCATGATGGTTGTAAAATCAATGATAATGAAGTACCATGTCTTAATGCTACTGTAACATAAAGGATAATGGGGATATGGTATCTATAGGTACATATATACAACACCCCTGTGCTTAATTAAGATTTATGGCTTAATACCTAGATGATAGATGATTATATCTATACTGATAGTATAATACATACCTTTTAAATTTCTACTTATAAAATGGATGTTGATATTAATATAGAGAAACTACGCTAAAGTGTGAATTCTGGACTTTATTCAACCAGGTGCCCCGTAAATAAATATATGCAATATCAATCTTGAAGATTGGGGTTGCATAAAGTCAAAGGTTTTAATGAGGTAATCAATGACAAGCATCCAATGAAATCATTGTCTACAATATGGATGTAAAGTGAAATATCTCTGATTGATTATCTTAGCTATCTACAGTTATTGTACTACTGTACGTACTCTTTTTTCGTTTGCTTGATATTTGATCCCATTATGTATTCTAGATAAAGTTTTTAACGAGGCAACTAACAAGATGTTTCGTACAAATTACCTTTTGAGTCAACAAGTTTCTAACAACAAAGACATGATGAACTTTTCTTTTTCAATATTTATAGTGAACTTTGACTTACTGTATTCGTAATATAGTTATTGTAAAAGTAGATATACAGTAACTTACTGTAGCGACCCACTACCATCCTGGTTTAGAGACCATTACATGCCACGCGCTTACTACCTAAGACATGCAAGGTTTCTCTCACGAATCCCAGTAGAAATACAAATATACACTTTTATTAATCAGATAACAAATTACAACTCGTATTCGTACACTTACATGTGGTAGTCAAACTAAATATACATAACGAAGACAAGCTACAAAGGGGCCTCAAGGCCGCAGTTACAAATACCAACTAAAAAGAAAAACTGAATACAAGGGCCGAAGCAGAAGCCTTCACAGAAGCTAAAACCTGCGAAATGTCAATACAATAGGGGTGAGCAAACCACAACTCAGTAAGTAGCAGACTTCATCACCTGGGCGTGTTCAAAACAGTTATACTGAACATACAAATATACATGTACTTAAGCTTGTTAGGATTTGCTTATCTCCATCTTATCCTACATGTCATCCCTCTTCTTTCTTAGTTAGTTAGTTGTTATTGCGTAACATTAATTACACTCATTTCTCCCATTTAGCAACGGTCGTTTACTATCTATATATATATGTATAACCTTCTCAGGTTATTCTTAATCAATAATACAAACTATTTCTTTTCCTCTCCCCATGTTCTCTCTTTCACTCTCACGCATCACTCTCCTTCGACATCTCGTCGATTGACAAATCCATTCACTACTTCTCTTTCACTTCGTTCCGATTCTTCCTCCCTCATTCAACATGGTATCAGAGCGTTGATGACCGCCACTCAATTCCGGTTATTGTGATGTCGTCCCAATCGAGCGAAGAAGAAGATGAACCTTCTGAGAATGAGGAAGAATCCTCGGAATCGGAGGAGGAAGAAATAATCAACAAGAGAAGAAAAAAAAGACGCATTGATTCGAATCCGCTGATTGTATCAAATTCGGAAACACGGGGAGTGCAACTCACGTCCACAAAGTTTGACGGCAAGAAAGGGTTTTAAAATTGGAAGAAGAAGGTGGAAATTTGTCTGTTGGCTAAAAACAAAATCAAGTTGATGGACGACACCTTGAAGAGATCCAAAGTCGCCAAGAACCGTCGAGACGCTTGGGATAGGTTTGACGGATTGGTCAGATCTTGGATTCTTGCTTCAGTCGAGACCACCATTGGCGACAGTCTAGTTTCTTGCACAACTTCGTTTGACATGTGGAAACGCCTCATCCGAAGGTTCGATCAAGTCGATGGTACGAGACTTTTTGAACTCAATCGCGATTTATCTAGGATTGAACAAGGAGATTCTTCTGTTACTGAGTATTTTACTAGACTCACAAGTATTTGGGATGATATTTCTGCTATGACCAATATAACTTCTTGCGTCTGTGGTTATAACGATAAAATTGCTAAACATTCTGAGAATTAGAAGTTGTTTCAGTTTCTATTGGGTTTGTGAGAAGAATTTGTAAATGTTAGGGGTAACCTTCTCATGAAAAAGCCGCTTCTGAGTCTTGATTCTGCTTACGCCATAATACTCCAAGAGGAGAGGCAGCGGATTAATGGGAAAGGCGCAAAGGAACACTAGTGCAGAAAATGTTTTTTTACCACGGTTATTTTGCCTATATACCACGGTTTGAAACCGTGGTTAATACGTGCGTCGTATATTCGAAAATGACTATAAACCACGGTTTAAAACCGTCGTTTAAAAGCCAGATTATAAACCACGGTTGTTCTACGACCGTCGTTTAAAGTTGTTTCTGTCGCGGGATCAGACCGATTTTATACCACGGTTTGGCTTTATAACCGTGGTATATAAGGCTTTTATACGACGGTTCGGAAATATAACCGTGGTATATAACGCTTTTATACGACGGTTTTCTAATCAACTGTGGTTTAAAATGTCATTCCATTGAATTTTAAACCACGGTTTTTACATAACCGTGGTTTTTTTTCTTTTTTTTTTAGTTTTTCTTGTTTTTTTAGCCTCTACCATGTGTTTTCCAACACAACACAATTTACAACCACATATACAACCTGTACAGGGCATCCAACTGGTATTGCCCTTTGGTAACCAACCACACTATATATGACCATAAACCAAGTTGCCAATTTGAATTGCAACATCGAAAACGAATTGCAAACAAACCCACTCAAACTTTCAAAAATAAGAGAGAGTTGAACTTTACAAACTTTGAGAGTCTACGTTGCTTCAGCATAAACAAAAGTGTAAGTCTAACTACACTAGGATAAGATCTAAGAAACGCTCAAGTAATTTTTACACCAAAACTGCGATAAATGATCTCTTACAAAGTCCAGATCCCCTTTGGAATATGCGCCCCGTGCTTTTGTGAAAAAAGAAATGATCTGTCCACAAAAAGAAACTAATCATCATTAGTACACACAATTTTATTTAAAATGCAATAACTTTAACTACAACTTTGATTGGTATATATGGGTTACCTTTTCATCATCATCAAGCGTGTCAATATTTTGAACAATCTCGTACATGTACCGCATCACATAATAGCCACAACTCTGTGAATCAGGCTGTTTAGGACACTGTCATCACACCATCCATGGATTACCAACTTTAGACAGATCAAGAAATTAAACGTTTAACTTTAATACAAAAATGCATAAACTAAATGATTACTTACACGTATGTATTGGAAGTTCAAGATGGAGAATGGTTTCTCCTCATCACTTAAACCAAGCTTATGGCCCCTGCATAAATATAGCATTTTAAAATGAAGCCATTTATTGCCAATAATCCAGGACAAGCTTAAAATAAATACAAAATGCATTAAAATTTTAAATACTCACTCCTTCAAATATTTCTCTATAGCGATCTCTCGAAGGTCTTCAGCGCCCAATGGGTCTAGTATCAACAAGCATGAGGTGTCGATACACAACACCATCAACATCCAATGATTGCTACCACATGTAAAACAAAGAATGTGTTGTAGAACAATATTTTAACTATCACATATGTAATTGGGAAGTAAAAAATTCAAGTTATTGTGTACTTACATCTGATGATATGGGATCAACAAATATTTACTTCCTCTTCGCACCGCAGCACAAAATCCCCGCCTCACGTGCTGTGCACATCCTTGATCATCCAATGCGGCCTGACTTGCTGACATCATTTACGGACACAAGAAAGTGATGGCAGATAATCTCTTGTTCGATATCATCTAGCAGTCAAACACCTAAACAACATTTTTTCAAAAGATATGTTAAATAGCTTAAAAAATGAAAGATAATTTAATATTTAAAAGATACTTACACACAATAGGCCTGAATCACAGAGATGTTAAGCAGGTCTCCCATCAAAAATTCTCTTAGATCGCTCACGGTAATCATCAGATTTATGGGCTCGGGGAGTGGAAAATATGCTGAGACACTTTCATGTTGAAGTTGGTGACAGACTGCTCCCTCGTCATGCAAAAATCATACAACATTCTCTGTCTGTCTGTCAACTTCTTCAGATACTTGGGAGTCAGAATGGGGGATCTCCTAGGAGTCATATCGAAAGGGTTCACCACTTCCTTTCTCACACTTTGACTCTCCTCATTTGATTTCACCACTCCCTTCCCCTTATCCACTTTCCTCTTTTTAACCGGTCTTAATTCCTTATCAATCTAATAATATACAAACTTTAAATAATAAACATATCAGTCAATAATCAAGTTAAAAAATAAATAGTAAGCATGTAAATAGTTTACCTTGTCACTGACATCAATGAGAGAATATGGCCATGGAACAACTGAAGATTCTGCTCGACCTAATTTACTCCACTAATTCCACTCCAACGGAAGCGGAGAGTCCTCATGGTCTCGCACAACGTTGTCTACCAACACACGAGCGTGGAGAGGTGGGATGGGCTTGAAATGTACTACAGTTGTAACACCCCTACTAATTCGGCTCCTAATAATCCTATAAATGTCGCACATATTAAATAATTCGTAGCGGTAAATAAAATAATGTCGCCCTAATGGTGTCACTGTTATCACTCGCCCATACGGGTGATAACGATTTACCTGATAATCAACTTGCGAAACGTATTCCCGCAGTGACCACAAGAGATAGATAGCAGTACTTAAACAATTTAAAATGAATCTAACATCAACCAATTATTACAGACCGTGAGCATCTAAACCAAATACACCTCGGTTAAACAACCCGAGTCCAAAACAACCTTAGTATCACACCGTACCAAGTCAATCCAACAGTAAACACAATAGTCGCGCCCCGCGTCGACCCACCAGCTAGTCTCCTGCAATAAAGATGGTTTGTGGTATGGAATCAGCCCCTGCTGAGTATGTTATCACATGCCCCGTCATGCCGCCTCAATTATTTGGTCGAGAGCATGAGGTTCGTTACATGCAATACCGTTTTAATATTTAAACTGTAAAACAATTAACAGTAAAATCCATACAATAACACAACCATCAACACACATAATATAACCACAAGTATAACCAGTGAACAACAAAGCGAAGCAACAAGGATAATAAACAAGTGTTAATTCTCGTCCATGGTATAGAAACCAATATCGTTCGCCACCGTATAATTCTCACCGTATTATTTGTTCAGTTATACCTAGTGACAATGTCTCGTTAAAACGACATGTCTCTAGTTACCCATATATTATGGCGGGTCACCCACGGCAGTAGCCACTCTAGCGGTAGAGTCTCCGACCAACGAGCCATTCTAGCTCACGGGAAATTTTCTTGATACTTACGGACCCGTACGCGGACATCCTGGTATCGTTTTTGTGATCACAGCGTGCACCAAGAGCCACATCCTCTTGGCTTTACTTTCCTTCATTAATTAATTATACCATCACATCGCATTACCAATTTTTTCTAACACAGCAGACTAAGGTCATTAGTCCAATCCGGAGTCTGTAAACTCGGGATCAAGTGTTAGATACGAGAGCGGCGTATAGAAAGGCCAATGCTCCGTATAAAAGTCATGGATAATATGTATATCTTATTATCCTAGTGTTACAACGTTTTTCTGACGTTCCTTATATTTCATACAAGATAGCACCATAGCCGCTAGTTCGTTTTATATATATAGGTCCATATATACGAACCAATACTGTTAACTCAACAACAGTAAATAATAAGCAGCTATAAATATACAATTCATGCATATTAGTTAACACATTCAGACAAACAATCTTATCACAGATCACACAGAAGTCTGAACTGAGGAAGCCCTCAGAGACAATCAGAGACACATAACAACATACCGTTCACCCTGATTGTATTACGGTGGAGTATGAATCAGCAAGATCCTATGCTCCGGGTGTCGTCTCTAACAGTCTAAACAATACATAATGCTACTAATTAGCATCCCGTAAAAACAATACAACTCCACGGTACCCCGTACCGTCACTAATAACTCCCGGTTAATCCCCTGTTTATTAACTGACAATATTTGTCGGGTTTACGGCTTAACTCGAGATTGGAAAAGAATGTTATATTACATGCGTAGTTTTGTCTCGTATATTAATATACTTATTGTTGAACCTTGTTATCGCATGTAACTTAATATACTCTTGTATAACATATAGTTTGTTTCTACGTTGCATGTAAGATTCTTTGTCATGCACTATACCTCTCACCTTAGTATTTATTTTTCTAAGGTTTGTCTCTTTTTAAAAAAAAAGTTCAACGCGGTATAATTCATATGTACAAGTACTTTAAGTTATTTAAATCTTATTATCCCATGTATACTCTTAACATTAGAATTTCCATATCTAATGTTTATAATTCTTTTCTCTCTTCTATTATCATTTTAATTATGATAATTTATAGTTATCACATTTTCTACACCATTACATATATTTATTTATATATATGTATTATGGAACTATTTATTATATGGTAAGTCTTATAATCTATATTCATTCTTTTTAATGAATACCTCTTATATTATAAATGTTATAACTCTTATAACATTAAAACCATATTATAAATTCCATTTAAAAATGTTAACATTTCCGAACAGCACCTATGTTCTTAAATATTTACAAAATCCACCACATAATTAATATAATGTTACATTATAGTTATAGAACTTATATTATGACATTTAAGTCATTAAAACAATCATAACCTATAGTTATATTTTGTTTATAAAATACCAAACAGCCCCTTATATTCTCGGCTTTTACTATAACCATTAAACTTCTATAAAATCACAATTCAATCCCAATTTATAATACATAGTTTTCTAATCCCATTAAAACTATATATTATACATATATCTTTATAAAATCTTATATGTAATTCCAAAAATTACCAAACTATACCAAAAGATTATAAATATTATTCCTAACCTTATATTTCCTCTAAATCTCGGTTTCTACACATATGTTACCCATTTGTAACAATGTTATGAAATACCATATGTTATACTTATATAATTCATATAGACTCCAAATTTAACCAAATAAACTTCTAAAAATTCCTAATAACTTAAGGACTATTCTAAATTCCATTTAGTACCCCTAAGTCTCGGAATTTATATTATAGCCCCATTTTTTATAAATCTTTTACAATTTAATACTATCTTAATATAAGGTAGTATTTTAATTTCCTAAATTCTCCAAACTTGGTCAAAGTCTCCTATATAGTCAACTTTCACTCCTAATACCAAATGGGAACCAATTTTTGGTAATCACTAATAATAACCTATACTTTTCTATTTTTGCAATTTTGACACAAAACTTTATAAAAGGTTATAATTTTTATTAAATTCATTTAAAAACCCTAAACTCTTCTAAATTAAGCCTACGACTTTCTAATTTTCCAGTAATTACAATTTGGCCCCAAACTTAATTATATAAGCATAAATTTAACTAAATAAGCTTATAAACTTAAATTAAAATGGCCTAATGACATGGCCTTATTACAACCTTGAACTTGCAAAATAAATTACACTTTAAATGTCTCAAAATATAGCATATACTCAAGGCCTCACTTCAATTTAATTAATTTTCCACATAATGTCATAATTTGACCATTATGTTAATTAAATCTCTTAAATGACTAGCTTAATTTATCTTAGTCATTTTTTTCCATTTTTAGGTCAATATACCCATATAATTTCTCCACTCTCGGCCAATATATATATATATATGCTAAAAATCATAAAAATCATAAGTTTAAGGTGTTTATACCTTGATTTCCTTGTAAGCTCGGCACTTGAGGAAAATTCACCACACTATTTAGACATGTTTAATACACCAAAAAAGATATGGTTATACTCCAAGCTTGAGCTTAACCATAAGGAAATTAATGTAAGATTTAAGGCAAAAATCACCTTAAAAATGCAAGGGAAGTTCATGGTTTCGGCCTGTCCAAACACACCAATGGTGTTAATCCCCATATCACATAGGAAATAGCTAGACAACAACAAGCTGCTATGTATTGATTTTACCTTGGAAAATGCCTTAAAAGAGGGTATTTCCTTGGATCTCGGCACCCTTGCTCCAAATGGCTAACCAACTGAATGAACATGTAAATATGAAGATTATGAGTGTATAAACTCATAAAAATCAAAGAAAAGCTTGATGAGAGAGGCTTAAGGTATGTTTTTACCTTAAAATGCAATTTGAGCAACCTTGGCCCCTACTTGCTCAACCGAGTTTGGATGTTTTTCTAACCTTAGAACTGAGAATGAGCCATAGGAATGATGAGCCACGAAATCTAAGTGTAGGTAGTGAAGAGATGAAGAAAAAGCTAAAAATGACCTTAAAACCTTACCTTAAGAGCTTAGGAGTTAGATCTGCCTTCCATGCTCAAGAACAAGGCTTGAGAGCTTCTAGGAAGGGAGGAGCTCGGTGGGAAGGCTGGAATCGGACAAGGAGAAGGAATGATTGGAAAGTTGAAATAATTGAAAAAGGTAAGTTTACTATTGCAAATTTGGTATTAGGTAGCAATTGTCTATAATGATTGAGCTGTCTCCTCTCCTCTTGCCTGCCGATTCCATGGTCAAATGGGTCATTAATTGACCATTGACCATACTTGGTCAATTTGACTCAACGGGCCCCACTTTAGGGTTTTATTAATATTTTAATATTAAATTTGTAAAAATTCGTAAATTTCTGGAATTAAATTCCTAATATGATATAATGTGATATATATCATATTTAAAGGTAATTATAACCTTTAAGCCCATTAAAACAATTTAGAAGGCAATCTCACAAAAACGTGCTTTAAGGTGTTTTAGTGCACATTTTTGTGTCACAGGTGTTCTGAGCTTAGTCTTCTTTGATAATGTTTTGTTGTGTTCCTTACTTCATTATAATACTTAGGAATCCACTTTGGATCCTATTTGAGGTCATACAATCTTTATGGTGTCTTAAAGCACATTTTTGGCTTTACCGATCTTAAGGCGTGTTTTGCCTTGTTGAGATCTTTTAGATTGTTCCCCAATAATATTTAGATGTTTATTAATCTTAGATCATTAATAGATCATTTAATTATATTTTAAAGGTTAGGGGTATTTCAGTCTACCCCCCTTAAAAAGGCTTCGTCCCGAAGTCCTTAATCCTCTACAGTTCACCTAAGGAATCAAGTTCCACTAAGTAACCAAACAGTCCATTGCTAGGGAGTAACTCCCACTAGGTTCAGACCTAGTCTATACATACAGCATATATCAAATAACCAAACTCATGGTATAAACTCATTCATCAGCACTAAACAAGGTGCACATCCAACTCATCAACCAAAAGTACTCAGCGGTACTATATATATTCAACCAGGTGCACTAAGGCACATACATAAATGTATCAACATACAATCATCCAAACAACACATACCAACCAACAAAATAACAAGACCTAATACACAACATGTGCGCAAGCCAAGTGCAAGCCAAGTGGTGTCTACCACCCTTAAAAAGGGTTTGACCACGAACCCGTACAAGTATCACAGCTACTACTCGAAGAGTGCTGGGTACTTCGCTCTCATGGAGTCCTCTAACTCCCATGTAGCCTCCTCCACCTCATGGTTCGACCAGAGAACCTTGACCATGCTAACGGTCTTGTTCCTAGTCTGCCTCGTCTTCGTATCGAGAATGCGGAGTGGTACTTCCTCATATCGTAGAGCGGGGTCCAACTCTAAAGTCTCTGGCTGCAAAACGTGCGATGGATGGGGCACATACCTCTTCAACTGTGAAACGTGAAAGACGTCGTGCACCCTCCCGAGCTCTGCTGGTAAATCCAGTCTGTAGGCTAACGGGCCCACTCGCTCCCTAATCGCATAAGGTCCAACATACTTTGGGCTCAACTTGCCCTTCTGCCCAAACCGGAATATCCCCTTCATGGGTGACACTCTAAGGAATACCATATCGTCGGTAGTGAACTCAATGTCCCTCCTCTTGGTGTCTGCATATGATTTCTGCCGGTCCTGAGCTGCCCTCATGTTCTTGCGAATCTGTAGGACATCCTCCTTAATCTGCTCTAGGTACTCTGGTCCTAGAAGCGTAGTCTCGCTGGCCTCATCCCAGCATAAAGGAGTCCTACACGGTCTACCATAAAGTGCCTGAAATGGTGGCATCTGTATCGAGGAGTGGTAGCTGTTGTTGTAGGCGAACTCTATCAAGTGTAGACGCTCTAACCAGCTCCCCTGAAAATCTAAGGCACATGCTCTCAGCATGTCCTCCAGTGTCTGGATGGTCCTCTCACTCTGACCGTCGGTCTGTGGATGGAACGCCGTACTAAGCTTCAACTTCGTACCCAAGGCTTCCTGAACCTGTCCCCAGAATCTGGACAAAAATCGAGGGTCCCTATCAGAAACAATAGTCTTTGGCACACCATGGTGCCGGATCACCTCCTTCTGGAACAAGTCCGCTAACTTCGGGACGTTCCAGGTATCCTTCATAGCAACAAACTTTGCCACCTTCGTCAGACGGTCCACAATGACCCAAATCGTGTTCAGTCCTCCCTTAGTCGGTGGGAGACCGACAACGAAATCCATCGAGATGTCCTCGAACTTCCAACAAGGAATAGGCATAGACTGCACTAAACCTCCGGGTCTCCTATGCTCAAACTTAACCTTCTGACAGGTCAAGCATCTAGCCACGTACTCAGCTACATCCTTCTTCATCCCGCTCCACCAGAAATGAACCTTCAAATCCTTATACATCTTCGAAGAACCAGGGTGGACGGATAAGGACGAGCAATGAGCCTCCTGGAGTATCTTCTCCTTCAGATCAGGAGAGACTCCGGAATACATAATCGGCCATTCAGTCGTAACATGCCATCATTACACAGTTCGAAATCATACTTCTGTCTCTCAAAACAACCCTCTGACATTTTCTGTTTGATGCTCTCCAAATACTGATCACTCTCCTGCAGCTCGTATCTCATCAATCATACTGCTGCTCGCTACTAGTGTAAAATGAATGAGCTCTGCGGCTCAGGGCGTCGGCAACTACATTTGCTTTGCCCTCTTTGTACCTCAGGTCTATGTCGTAGTCCTTCAAGAACTCGACCCATCTTCTCTGTCGCATGTTCAGCTCCTTCTGAGAGAAGAGATGCTGTAGACTCTTGTGATCAGAGTAGATAGTGACTGTCACACCATACAAATAATGTCGCCAGATCTTCAAAGCGAAGACTACTGCGCCTAACTCAAGGTCGTGTGTGGGGTAATTCACCTCATGCTTCTTCAGCTGTCGGGATGCGTAAGCAACTACCTTCCCGTGCTGCATAAGCACACAGCCTAGACCGGTTCCAGAGGCATCACAATATACCTCGAACCCATCGGTGCCCTCAGGGATAGTAAGAACGGGCGCCGATGTCAGGAGATCCTTCAGCGTCTGAAAGGACTGCTCACACTCTGCAGACCATAAGAACTGGGATTCCTTCTTCATTAGATTAGTCATTGGTTTGGCCTCCTTGGAGAAGTCCTTCACGAACTTCGATAATAACCGCCAAACCCAGAAAGCTACGGACGTCTGTGACTGTCTTCGGCCTTGGCCAACTCTTCACTGCCTCAATCTTAGCAGGATCTACAGATATGCCGCTAGCTGATATAATGTGTCCTAGAAATGACACGCTGTCCAACCAGAACTCACACTTAGAGAGTTTGGCATACAGCTGGTTCTCTCTCATAATATTCAACACCTGTCTCAAATGTAACTCATGATCTTCCTTGGTCTTTGAATAGATCAGAATATCGTCGATGAAGACTACAACTGAACTATCAAGATGCTCTCTAAAAAGGCGGTTCATCAAATCCATGAATATGGCTGGCGCATTCGTCAATCCGAATGGCATAACGGTGAACTCGTAGTGTCCATACCGTGTCCTGAAAGCTGTCTTCTCAATGTCACCCTCTGCAATCCTAATCTGATGGTAGCCAGATCTGAGATCTATCTTCGAGAACACACTGGCCCCTCTCAGCTGATCAAATAAATCATCTATCCGTGGTAATGGGTACTTGTTCTTGACTGTAACCGCATTAAGCTCGCGGTAGTCGATGCAGAGTCGCATACTGCCGTCCTTTTTCTTGACGAACAGTACTGGAGCACCCCAAGGAGAAACACTAGGTCGAATGAATCCCTTGTCGAGGAGGTCCTCCAGCTGTAGCTTCAGCTCCCTCATCTCAGCCGGTGCCATACGGTAGGGTGCCTTAGCAATGGGCCCGTACCTGGCAACAAGTCGACGGCGAACTCAACCTCGCGCACAGGCGGCATGCCTGGCAGCTCATCAGGAAATAAGTCGGGAAAATCTACCACGACTGGAATGTCTACGTCCGTCACGTCGCTCTGTCTCGTGTCCTGTACATAACAGAGGAAGGCTTGTCGGCCCTTCCTAACATCCTTCATCAGGGACAATGCTGACACGATCTTGACAGTCGGCTCTCTCCTCACACTGCGGTATGACACTGTCCTGCCGCTCGGCCCCTTCAGTAGTAGTCGATGCTCTGCACAATGAAGGCGGCCCCTATGCTTCTGTAGCCAATCCATGCCCACTATATGTCAAAACCCAAGTTTGAACTCATCAGATCAATGGGAAGGTCTCAGTCATAATGCTGATCTCTAACCCTGTATACTGTCTGGTGCAACCTACTTTCTCCTTCGAAGGAAGGGTGACTGAAAAGTCTGAAAGCTGTTCGGGGCCCCCAGCTTCTTAGCAAATGCCGAGGAAATAAAAGAATGCGAAGCCCCTGAGTCGAACAATACGGAAGCACTAACACCATCAAGGAAAGGTACCTGAGATCACCTCTCGTATTAGCATCGAGTCCCAATAAATCACCAATTTACTGTTGTTTGTAATTGTCATACCTGTGATGACATTACCGGACTCCTTGGCTCGCGCCATATCTAAGATGCAGATGGTACCCTCCTTTCCATTTCCATAGCCTGAAGTTATGAATTATCGGTATCAACAAAACTGAACACATATACTTGAAGGTAAAAACTCTTATTTCATTCATCCAACTGTATTATACAAGGTTACACACTTAGCTACTGCTATTACATCAGTACTGTCGGAAAGTCAAATTTAAACGGCCAGGTCGGATGTGGGTATCATTCACTAGAGCTGGTGGTGCGGTATTGAGCTTAATGCTCTTAATACCATGATACACAAGCCTCGACTCTCCACCAAATACCAACACATCCCCAGACTTGAGGATGATCTTGCTTGCTAGATCCATCCTCTTCTGGTCTCCATAGATAAACTCAGCATCATCGCCGATGGAGAATGACACAACCGGTATTCCTCTGGTGATGGACTCGGTCGTCTCATCACGGTCCTGGTGCATCCTAAGTTTTCCTCCCTGCTCGTAGTAGTTGATGATGCAAACGTCAGGTGTCATGTCGGGTAATGGATAAGTCTCACAGTCTTGAGCAATATCCATTGCGTTTCTCACCAAGGTAAGGAAACTCTCAGGTATCTAGGTATAGATACGCACCTACCATCCTCACCTCTCGATAAACCCTAGCTTGTGGATCCCAATCTTTCCCTAAGCATCATGTGCAGTTTCATTCTAGAACCACTATTAAATACAGGGGTATAAAACCTCCTATGCCCTTACCCAAAGCTCTACACTCATTCACTATGGTGATTTGCTCATCTAGGGTTAGGAACTCTCTGAGAAGTATCATGCCCGGTCTGACATGACACAACTCACTAGGGTACTCCCGTCTTTCTTCCACGGGTCTAGGTGATCTCTGTCTTGTAAGTGTGGGATAGCAGATATCGAAGTCTCCTAAGAGGTAAAGGTTTCCTAGGTAAGTTGTTCATCTAAAGCGGTAATTAAACACACATTCATGCTAAGGTAAAGCGTTTAACACTTAGTCATGCTTCATACAATGGTTAAGGTTTCAAATGCTAACCTTCACCGCGCTGGGTACTAGTGCCAGCGCCTGAAGCTCCCGCTGCATTCAGCATACGGTTGCCCGGCGGGTTCCTCTGGTTCTGGTTCTGCTGCTGTGGCTGCTGATGCTGCTGCCCCTCTGGGCTTGGGGCGCCGGCCCCCTCTGGCCACCTCGAGCTCCACCTCCTCCAGTAGGTGCGCTCTGAGTCCCCTTCTGCGGGCGGTACGCTCGGCTCTCTGGATTAGCAAAGCACTCGAACGACCTGTGGCCCTTCTTTCCACAATGGTGGCAGTCCACCGCTTGCCCGGTGCAGTCGACACCCGGGTGGTCTTTACCACAGCGCTTGCAGTGAAAGTGGCGCTGGGGTGCAGAACCTATTATCATATCACACTCAGATTAGTACAAGGATGGTAATGGGTAGTGTAGTACACAATCATTCACAAGGTTAGATCGCTTACCCTTAGGGGGTGCAGATCTAAGAGGCTGCACATCGTAGGTAGGCCCGGTCAGCATCGGGACCTTGTCCTTGCCCTTTTGGCTGGCCTGCTCCTTCTTCTTCTCCCTCCAGGAGAACTTTTTCTTCCTGTGATCGTCAAAGTGTCAGGAATAGCAGGTATAAAAGCAGGCAGTAAGTAAGTAATTTAAATGGATTAAATAACTTAAGGTGGTTCTTACTTCCAGCCCTTACTGCCTCCGCTTCCAGCCTCAGTCTCCGCCTCCTTCTCTGGGGCCTTACGCTTCTGCCCCTGGCCGTCCTCCCGGCTGTTCACCATCATCTCAGTCCGAGAAGCAGCGTCATAACACTCCTGTAATACAATGAGTTCCCCGAACTTGTAATAAATCAAACTGAGTTATAAGGTATAACTGTCAATTAATTTTACCTGGACCGTAGGGTACAAGGTAGCACCCATGGCGGCCTTGATAGCATATCTCAACCCGCCTCTAAATTTCTCCACTTCACAGCATCAGAATAAACAACTCCTGGGACAAGTCCAAGAGCCCAATAACAAGGAGTAGTACTGATCTACTGTCATACTACCCTGCCTCAGGGCCTCAAACTCTCCCTCTTCTCCTCTGCTTCAAATGAGCAGGATAGTACTTCTCTCTCAACAATTCCACAAAACCAGTCCATCCAAAACCCTCTATAGCAAGATAATGTGCCTTCACGGACCTCCACCACGTGCTGGCAGCGTCCTTCAGGTGAAAGGCTGCTATATCGACTCGGTGCTCAGCAGGCACATGTATGGCATCGAAGGCCTTCTCGTGCTCAACAATGTATCTCTCCAGGACAGTGGGGTCAGCAACTCCATCATAGGTAGGTACTCGCGTGTCAGCTACGCTCTTCAGCCAATTCGGCTCTCTAGGTGCGGGTACGGGTGGGACTACCGGTGGTGCAGGTGGTGCTCCTATATGGATACCTCCCATCTGGGCTAGCTGAGCGAAGACGGCAGCTACCGTCTCAGCCACGCCCACGGCTGGGGCCTCCGGAGGACCTGCTCCAGGCCCGCCGCCTCTTCCACCACCTCCTCTAACTGCTGATCGCCTCCCATAAGACATCTGAAGAATTCAAAT
The DNA here is from genome assembly GCA_023374045.1 of Limonium bicolor. Taxonomy (NCBI): domain Eukaryota; kingdom Viridiplantae; phylum Streptophyta; class Magnoliopsida; order Caryophyllales; family Plumbaginaceae; genus Limonium; species Limonium bicolor. The sequence continues at coordinate 113,511,810 of CM041780.1, forward strand.
TAAAGTCAACACTCGGTATAAATACCGTACTTACTCAACCATAAGTTCACATAGCCCTAAAAGGCATAAAACACATTGTCCCCGACAATCTCCTAACTCAAATCATTTACCTATTCCTTGGTACTGGTGTGTGAATAACCTAGGCTCACGGTACTTAAACTACTATCTCTTGTAATCAGAGCGGTACTCCGCTCTGATACCACTTTTGTAACACCCCTACTAATTCGGCTCCTAATAATCCTATAAATGTCGCACATATAATATCGCAGCGGTAAATAAAGACTGTCGCCCTAATGGTGTCACTGTTATCACTCGCCCATACGGGTGATAACGATTACCTGATAATCAACTTGCGAAACGTATTCCCGCAGTGACCACAAGAGATAGATAGCAGTACTTAAACAATTTAAAACAATCTAACATCAACCAATTATTACAGACCGTGAGCATCTAAACCAAATACACCTCGGTTAAACAACCCGAGTCCAAAACAACCTATCACACCGTACCAAGTCTATCCAACAGTAACACAATAGTCCGCCCCGCGTCGACCCACCAGCTAGTCTCCTGCAATAAAGATGGTTTGTGGTATGGAATCAGCCCCTGCTGAGTATGTTATCACATGCCCCGTCATGCCCCCAACCCCTTTTTGGTCGAGAGCATGAGGTTCATTACATGCAATACCGTTTTAATATTTAAACTGTAAAACAATTAACAGTAATATCCATACAATAACACAACCATCAACACATAATATAACCACAAGTATAACCAATGAACAACAAGCGAAACAACGAGAATAACAAGTATAGTTCTCGTCCATGGTGTAGAAACCAATATCGTTCGCCACTGTATTATTTGTTCAGTTATACCTAGTGACAATGTCTCGTTAAAACGACATGTCTCTAGTTACCCATATTATGGCGGGTCACCCACGGCAGTAGCCACTCCAACGGTAGAGTCTCCGACCAACGAGCCATTCTAGCTCACGGGAAATTTTCTTGATACTTGCGGACCCGTACGCGGACATCCTGGTATCGTTTTTGTGATCACACGCACCAGCGCAGCCACATCCTCTTGGCTTTACTTTCCTTCATTAATTAATTATACCATCGCATCGCATTACCAATTTTTTCCTAACACAGCAGACTAAGGTCATTAGTCCAATCCGGAGTCTGTAAACTCGGGATCCAGTGTTAGATACGAGAGCGGCGTATAGAAAGGCCAATGCTCCGTATAAAAGTCTCGGATAATATGTATATCTTATTATCCTAGTGCTACAACGTTTTTCTGACGATCCTTATATTTCATATAAGATAGCACCATAGCCGCTAGTTCGTTTTATATATATAGGTCCATATATACGAACCAACTGTTAACTCAACAACAGTAAAATAAGCAGCTATAAATATACAATTCATGCATATTAATTAACATTCAGACAAACAATCTTATCACAGATCACACAGAAGTCTGAACTGAGGAAGCCCTCAGAGACAATCAGAGACACATAACAACATACCGTTCACCCTGATGTATTACGGTGGAGTATGAATCAGCAAGATCCTATGCTCCGTGTCGTCTCTAACAGTCTAAACAATACATAATGCTACTGATTAGCATCCGTATAAAAACAATACAATCCACGGTACCCCGTACCGTCACTAATAACTCCCGGTTAACCCCTTTTAACTGTCAATGTTTGTCGGGTTTCGGTTAACTCGAGATTGGAAAAGTGTTATATTACATGCGTAGTCTTGTCTCGTATATTAATATACTTATTGTTGAACTTGTTATCGCATGTACTTATACTTTGTATATATAGTTTGTTTCATTGCATGTATGATTCTTTGTCATGCACTATATCTCACCTTAGTATTTATTTTTCTAAGGTTTGTCTCTTTTTTTTTAAGTTCAATGTGGTATAATTCATATGTAAACAATACTTTGAATTATTAAATCCTTATTATCCCATGTATACTCTTAACATTAGAATTCCATATCTAATGTTTAATTCTTTTCTCCTTTCTATTATCATTTTAATTATGATAATTTATAGTTATTATATTTTCTACACCATACATATATTTATTTATATATGTATTATGGAACTATTTATTATATGGTAAGTCTTATAATATATTCATTCTTTTTAATGAATACCTCTTATATTATAAATGTTATAACTCTTATAACATTAAAACCATATTATAAATTCCATTTAAAAATGTTAATATTTCCGAACAGCACCTATGTTCTTAAATATTTACAAAATCCACCACTAATTAATATAATGTTACATTATAGTTATATAACATATTATGACATTTAAGTCATTAAAACAATTATAACCTATAGTTATATTTTGTTTATAAAATACCAAAGCCCCTTATATTTCGGCTTTTACTATAACCACTAAACTTCTATAAATCACAATTCATCCCAATTTATAATACATAGTTTTCTAATTCCATTAAAACTATATATTATACATAATCTTTATAAAACCTTATATAATTCCAAAAATTACCAAACTATACCAAAAGGTTATAAATATTATTCCTAACCTTATATTCCTCTAAATCTCGGTTTTACACATTGTTACCCATTTGTAACAATGTTATAAAATACCATATTATACTTATATAATTCATATAAACTCCAAATTTAACCAAATAAACTTCTAAAAATTCCTAATAACTTAAGGACTATTCTACTAATCCATTTAGTACCCCTAAGTCTCGGAAATTACATTATAGCCCCATCTTTTATAATCTTTTACAATTTAATACTATCTTAATATAAGGTAGTATTTTAATTTCTTAAATTTCCAAACTTGGTCAAAGTCTCCTATATAGTCAACTTTGACTTCTAATACCAAATGGGAACCAATTTTTCGGTAATCACTAATAATAACCTATACTTTTCTATTTTTACAATTTTGACCCAAACTTTATAAAAGTTATAATTTTTATTAAATTCATTTAAAAACCCTAAATTGCTCTAAATTAAGCCCACGGCTTTCTAATTTCCTAGTAATTACGAATTGGCCCCAATTAATTATATAGCATAAATAACTAAATAAGCTTATAAACTTAAATTAAAATGGCCTAATGACATGGCCTTATTACAACCTTGAACTTGCAAAATAAATACACAATATGTCTCAAAATATAGCATATCTCGGCCTCACTTTTTAATTATTTTTCCACATAATGTCATAATTTGACCATTATGTTAATTAAATCTCTTAAATGACTAGCTTAATTTATCTTAGTCCATTTTTTTCCATTTTTAGGTCAATATAACCCATTAATTTCTCCACTCTCGGCAATATATATATATATGCTAAAAATATAAAAATCATAAGTTTAAGGTGTTTATACCTTGGTTTCTTGTAACAGCTCGGCACTTGAAGGTAAATTCACCACACTATTTAGACATGTTTAATACACCAAAATAAGATATGGTTATACTCCAAGCTTGAGCTTAACCATAAGGAACAATTAATGTAAGATTTAAGGCAAAAATCACCTTAAAAATGCAAGGGAAGTTCCAATGGTTTGGCCTGTACCAAGCACACCTAATGGTGTTAATTCACCATATCAACATAGGAAATAGCTACAACAACAAGCTGCTATGTAATTGATTTTACCTTGGCAAAATGCCTTAAAAGAGGGTATTTCTCTTGGATCTCGGCCACCCTTGCTCCAAATGGCTAACCAACTGAATGAACATGTAAATATGAAGATTATGAGTGTATAAACTCATAAAAATCAAGAAGAAAACGCTTGGAGTGTAGAGAGGCTTAAGGTATGTTTTTACCTTAAAATGCAATTTGAGCAACCTTGGCCCTAGACTTGCCTCAACCGAGTTTGGATGTTGTTCTAACCTTAGAACACTGAGAATGAGCCATAGGAATGATGAGCCACGAAATCTAAGTGTAGGTAGTGAAGAGATGAAGAAAAAGAGCTAAAAATGACCTTAAAACCTTACCTTAAGAGCTTAGGAGTTAGATCTGCCTTCCATGCTCAAGAACAAGGCTTGAGAGCTTCTAGGAAGGGAGGAGCTCGGTGGGAAGGCTGGATCGGACAAGGAGGAAGGAATGATTGGAAGAAGTTGAAATAATTGAAAAAGGTAAGTTTACTATTGCAAATTTGGTATTAGGTAGCTAATTGTCTAATAATGATTGTGAGCTGTCTCCTCCTCCTTGCCTGCCGACTTCCATGGTCAAATGGGTCAATTAATTGACCATTGACCATACTTGGTCAATATTGACTCAAACGGGCCCACTTTAGGGTTTTATTAATATTTTAATATTAAATTTGTAAAAATTCGTAAATTTCTGGAATTAAATTCCTAATATGATATAATGTGATAATATCATATTTAAAGGTAATTATAACCTTTAAGCCCATTAAAACCAATTTAGAAGGCAATCTCACAAAAACGTGCTTTAAGGTGTTTTAGTGCACATTTTTGTGTTCAAGGTGCTTCTGAGCTTAGTCTTCTTTGATAATAGTTTGTTGTGTTCCTTACTTCATTATAATACTTAGGAATCCACTTTGGATCCTATTTGAGGTCATACAATCTTTATGGTGTCTTAAAGCACCTTTTTGGCTTTACCGATCTTAAGGCGTGTTTTGCCTTGTTGAGATCTTTTAGATTGTTCCCCAATAATATTTAGATGTTTATTAACCATCTTAGATCATTAGTAGATCATTTAATTATATTTTAAAGGTTAGGGGTATTTCAACAGTGTTCGGTCTGGTCTGTAAAACCCGACCGAATGCAACATGCACAGTCCCACCATCCAACACTTGAAACAGATGGCATGATTTAGCCACCTACATCAACTTACAACAGAAAGCAAGCTAATAAAATTATATATTGTTTTAAAAGTAATGTTAAAATAACTAAGGAGGAAAAAAGAACAAACCGAAAGGTTTTGATAAGGAAATGTGTCTCTGATAGAAGAAGAAGGTGCAGGATGATCGACCATCAGTATCCGCCGGTGGTAGGAGCATCGACCATCGGAGTGTCCGCCGTGTCGTGTAGGAGCAGACGTCGGTGTAGCAGTAGGTGCCGGTGTAGGATCGTCGGCCACTGTCGATGTATCCGCCGTCGCGGTAGAAGCAGACACCGGTGTAGGGGTAGGTGTCGGTGTAGGACCATGCACCGACCCAATACAAGCCTCCAGTCTTCGCAGGCGCTCCTCGTAGGCTTGACGCTCCTCAGCGTGACGTCTTTCCGACTCCTCCAACCGGTCATGCACCCGTTCATCCAACATTCTCTCTATCATTTTAGCCTGTGGTACTCTCGATCGAGACGTAGAAAACACATTTTTTGGCGAACTTCCCCTCCAAGCCCCTGACTCGCCCTGGATGATCCTTTTGCCCAAGGGCCTTATTCAGTGGATCATCCTGAGACGGAGGGGCCAGAACCATCTCCTATCGCTCAGTAGATCCAGACTATTTTAAATTACAAAAATATTAGAAATAAACTTACTAATTAGTAAACAACAACTTTTAAATATATATACTTACAATCTTTGAAGCCAACTCAGCAGTCTCGCTCTGCGAGCACATATACTCCCTCGTCATTTTCTTCATGTGACCCAGCATAATGTCTGCACCCTACTTGCATCGTCAACATTTTCAATAACTGACTGAGTGCCGTCTTCATTAGTTTTCTTCAGTAAGCCCTCGCTCTTCCACTTCTCCAACCGCCCCGTATATCCAGCTCGCCCCATGAAGTGCTTATATATATTCTTCGCCGGTTACGTCTCGCTTGTTCTTGACGTAACTATTACAAAATTTGTATATTTGTAAGTTATACATAATAGTAAAAATATTTATCAAATTTTATTCCTTAAATAATTAAGAAAAAATAATTGTAAAAGTACCTTAAACTCTTCAGTCTGGCGATGGTCGTAGAATATCTTCCAGTCCTCCTCCGTGATCATACCATCATACACTACCCACGGCGGTGACCTTTTGGAGCCTGGTTTGTTAATCCAACCGTCTACCAACCGATGCTTGAACTGTCGCAGCGATGTCGCTAGAAGTGATTCAATCTTCGTCCGAAGTTCATCCGCGACTTTGTACTTCTTCTGCACCATCTGCCACATGATGTCTTTGTCTGCCTTTTCTTGATCTTTCCAATCCTTATTAATCGAGCAATGGGATTTTACCATCAATCCCAAGTAAGAAGCAAACTGTTGCTTCGACCCACCACGATGTCGGAGGTACTTGTCCCAGACCAAATCAATGGGAGAATCCTTCTTCACCTTCAACCCACGGGTCGGTCCACGTCCCTTCTGAGGGTTTTAAGAAGTAGATGCAGCTGGTGGTTCTTCAGCAGGGACGTCATCGTCAGTATCATCCAACCCCAACAGTAAGTCCTCTTCGACTCTATCGTCAAGATCCATAATCTAAAAAATAATCAAAAATTAACAAGGTTAATACGGACATCTACTGAATCAAATGTTGAAACATGACAAAAATGAAATATATAATTAATATTGTCAACCAAACTTACAAAATAACATTTCATCGTTCAATCCACAATCCTTCATTGTGGTCGGACCTTCGATATTTAAAATTAGTTACATTATCCACCTCCATCGGCAACTGAATAGGTACATCTGTTTCATCTTCACAGTCGTATTCTTCCTCATCAACAATATTATCAATCCCAACTATCGATCTTTTACTCTGCATTACAATAGGCCATCTGGGATTACACTGATCATGACAGTAGAATACTTATTTTGCCTTTGATGCAACAATAAAAGGGTTCATCAGTAGGAGCCGCTGTCGTTAAATCAACTAGCTTCATACCATGATCCTCCTCACGATATCCTTGTTTGTTGTCCACCCATTTGCAACGAAATATGCAAGTTTCATAACTAGTGTAATTCAAGACCCAGATATCCTCAATAACACCATAATATTCATTCTTCAGTGTATTACGACTTGTTCCTGTGAAAATGTCTTGTGAAGCGATAAGATGCACACCACTGTTCTGGTTCGTCGATTTACAATCTTGACGTTCAGTGTAAAAAGAAAATCCATTTACATCATATCCTTCATAAGACAATACATCTAGATTTGGACCGAGTGCCAACAACTGGATCATCTCATCCACGTTCCTTGAATCTTCATTCGGCACCTTCTGTTTGAACCACTTAACAAATGTTGCATTCTGCTCCTTTTTTTAATTTGGCATTACTCATCGTTGGGTGTTTTGTTTTGAGGTAGGCTAGGTGTGCATCGAAATACGGTTCAACACTTTCAGAGTGATTCAACACAACCAGATGTGCTTTGTTCAATGTATTAATATCAACTCTGCATAATTTTTTCCACAGGTACCAACACCTTTAAGCCTGCCATCATTTCTTGCTTTTGGTAATCCAATAACATCAACACCGTGTAAGTAGTGAGTGCAGAAGTCAGCTACCTCCTCTGTTATTGTCCCTTCAATTATGCTTCCCTCTGGACGCCGACGGTTTTTCATTTTCTTTTTCAGTATACCCATATATCTCTCAAACGGATACATGTATCGAAGGTATAACGGACCACAATGTTTGATCTCTCTAACAAGATGAACAAGTAGATGCACCATAATATCAAAAAACGAAGGAGGAAAATACATTTCCAACTGACACATGGTGATCACAAGGTCATTCTGTAGTTTATCCAGCGTCTCCACATCAAGCACTTTACACGAAATTCCTTTGAAGAAAACACATAAATTTGTAATAGTTTTCCTAACATCAGCTGGAAGGATCCCACGGAGAGCAACCGGAAGTAAGTGCAACATCAGCACATGATAGTCGTGAGACTTCATCCCTACCAATTTAAGATCAGACATTGATACCAAACTTGATATGTTCGATGAGTACCCAGATGGCACTTTAATATGACGAAGAGAACTACAAAAACTTATTTTCTCTTCTTTGGATAATGTATGACAAGCGGGGGGCGAGAATGTTCGTTTCCCTCTTTGTTGTGGCGTGAGTTCTTCTCGTATACCCAATTCAACCAGATATTTTCTACCCTTCAAATGGTCTTTTGTCTTTCCTTTCACGTTTAGTAGTGTCACAGTTACACTTTCACCAATGTTTTTCTCCACGTGCATAGCATCAATGCAATGTCTCACCTCTAACTGTTGCTAATATTCAAGTTCCCAAAATATTGATTTTTTCTTCCAGATGCTCTTTTCAGTGGCTTTAATTGGTGGACCGAAGTTGTTCACAACATTCTTCAACTGATTGTAAGTCTCAGCAGCAGATAGTGGTGGTCGTGCGACTGCATGATCCATTTTTCCATCAAACTCTTTTGTTATCTTACGGTATTTGTGACCTTTCGGGAGGAATTTCCGATGGCCCATGTACACATTTTTTCCACTGTGTTTTAATCGTATACTGCAAGTTCTATCTCCACATATATGGCACGCTAGAGCTCCTTTAATTGTGTATCCCGAGAGGTTGCCGTATGCAGGGAAATCATTGATTGTACAAAACAGCATAGCCCGGAGCGTGAAGTTTTCCATACCGTATGAATCATACACTGTCGCACCTTCATTCCATAACAGTTGTAAATCGTCAATAAGTGGTTACAAAAACACATCAATTTTATTTCCCGGTTGTTTTGGACCCGATATCAACAGAGAGAGGAGAATATGTCTGGGTTTCATACACAACCATGGCGGCAGATTGTATATTGTCAATAAAACAGGCCAAGTACTGTGTATACTGCTCAAAGTGCCATAAGGGTTCATCCCATCAGTGCATAAACCAAATCTTAAGTTCCTTAGTTCTCCGCCGACACTGCTGGAAAAAAAGGAATAAACAACGTTTTTATTTGTCTTTTGGAACGTTTTATAACCGTTTTTTATGCCGGCGACATAAATGGTCGAGCCTCTTAAAGAACGTGTTGTAAGCGTTATTTATACATTAATTTAAAAGAACGCTTATCCCTAAAGCGTTTTTAAGTGGGTAAGGCGGCGGGAATCTACGAGGCATAAAGAACGCTTTCACCTTGAAGCGTTCTTTATGTCCGACTATAAAAAACGCTTGTTTATTATAAGCGTTCTTTATGAATATTTATAAAAAACGCTTATCAATATTAGCGTTCTTCATGTCATTTGGTGCGAGAGTATAAGAAACACTTATACATATAAGCGTTTCTTATATGGTCCTTTTTTATATTTTTATTTTTTTTACAATTTATTACCCTGCGCATAACACAAAATTAAAATCACAAAATCATTCAAAACCTGTACTTGTATTGAATATACCATATCAACCAAACTGGTGCATTTTAATTAATAGATCAACAGCAGTACTTTGTTTGCAATATAGCGCACATACGCTTAAGTGTAGTATCGATCAACTACAACATTTGTAACTAGCTAGTTAACCAAAATACTAAAAATGGTTCAAGTACTTCGATCATAACATGTACAATACAACCATTTGAAAAAAGAAAAGATATATAGATCATGACTCATGACTTCTTCTGATCAATTTAGTGCTTTCAAACACATGTGTGCGCCCTCTCCTTATTGACAAACTTCAGATCGATCGGCTTGTGAATAAGTATTGAGAAGAAATCAACAAACTGCACAACAGAATTATAAAAGCGATTAAGTGCACCATTTAAACTTATCCAAACATGCGCAAATAATTAAAATCACCAATTCAAACACAAAAGTACTTATAATACGTACCTGAGAAGAAATTTCCAATTCGCTAAGACAGTTGTTACCTCTGTTGAAGATGAAAGTACCGACGATCATGATGATTCTTCTGCTGATACAAAAGAGACAGAAGAAGAAAAATATGGTACAAAAGAGACAGAGGCAAATACAGATGAAAGGATGAATGAAAACTCAGAAACAGAGAGGTTGAAGAAATTGACTAAATAGTTAAGTGAGGCTTCCACAAAGTAGAGTCCGGTGGCGATTAACGAATTACCGGCATACTTCATGACCTTGAATGAAGAAAACAGTTTTCTAGAGTAGTTGTATCAGAAGGATAAGAGGAACCTTAGTCGATTATATGGTGGCATGGGGGACTATATGAAGATAAAGTGGTACCAGATCGCCCGGTTGATGAGTTTCATGACTTATGCATGGAAACAGAGGTGGAGAAGGTAGACACTTCTCCATCTTCAGTTTGGATTGGATTCGCATCTTCTTTCAGTTTTGAACATCGATAGGTTGGAGAATCTTCAAACACTTGGGCATGAATGTCTGTAGATTGCATGCAGTCAATTTGAATACTAGCCACACATTGTTGATGTGGGGTGCATCACACCTTTAAAAAAAACTAGATGAAAAACTCTTGGCAATTAAAAAGATTGAGAGATTCCCCCTAAGTATGATTCCCTCTGAGTTTGCATGTTAAGCGACTTTAACTAATGATAGCAATAAGTGATAGTTTTTATGCACAATAAGTGACAGCTTTTATGTTATAATGTAACCTTAGTAGATAACTTTCTACTATGGTTATAGTATAACATAAAAGCTGTCACTTATTGTGCATAAAAGTAGTCACTTATTGCTATCAAGAAACAAATGATAGCAATAAGTGACAGCTTCTATGCACAATAAATGACAGCTTTTATGTTATACTATAAGCATAGTAGAAAGTTATCTACTAAGGTTATAGTATAACATAAAAGCAGTCACTTATTGTGCATAAAAACTGTCACTTATTGCTATCATTTGTTAAAGTCGCTTAACATGCAAACTCAGGGACCTTCATCTAGTTTTTTTTAAAAGATACGATGCACCCCACATCAACAGTGTGACTAGTATTCCAAATGACTACATGCAATCTACAGACAGTCATGTCCTAGCGTTTAAAGATTTCTCAGACCTATCGATGTTCAAAACTGAAAGAAGATCCAATCTAAATTGGAGATGGAGAAGTGCCTAGCTTCTCCATCTCCATCTCCATCCATAAGACATGAAACTCATCAACCGGGAGATGTGGTACCACTTTATCTTCATATAGTCCCCCATGCCACCATATAATTGACTAAGTTTCCTCTTATCCTCCTGATACCACTATTCTAGAAAACCGTTTTCTTCATTCAAGGTTATGAAGTATGCCGGTAATTCGTTAATCGCCACCGGACTCTACTTCGTGGCAGCCTCACTTAACTATTTAGCCAATTTCTTCAACCTCTCTGTTTCTAAGTTCTCATTCATCCTTTCATCTGTATCTGCCTCTGTCTCTTTTGTACCATGTTTTTCTTCTTCTGTCTCTTTTGTATCAGTAGAAGAATCATCATGATCATCGGTACTTTCATCTTCAACAGAGGCAGCAACCGTCTACATCGGCCAAATTCGTCTGACTTTTTATCCGATTTTCTCTATGATGTTTCAGTGCTGTCCAGTTTTGATTGCTCGGTCTACTGAAGCTTCTACATCATACATACTAGTCAGAGGTGACTAAAGGAATCGAAAAGGAGAGAAGAAAGGTCGTGAAGGAAAATAAAGTTGGTGGGCCCGTCCGAGTTCAATTTTTTTTATTATAGGTTGATGACGATCGAAGGTCATAGGCGCTAGCCAAAAAATGTAAAGGGATACTAAAATAATAACTACAAGAAATTAAGAAGTTGTAAGTAGTGCTAGAGGTCTCTAATATGGCCAATGGTGGTCATATAGATTTCCAAAACATTAGAGGGTTAATTGGAATGCCTAGCTTGACCGGATAACAAATCTGAGAAGAATGTGAAGGAACTTAAAAGTTTTTGATGTTGGTATTGGTAGAAACGTAGATAAACTTCTGGGTGGATGTTAAGGTAAAAGCAATATGGGGAAGGGGAATACGTCAGGCAAGCTGCCGTAATGCTATGTCTTTGTAACTAATTAATACATCCTATAGTCATCTAATATTTGCACCCTAGGTTATACTATAATATAATATATAACATTAATTAATACACCCTATAATCATCTAACCAAATTAATTTCACCATATATACTATATTTGTATGCATGCCGAAACACATTATATTACACATTAATTCCCAAGTCCATTAATTGTACCAGCAAGTAAAAATCAGCACATATATACTACAACAAGCGCGCCTGATTAACAACAATCAACACATATATAGTTATAAAAACCAGCGCGCAAGTTCGTTGGTCTACATGCAAAGTTATTCCCAAATACACGTACACACTTTATTCACGCCGTTAATCAATCCTAAACAAACAGATAAACAGAGTATATATGTTCCTGATTAACAAGTTTGGTTTGCAAGCACACATAGGTTAACAACAAATGCGCGCGCCATAGTTTGTTTGCATGCAAAATTATTCCCAAACAATACACACACAATATATTTCACGCCTAAATAACAAACAAACAGACGCCTTAATCCTTAATCCCAAACAAACAGAGCATGTATATTTTTCCTGATTAAGAAGTTCGGTTTGCAAAATTACCTCATCAGCACAAGAATAGAGCCGACAGATCTAGCGCGCATGTATGTTGTTCCTTTCGCTACTTGGGGCCGGTTGTAATCCAGACGCCGCCGTGCGTGCAACAGGGTCTGTTCCCTGTTCGTGCGATTTGCAAAATCAAATTAATTACTGAAAAGTATATATATGAAACTAAAGGATTGATAGGCATATATGTGTTCGCAGCTCAATAATATTACCGATAGCGAGAGAGCTATAGGCGCCGACGATTGATATCGACGCATGCATCAACAGTTTGGTTGCCGGGTTGCAGAGAAATATTAGAAGCTAGTGAAGATGGCTAGCGCATATAGAAGAAAGGGGAAGAGAAGAGGCGTGCCACGGCGGAATCGAAATGAAATTTAATTTGGGATGGTTTGGATTGAGATCTAGCTTAGCGTGTTTACAAAGAGCGTTTACAGAGAGTGGTAGGGGAACAATCGCGATTTGATTGATGAGAAGACTGGGCGGGAGGGCGAAAAGATCTGAGTGTATTATAATTTAGGTAACATAAAAAACGCTTCACTTAAGAAGCGTTTTTTATGCTAGCATAAAGAACGCTTCTTAAGTGAAGCGTTTTTTATGTTATCGCGCCTAAACACATAAAAACGCTTCATTTCTGAAGCGTTTTTTATACATGTCTCTTTAAAGAACGCTTTGTAGCAAAGCGTTGTTTTTGACTTTGGGCTTGATAACAAAAACAACGCTTTGTAAACAAACCGTTGTTTAAGATGTCCGGCCTATGATAAAAAACGATTTACAATATAACTGTTGTTAAAGGGGCGTTGTTTATTCTTTTTTTTCCAGCAGTGCGAATTGAGGGTATATTCTGTCAATGTTTCTCCATTGTGGTGAATCAGCTGGATGTCTCAATTTACCATCATCCTTTCTATGGGTAGCATGCCATCGGAGGTTCTCAGCATCTTTCTGAACTGCAAACAAACGTTTGAATTGGGGAATTATCGGTATATACCACAACACCTTCGCAGGAGAACCCAATTTAGTGCTTATGTGGTTTCTCTCACCCTTTTTTACATAGTGTGATTCCCCACATTCAGAGAAATGGTCATCCAACTCATTCTCCTTCCAGTACAACATACACCCATTTGAACAAGCATGTATTTTTTTATATTCCATACCCATCGGACACATTAACTTCTTTACTTCATAAGTTGTTGTGGGTATCACATTGTCCTTTGGTTGTACATCCTTCAACAGTTGTAAAAGATCTGTAAAACTGACATCACTCCATCCATGTCTCGCCTTCAGATTGAATAGTTTTAGGACAACGCTCAATTTGTTTTGCTTTTGCGTATCACATCCACTGTACAACGGTTCCTTGGATGGTTGCATTAGATTTTCGAATGTTTTAGGTTTGTTGGAAAAATGTTGTTCAACATCTTCCATCATTGCATTAAGGTCCTCCTCATCTGAATCACTAACTAGTGAATCATCTTGAGTGTCCCCAAAATCATGTGAAGCATCCATTTTGATTGTTCTGGAACGACGTTATCAGCACATTTAAACACTTGTACTGAATGTTGACCATGCAGTATTTTATGGCTTCATAATCTTCTGTAAACCCTCTACGAATCAGATGATCCTTAATCTTGTCCACACCTCGGTATTTGAAGTCGTTCTTATAATCGACACAAGGACATCGAATATATCCCTTATCCCTTGGTTTAAGATTGTCAACAAGGACTTTGCAAAATTTATTGACCCCTTCTAGGTACTTGATGTCCAATCTGTCACTGTACATCACTGAGCGCTCCATCTCCTTTTTCAACACACACCAGATGTCGTGAACTCGTTCCATTGATCTCCTCTTTTTTTATTTACAGATTTAACAACCTAAACCTATCCAATCACCTTCGATCTCACCCAGGAACAAGTTAATAATATACAGTAGTTCAGTGATAATTTTGGCAGCATTACCCTACAGTTCTCCTAGTGTAGATATATATATATATATATGAATCGTTTCAATTCACATATATATATGTACACTAGAAGAACACTAGGGTAATGCTGCCGAATTTATCACTGAACTACTGTATATTATTAACTTATTCACAACCTAGATGGTGAGATCAAAGGACATTGGACAGTCCCAACAGGGACTATCTAAGACATACCTCTATCAGGTAAATCTTAGACAGGTAATTCTATGTTTGAATTGATTTTCCATTGTTTAATAGAAAAACAAAAATAAATTGAAACGTTTTAAAAATACCAACCTGATAAGTACTGGATGATCAGCTAGCGCAGACAACACAGAAGAAGGAGAAGTAGGCAAATGCTCTTACGCGTAGTATATATAACACCTATTCAATGAAATTAGAATAAGGTTTTAATTTTATAAAAACTTGAATAATTGAACATATTTAAACAAACAAATATAGCTGGAACAAACCATGGTCTACTAACCTGATGAGTAGTGATGATCTACTCACAAAAAGGATGGAAGGGAGATAGTTCAACCGTATGTAGTAACACCTAGCAGATGAAATTAGAATAAAGTTAAATTCTGGAAAAATTAATTTTGGCATACAAATCAACTTTCAAGATGTTAGTTAGTTGGCAAACAAAAAAAGAAATTTTTAGCAACTAGCTAGGTTACTACCGTGGGTTCTGATCAGGCAAGCCGGTGGTAGAGGTTGACGGGGCAATAGTTAAGGCAGCAACCGGGGTTGTCGGAAATATTCAAGACTGCGACATCAATCAAGAAAAGATAAGTTAATCTTAAACGTTATTAAAACAATCAACATTGATATTGTGCAAAAGATGAAAAAAATTGAAATTGTGAGTAATTATGAAGAAGGTTAAATTCAATGAAATTAGAATCAGGTTAAATTCTGGAAAAAATTTGGCATGACCTTTACGTTTTTTAGATACTCCACACTTTTTTAGGCAAAAGCAAACACAATAGCAGCATCAGATCAAGGTTCAAGTGATTCTCAACAAAACGCACTAACATTTTAAGCATCATCAGACAGGGAACTGTTTGATTTTTTTAATATTTCAAATAAAAAACATGACTAAACAAATAAGCAAACAAAAATATGTCAAAAAAAGCATCGTGTTGAAACATTTTTAAATACTAACCTGATGAGCAGTGATGGTCAACTCACGACATAGGATGGGGGGAGACAGCTGAATGAGTTCCAAGTGTAATCACACCTATCCAATGAAATTAGAATAAGGTTAATTCTTGAATATTGAGCGATGGTCTGCTTAATTGCTTTACAAATTAGTATATGATATTAGGCCAAGCCAATCGATCTACAAGAAATTAAGCAAAACACAAAGGAGTGGAAAAAATAGAAATGCGACAGAGGTGGGAGAAGGCATAATCCAAGAAAATGGGGTTATCAAATCAGATTTTAGCATATTTAGCATATTTACCCCAATAATAAGCTATAACAGATTTGATAACTTTCAAAATTTAGCACAAAAATATTTTCCTGAATGGAAGTTTTCCAAAACGGATGTGGTTCTCTCATTAAACTACTTGTTTTACTGACCAACCAAACATTATATTTCAGCAATTTAGCATAAATCATAAACTGTGACTTCATTCAAGTCATAAATACTTTTAGGAGTGAAAGTGTCTCTGGGACTGTATGAACAGATACCACATTAAATGAAGTACATAGGTAGAGAAAATTAGGAGCAAAATAGACTTCCCTTTGAACTGCTTTAAAGTTAGTAATAGCAGGGGGTATGTGCTTTTTTTTAGATGGTCTTTAGCAAGGCCTTAAAAATAGTTACAAATGATCTCTAGCATTCAATCGAATATTTAGAAGAAACGTAAAACAGCAAAAGCACAATTTTAGTCTTTATCTGAACAAGAAATATCAACTTCTATCTCCTATGTTGATCAGATTCTTTAATCACTACCGTACTAATGATTGGAGAAATTCATAATGTATGTATATATGGGATTATCAATATGAGAAACTGATAGATTTTAAATAGGAAGATATCAATTCAGTGATTCAACTTGCTGTTTGTTACTAGCTCGCCCTTGCTGCTACTAAAATTTTAGTAAGAGTAAGGTTAGTAAGGTTACCTTTAGTCTATAGAGAAAGAAGGAAAACGGATGATGATTTTTGGTCTTATCAATTCAAACTTCCTTCAGGTCAAAACTTGCTTTTGACTAGTATTTTTCATCAAATCTGAATTTTGAAAGTTATCAAATCTGTTATAGCTTATTACATGTAAAATTACTCATATGGTACTTTACTAGTGTGACTAGTATTTTTTATGCGGTTAAACATAAGTGATTTAGCATATTGCTATAAAAAGCCTAACTTTTCATATATTTTAAAGCTTAATCAGAATAAATAATCAAAAGATTAGTAAGAACAAGACATAATAGAGCAAGTGAAACGGAAAGTGAATTGTAATTGTAAAACGGATTTCAAAGTATTGTAACAGATTGTGAACATATTTTAGCGGGAATATTATTTGTCAATGTGCGGCTCAAAGATGACCACGGTCTCAGGCTTGTAGTTTCGTGTCATTTAACTATCGTAGTTGTTGCCCATCTAAATAATTAAAGATCAGCTTTGATCACACTCATATTCCTAAATAAAGAAGTTTAACTGAGACATGAAGCGTCCAATACTGCTGTTGAACTACCCATTAGTGTTAATAATGCTTGCATCAGATTGTATATTGCTGAAAATTGAAGTAAATTGAAACATTGTTCAAGTGCTTTGGCTGTTGAAGTATAGTTTCAGTATAAATCAGAGGCAAAATATGTCATAATCAGAGGTAAAAACATACTGCAAACATGTAATTATTGAGGGTTTTGTGTAATTACCGTAGACAAAGATTCAGGTGGAGGGATTACTTCAGTCGGCGGACTTCAGGCGGTGGACCACGGCGGTCGACGAAGCTGGGGCGCGACGATGAAGCTGCTGCTCGCGACGGGTTTTGATTTTCACCAGAGAAGCAGCAGCGACCGGGTGGAAGGAGGAAGACCGGCGACGGGAAGCGACGAACCGACGGCAACCAGGGCGACCTGCGCTGTGGTGGACCGACGTGGTGGAGGCGTGACGGTGGAGGAGGCGAGACGTTTCAGGCGAGAGGAGATTGGGGCGGTGGAGGCGCGGGCTTCCCACTGCGTGGCGATGCGCGAAGGCGGCGGAGCAACTGGGCTCGACGGCGGAGGAGGAAGGGGTGTGCAAGCTCGATGGTACAGGGAAATTGCCAGAGGAAAGAGAACGCGGGAAGAATAAGAGAGGAGGAAGAAGAAGAAGAAATTCAGGCGGGTTTTAATTAAACAACTTTAAATGACGGTTTGGACAAAAACCGTCATTTTAAAACCTATGTAATGAAACAAAAAACCACGGTTATATGGAAACCGTGGTTTAAAATGTTTGGCGCAAAACTTTCAATGACGGTTTTATTAGAACCGTGGTTTATCGTCACTATATACGACGGTTAAAACTAGAACCGTCATTTAACTTTCAAAGGCGTCGAACTATAAACGACGGTTTCGACGGCAACCGTCATTTATCTAATGAGCCATGCAACATATATGACGGTTCTGTTAAAAACCGTGGTTTATTTACTTTAAACGACGGGTACATTTTTAACCGTGGTTTAAAGTCCATCATATTAAATATTTTTTCTACTAGTGGAAGCCTCAGATGTTTCTTTTGCAAACACCTCTAGTAGAACATAAGGTAATTTTGGCGAAAGAGGCAAGTCTAGAAATGATAAAGACGGTGCCAACAAGAAAAACTCCAACTTCTGTACTCACTGTGGCAAATCTGGCCACCTGAAGAGCGGGTGTTTTGAGCTCCGTGGTTTTCCCGATTGGTGGAAAGGTTCAAGAAGCAACACCGCAGCCAATTCTGTCGACAAGAAGGTATCAAAGGTCTCTCTGGTTTGAACATAGACAAACTAAGCAGACTTTGCAATTTGCTTGAACAAACAGGAAAGATTTATGAGAGAGCTGCTTCGAGCAATAACGTATCTGGCAATAGAGACGACTCAAATTTCGCAGGTACTATCTATCCTAGATGCAATAGTTCTTATCACAAGCATGTTAATCATTGATGGCTCTTGGATTCTGGGGCTAGTGAACACTTAATCGGTGATGAATCGTTGTTTAGTGATAAGAAGCAGTTCTCTGATCTTCATCATGTTACAGTGCCCAATGGCAAGTCGTAACTATTGATACAATGGGATCTGTTCAGTTGGCTGATGGATTTAGGCTAGAGAATGTTCTTCACGTTCCTAGTTTCAAACTTTCACTCGCTTTTGTCAGTAGATTAGCCCATCAAAGTAAGTTTGTGATTTCTTTTGATTCTAACACCTGTTATTTACAGGCCCATACTTGGAAGAGTAAGCGGCAGATCGGGCATCAAGAAGATGGGCTATATTTTCTTTGGGCTGTTGTGCAATATTTTGGATACTTGTAAAAATGATGATTCTCTTTTCGCTTCTATCAATTCTTGTAGTACCCGTTTGTTAAAATGGCACAGGAGGATGGGGCACCCTCCCTTAAATAAAATGATTCGAATGGGCCTTATTCAGAAACATGACATACCGGATAACTTTGTTTGTGATATATGTTTTAGAGCTAAAGGTCATCGATTGCCTTTTCCCCATTCTAAAAATAGATCCAAGCATTGTTTTGATCTTATTCATGTTGATACTTGGGGTCCCTGTCCCACTACTAATCATGATGGTTGTCGATATTTTCTAACAAATGTCGATGATGCTAGTAGGTGTACGTGGGTCCTCCTTATGAAGTTTAAATCCGATGCATCACAACACATACAAAACTTCATTTGCATGGTTGAACGACAATTCAACAAACTCGTCAAGATTGTGCGTTCCGACAACGCTTATGAATTGGGATCATCTAAGGCTTTACAAGAATTTTTTTCATAAAAAGGGGATCATACATCCAACCACATGCGTCTATACCCCCCAGCAAAACAGAGTCGTTGAAAGAAAGCATCGGTATTTGTTAGAGACCGCTCGTGCTTTATTCTTCCAATCAGGACTTGACATTACATATTGGGGGTGAGAGTATTCTTATGGCAACTTTTCTCATTAATAGATTGCCATCTTCCACATTAAATGGATTATCTCCCTATGAGTATTTGTATGGTTCTCCTCCTAATTTGAGCAGCATTGAGACCTTCGGGTCATTGGTTTATCATACTGGGCCGGCTATTAACAAAAACAAGTTCGATGACCGTGGACATCGAGGAGTTTATCTTGGGCCGGGTCTTTGTAAGAAAGGTCATCGAGTTCTCCTTATCAGCAAAAACAAGGTTATCACAAGTCACAATTTAACCTTTTTCGGAGAAATCTTTCCTCTACAGGTTCAGCCCACTGAGACGGACACAACTGGCGAGCCCACCTTCTCTCCCTTTCCTATCATCATTGACGACGAATACGACAACGACAATCTTCGTGAAGTTAATCTTCACCGCCTAGGTCCACAATCCAAGAAGCTCGACGAATTTGTCACATCCGCTCTTGACATCCATGAGGATCATACTCCTGACGAAACCATACCGGAACCCAATGACAATCAACCCACTTCAGATTCTATTGACAACGACTCTCCAAATCATCTCCCCAGTAACGACGTCATTGATAGAGGTCAATTCAACTCTGGTTTTCTCGATCAGAATGCTTCTACTGCAGCCCCTTCCGACAATGATCAAGCCCACGATGATTTTCCAACTCTTTTTGGGACGCAAGAGCTTCGCCGATCCACGAGAAGAAGATAAGCGCCCACCAAGTTTTCGGATTACGAGTGCCATCAAGTCACGCATGATCCATTCACTTGCATACTCTCCACACGTCTTGAACACTCTAGGTCCAATCTTTTACCTTACTTAAATTCCATTACTGATTTTATCCCTTCTCGTGTCATGTGCTCCCAGGTCAAAATTCAGTTCCCTCTTGAACCGTCATTTTATCGTGTCGCCATCCAATACCCTGAATGGAGAGCTGCAATGAACTCAGAGCTTAAAGCTCTTGAAGAAAACCACACTTGTACTCTTGTTAAGCTCCCAAAAGGGAAAAGACGCATCACATGCCGATGGGTGTACCGCACCAAACACAAAGCCGATGGAACAATTGAACGACACAAAGCTAGACTAGTAGTTCGCGGTTTTACGCAAAAAGAAGGAGAAGACGTTCACGAAACCTTTTCTCCGGTTGTTAAAATAACAACCATTCGAACCTTAGTGAGTGTGGCCATGAAACAATGATGGAAGATTCATCAACTCGATATCAACAACGCATTCACTCATGGTGATCTTCACGAAGAAATCTACATGAAGATTCTCGACGGCTTGACCTTCCACTACCAACGCCTAGTGTGCAAATTGCAAAAATCTTTATACGGCTTAAAACTAGCTTCCCGCCAATGATATGCTAAACTCTCTACTAGTCTTACTAACCTTGGCTTTGTTCTTTCAGATAATGACCACTCTCTATTCAAATGGAGCCACGGAACCTCCATCCTCTTTCTGGGTGTCTACGTCGACGATATTATCTTGTGCGGCAACGATGATGCCAAGATCCTTCAAGTAAAAGAAACACTCCACAATTCCTTCAAGATCAAAGACTTGGGCAAGCTCACCTATTTTCTTGGGCTCGAGTTTCATTATACCTTTAATGGCGTTGGTATAGCACAAACAAAATTCACCTCTAATCTCCTCACTGACTATCACATTTCATCCAAGCGAACGGTGGCTAGTCCTCTCGCTCCCGGTACCAAACTTCAGTTGCAAGACGGCCCTCCTCTACCCAACGCTACCGAATACCGTCGTCTCATTGGCAAATTGAACTACCTCATCAACACTCGCCCGGACCTCAACTTCAGCGTTCAACTATTAAGCCAGTTCAACCAACAACCATATGAAAATCACTGGGATGCCGCCATCTATGTCCTCCACTATATTAAAGGGACGCTCGGTTATGACATTTTTTTAAATAATACCACTGATTATTCTCTCTTAGCATACTGCGATTCTGATTGGGCTTCGTGTCCCATTTCGATCTCGCAGGTCTATAAGTGGATATTACATTCTCTTCGGAGGCTCCCCCATCTCTTGGAAATCCAAGAAGCAGGCATCCGTCTCCCTCTCGTCCGCCGAAGCTGAATACCGTGCCCTCCGACGCGTCACCACCGAATTGGATTGGCATTCCTGTATTCTCAATGAACTTGGCATCCACGACGTCACTCCTATACCGCTGAAGTGCGACAACAAATCTGTCGTCTACATTGCGCACAATCCCGTCCTCCACGAACGTACAAAACATATTGAAATAGACGTCCACTATGTTCGTGATCAGATTAAGGCTGGACTCATCGATGTTGTACACATTTCCAACCGAGATCAAAAAGCGGATATGCTCACCAAATCTTTAGTGGGAAAGGATTATTGTCACCAACTAACATCTATGGGGATGCTGGACACTCCAAACCTAACCAAATACCCTTTTCCTTAGGTTTGAGGGGGGGGGGGTGTTAGGATTTTTTTATCTCCATCTTATCCTACTTGTCATCCCTCTTCTTTCTTAGTTTGTTATTTGTTATTGTGTAACATTAATTACGCTCACTTCTCCCATTTAGCAATGGTCGTTTACTGTTTGTATATATGTATAACCTTCTCAGGTTATTCTTAATCAATAATACAGACTATTTCTTTTCCTCTCGCCATGTTCTCTCTTTCACTCTTGTGCATCACTCTCCTTCGACATCTCGTCGATTGACAAATCCATTCGCTAATTCTCTTTCACTTCGTTCCGATTCTTCCTTGCTCGATCCATAAACCTTAGCAAAACAGATCATGAGTCAGCATAGAAAACAAACAGAAGACGAAGCTTTGTCAAATCAGAAGTTAGACAGATACAAAATAAGAACAGAAGCTTATCAAAACAGGAGAGAAACAGAAGTTGAGCAGATAGAACAGAAGTCTTAAACTAGAGTAGAGCAGACAACATACGAAGTAGTCAGAACAGATCGCTTAAATAATAGAGGTGGGATCCTAGACACTAGCTGACACATCAGAAGCACTATAGAGCATTATTCGGCCCCGTCGGTGCCTAAACGTCCAAAGGGAAAACCCGAGGAACCAATACAGAAGGAATTCTTGCGCAGCATGCTACGGGATAGTCAGAGCCAACTATCCAAGGCTCAGATGCTAAACATCTAGGTCCTCAAAACAAAAGCTTTACAATACAGAGTAGAAGCCTTTATAAGAACAAAATGGAAGACAAAAGCTTATTAAACGAATCAGAAGTCTTAAGCAAAACCTAAGTCGTATACCGACTAGCAGATACGAAGCAAAACAGAACACAGAAACTCAAACACTCTTATAGAGCAAATCAGAGGTCGAAAACATAATGAAGACTTTCAAAATGAAAATACTCATAATCATATGCCAAAACACATCAAAACATGTAGGACACATATAGAGGACGCAACGCCGTAAACGGTGATAAAAACCGAGCTCAAACAAAGAAGTTACGCAAAAACAGACACGTGTCCAGACATGCCTCCGACCTTGCATGTTCGGACACACGCCGAGGTCCAAAACAGAGGATGTCCGGATATTTGTCTGGACTTACATGTCCAGACAAAGACTGAGAACAACTTACGAGGGTGTCCGGACTTGTGTTCGGGCTTGCAAGTTCGGACACAAGTCGAACTGCAAACCCAGAGACCATCCTCGCACCCCGTACGAATTTACACAACACAAAACATTGCAAAAAAAGGCGTCCAAAGCCACATCCGGACATGCAAGTCTGGACGCTGCAAAATTTGCAGAAAACAGAAGCGAACTTAAACCACATCAATGACACAAATCTCACACAAATTATACATAGCTTATCGTAGAAAAATAGCGAATCAAAAACACATTTCCACGGGGTTTTGACAGATCAAAACGCAAATCGAAACAAACCAGAAACATTACAATCAGAGAATCAAATAAACATATACAGAAAATGAAACAAAATCGGAAACCCCCGTGAGTGAACACACACAACTGAATCCATCTACCACCTACCTCACATCCGAAGCAAAGCACTCCACTATGAACTCTACACATCAAACTCTTCGAATCTCCACTCGAACCATGAACACTCGATCGAATTGACGGGAGACCAACACCGGAAAAGAAAGCGAAGAACATCCACAAACTCAAAATCCCCAACCTTGAGATCTCACAAACTTGAACAATGAAGCACCGAATCAATTTATTTGTAGAGAGGAAGAGATTGAAGAAGAGAAGCAAAGGGAGCAAGAAGATGTATAGAGCGGAAGTTACGTCGTGAATAGCAGAGCGGGAGAATGAACAAGAGTAAAATTGAGGAAGGAGGAACAAATGAACGTGAAATAGAAAAGGAGAAAAGGAAGTTAGGAAATAAGAAAAGGGAAATGAGTTTCCTAACTCATTAATTAATGACAAAACAAAAAGGATATGTTTAGCCCTCATTCCTTCTAACTTATGATAGTATGTCACATATGACATAATCCCACTAAAATAAGATAAGATTATCATTAAGCTCCCTTTGCAGAACCGAAACAAAATAAAAAGATCTGGGACATAACACTTACAAATTATGTTCTTAAGTTATTCAGGTTCTCTTATGTACTATTCCCTCTACTAAATAGAGGTTGTATCCACATATTGGAATAAGAACGATCAGCTGCCTCCTTATCCTGATTCGCACCATTATCTCTGCGGTTCTTTTTTTTTTCATTTACATCAGAAAAACAGTCTCTAAAAGGATAATGTAACCACGGTCGAAACAAAAATTTGTTGTTGATCAGATAACTTACATTGCGAATTTTACAAAACGAGTAGAACAAACAAAACTTCATTGTTAGATGATACTATGAAATTGGAGTCTAGTATTTCGCTTAGATATATAAAAGAGTATATTAATGAGTTTTATGTGCATGATTAATGAAAAGAAGTACTTAAATGAAACATAGTGCAAACGTTGCTTTAACTTAATTTAAAAGTCTTTTTGGATGACTATGAAACTAGGTTATGAAATTAAAGATTGAAACTTTTTAAAGAGACTGAATTAATTTAATCTAAATGAATAGAAGATTCTAAGCACTAAGTTTCAAAACTGGTTTTACACAAAGACAGGAAACCAAATTAAGAGTATTGCATGTGTTTGAAAGTCTACAAGAGTACATTGTTTGGTGACTGTTAATCACATCAACGAGACTGAAGGAGATTTAAGGTGAAATTAAATTACATTACACGCTTACTTGCGGAGTTTGATTATCGTACAAAACGTTATCGTAGTAGTTTGATCTACTTTAAACAATATTATTTACTCCGTCCATCCTAAATTGCCCGTCTTGTTATTATTTGAATATATCGTTTGACTTTAATATTTAACATATAAAATATAATAATTTTAAAAATGTAAGTTTTGTTAGATGATTCCTTATAAACTATATATTATAAAATTTAGTTTTATGAAATTATTTTATCTTATATGCTTAATATTGAAGTGGAAAAACGTGTCATAAAGTAAACAAGACGGTCAATTTAGAACGAAATGTCAGTATTTTATAGGAACTAAAAAAACTATGTTTTATACGACTGTTTATTGTTGTTTTCTAAAACTTTAAACATATTCTTTTGTTGACTTAAATATTAGAATAATTAATTTTAAAAAAATGACTTTGTTTTACTAATTAAAATGATATAGTATATGGTTTAGTTTTCGCAATGTTATCATTGATGAGATCGTACTAGACTTTTGACGACTAGTAATAAAGAAATAGCTACTCTTCATCTGACCATGAAGTCCCAGACAGGGGCGGAGTCAGATTGTAAATTATATGGGGTCACTAATTCTTTGAAGAAAAAAAATTAACATATATATGATCATATTGGATTTGAACCCAGGATAACTCACTCAATATTTATATCCCTTACCACTACACCACCAACCATCTCTAATATATGGGTCACTATACTATATACATATAAAATAGAAAATCTAATTATTATACTATAGGAATCTCTGCATCTTGGAAAACGTGGGGTCAAGTGACCCCACGTGATCCCCTTAAACCCGCCCCCTGGTCCCAGACATCCTTTGTGTAAATTTAAAATTTTAAAAGGAGGGAGGTTTCCTCTGTGATAGGTTTCCTCTCTGTGTTAGGGTTCTACAGCCCTTTTCAGTTTCCCTCTCCATGCATTGGGCAACTCAGTGTGATGTGCCGATTCCATCGCCACCAACCATCTCCCGCTTCCAAGATTTTGCCACATAACACACGCAATTAAGGCTTTTTAGCCACATTTTACGCGTTTCAACATGTAAATCATAGCTTAGGAACCTGCTCAGCTCAACGTTTCGGTTCCCGCAACCCAGCCGTACAAACTTAAATCCCCATTTTCGCCACAGCGACCCTTGCGCCTTCTTCCGCTGTTGCACTCTTCATTTCGGCTGTGTGTACACCCCTTCTTTCTCCTATTATTCTCCTACGCCAAGCTCGATATCCCAGCCATGCCTGCTTCCTCTTCCAAGGTCGATGATATTGTCGTCCAATATGCGAACTTAGCACTCACTACGGCTGAAGAAGCATCTCTAGAAGTGTCTGATGTTGCAAATGCCGAATTGGGGGTCAACTATGCCTGCTCGCTACTAGGTAAGCTCCTCATTGATAGGTCTGTTGATCTCAAAGCTATAACTCAATCTTTTTAAAAAATATGGAGGGTGGAAGATCAGTTGAATGTCCGAAATCTGGGTTCTAATATCTATCTGTTTGAGTTCCCTGATGAGGAACACAAGTATGATGTTCTTGGCCAAGGGCCGTGAACTTTCAAAGGCTGCTTGATGGTTCTGACTGAGATTGACAGAGACAAACCACCCCGTGCGCATGCCTTTCAATTTGTTCCTTTCTGGGTGCGGGATAATGATGTGCCCATGTGGTTCCTCAACCCTTTGTTTGCAAAACGTGTTGGAAATAAGATTGACCACTTCCTTGGATATGTTGACTATGACAGGAGGTTTGCAGGCTCATTTCTTCGTGTTAAAGTCATGCTTGATCTTACCCACCCTTTGCTACGGTTTGTCACCATCTCCATCGCTGGGAAGCCATCAGTCTTGCGCCTGTCTTATGAAAGGTTGCCCACTCTCTGCTTTATCTGTGTTTTTTTTATCATGTTGTTAAGGATTTCCCACACAAGTCTGAGGTTGCGGGTGTTGCTTTCCAGTATGGTTTATGGCTAAAATCGAGCACGTTTGGCTCTGTACGTCCTCGCCTTGCTTCGCCACCTTCTGCTCCTGCTGGCTCCAGCCCACCTCCTCTATCGGCGGCACCACCAGCCCCCGGCCCTTCCTCATCCCATGCCATGGAAAGTGTGGAGTTTAGCAAAGAGGCAGCTCCAGAAAACACGGAGGTCGAGGAAGGAGAGATTGTACCTTCACCAACAAGTTTAAGCAATCGCAAGCGCAAGAAAGAGGAGGGTGTTTGTGTTTCTTCTGAAGCTCATGTCTCTGCCGAAGTGGAAGTTGTTGATTCATCTAAGTGACCCAAGAGCAGTGATCCAGGTGACTCTACACCACAGGTGACTCCGGGGGCGGCCTCGGGTCGCCCATAATAATGTCGGTATTGCTGGCGAACTGTCGTGGATTAGGTGCTGCTGCGGTTGTTCACTGGATTTTGGGTGTGGTGGCTACTGAAGCACCTCTTTTTGTAATCTTGTTGGAAACTAAATTATCATCTTTTGAGATGCGTTCTGTAGCATCTAGGTTTCGGGGGTACAATTGGGTAGCGGGGGATAGTGAGGGTAGGAAAGGGGGAGTAGCTTTGCTTTGGCAAGATTGTATTGATGTAACTTTGTCCAGTTTTTCGGCACACCATGTGGATGTTTTTGTCTGTAATCTTGGGGGAATGAAATGGCGACTCACAGGAGTCTATGGGTGGTCTAATGTAATTGAAAAATGGAAAACATGACGGTTGTTACGTTATCTACATGCGCAGTGGCAGGGGCCATGGGTTATTGATGGTGACTCTAATGAAATTTTACATCTAGCTGAGCACCGTGGGCGTGGCTTTCGAGCACAATCAGCAATGGATGCTTTCCTCTTTTGTCTTTCAGATTGTTCTTTGGGAGATTTGGGCTATCGTGGCACTTGTTTTACATACACCAATCGTGTAGGCCAAGCATAAAATGTAAAGTGTCGGTTGGATCGTTTTTTTGCTAATGATTCTTGGTTAGCAATTTTTCCAGATGCCCAAAATTACCATCTGCGTTGGGGACGGTCGAATCATAAACCCATTAAGTTACTACTACAGCCATCCACCCGGCGTGGCCCTAAGCCTTTTCGGTTTGAAAATTGTTGGGCCACTGATGATCATTGCTGAAATAGGGTGCAGTCTATCTAGGTTAACAATTGCCCAACTGCCAATTATGAAACAAAGGTAAAAGCCTGTGGTCAAATGCTACGTGCATGGGGGACCAAGAAGATTTGGGTGGAAAAAAAATCTCTCCGATGGGCCCAACAAGAGCTTGACCACATTGCCCACCAACCTCCTACGTTGCAAAATTTAATGTAACACCCCTGAATAACCGAACAGCAGTATGAATGATACGCCAAACGAAATCACGATAAGTCGAAGCAGCGGATTCACAACTCCATCCGGGTGTCACAGACGTCAACCACCCACGTGGCTGACATAACAACACTATCAACAACAAGCTACGGTCTGAATGACTGGAATTAAAACCATAACCGAATCCAAATACAAACGGGAAATACAAACCAAGTACCGAGAGTCTACATCATAAGTTCTTACTTAAATTACACAAACCGAACATACAACCAGGGGTTTAGTGTTACATAGTCACAACCCATACATTAAAACATACTACATAAAAGTCTTGCCCATATGGACTACCCCTATGGTAGTCACCCTGCCTACTCTTCGCCTGCTTCCAATTTCATACCTGTAAAAATAAAGGACTCAGCAAAACTATGCTGAGTATGAACGTGTGTAGCCCGCATGTTACCGGGCTACACGACTACTTGGTCGACTATGATTAAGTCCAATTTGCATGCTATAATAAAACAGTAACACACAGTATACAACACCAACATAGCAACTCACAACATGTTGGGCATAGAGATAACATCAAACACCTCAAGCATGTAAAGCAAGTAGAGCTTACAAAAGAATATGAATAATGATGATCCTCATAGTGGGATCATTCAACGTTGAGTGTTTTCATCTCTTTTTCTTTGTTTCCATCATGTGTACTTCTGTTTCACCTTCTTTGCACCAGGTCTGGGGATGTAGGTTAGTTCCCATGACCATATAGTATAGGTGCCTATCTTTCTTACTTCTTTATGGATTAATTGTAAGTTCTCTTATCACCGCACGTTGGAGGACGTCTCCTTCATAGTAAATTCCTCAATTCCCGGCGTCATACGTCGAGAAAGAGGGGTCACCTTTAGACCCCAGGTTATGCTCTCCAATTAGCTGATCCTCCAATCCCGGCGTCATGTCGAGAAAGAGGGGTCATCTCTAGACCCCAGGTCATCCTTCCCAAATTGCCAATCTTCCAGTCCCGGTGTCTTACGTCGAGAGAGAGAGGGGTCAACTCTGGACCCCAAGATGTGCTCCACAATGGTCGGTCGAAGGATCTGATGCAGACACCAACTCCCGAGTATTCCATACCGCGCGGCCTGAGATGTTGTCTTCCCGGGTTATTCTCATGTTATCAATAGTTGATATTCGCTCTTCATTATCATTAATGGGTAGACACCATAGTGGGTGTCATGGTACGTCCTCTATGGTTAGAGAGGAGTTTCCCTTTATAGAGTTTTCTTTGCTTACATAGTTCCTTGTGTTTTATCTCGAAGTTCCATAAACGAGAAAGGGACTAGACTACTGTGTGCGCGCAAATAATATGCACAAAGATATAACAATCATATAAGCAAGATAATCAAGCAATCCAATTTCATGCTTTAATCTTATGGTCGTTTTCACAAAAGGCACACAACAAACAAGCCGTGTAACACGGCAACATACGAACCACACATGTCCATACCTTATTCGAAAGTACGAGTTGTCTCACACACGGGTCCCGGTCGGAGTTCGCTACGGCCCTAGCATTAATTAAAGCAATGTGTCAGTTTATCATTTCCCGTGATCACACTTTATATCATATGTTATTCCCTAGGTATGTTGTTAAATGCTTAGTTTATATTACCCTTAGAACTTCACATGCATTAATTCTCGGCTTATCTTACTCCTAGGACACTCACACCTTGTTTTATACGTTAACTAAGTCCTTTTTCCTTAGTTAATGTTTTAGAGCGTTTTAAGTGCTAGTTATGTAACAAGTTTATATAACATAGATATAACTCGTCTAATGTGTATTCCCTCCTTAGATAAATAGGTGAGAAATGTTTTAACCCTTGTATAATGGTAATATAGACCATAGAATACCCCTAAACCCATTTATACAGCAGTCCAAAAGTTTCAAAATCTGAAACCCAAGTCCCTTGTAACACCTTATCTAACTTCACTCTTAATGTAGTAATTGATGTGTAACTTTCTCCACATGCTTCGGTATCCTAATTATGTTCATTAGCTATTATTTTAGTTCATTATTAAACTAGAATCACACTTATAACACCCTAGTAACACCGTTATACAGAAGCTCTAACATCAATGAAACTGAAGCACAAGTTACACATTCCCTCTTGGTTCTTGTTGCTAGTTAGTTTGGTTTATGTTTGTTTCTTTCCTGTAGTGTTTACTCACTAGTTATGGGTGTTAACCATGTCTTAAACCCCCGCCTAATACAATAAAACACTCACCTAGGTTTCTGTACTAAGCTATACAGAGGCAGCAGCTGCTGCAAAACTGAAATCAAAATCAGTGCAGCACACCTCTATTCCTTCCCTTGTAATTTGATCAACTGTTTCAAATCTATCCATCTCCCCTGTACAGTTTTACTTAGGTTGATTAGGTAGAGTTTGGGTCCATTAGCAGGCTAATACAACACCCACACCCCACAGGCACATCAGCTATTCAGAGATCATGTTACAGAAACCGAAATACAAGACCTGTTTCATTTAACTCCATGTCTAAGTCTCCTAAACTGGTTTTTAGTTTCCCCCAAACTTATAGACACTCAGGCTCGTGTGTTATCCAAGTATTAGACTCAAAATTAATCCAGAACAACACTGATAACAACTGTGGAAGTTCATTTGACAGAGAACAGACAGTGGGAGAAAACTGAAACATTAAATCTGGTTATGTTTTCTGTTAGTTCATTCTATCACTCACCTAACTGTCTCTCAATCTCCCTCCTACGTGCTTCTTACTCAGGTAAGAGTTTTATCTCCATTTTAAACTCAAAACTACTTCAATAACCCTCACTTAATTCTCTGCACAGAAAACTGAACCCGAATCTGAAACTGATAACTGAAAAACCATGAAACCAGATGCCTTCTCCTTGATTCTTTTCTGTTTAATCACCATCTAACTCCCAATGTTTTCCCCAACTTACTTACCAGATAGTTAAGTGTACTAGGCCAGTCTCCAATCCTAATCCAGCTCAAGATATCCAAATAAAAGCCTCTGAAATTTCATGATACAGAAACAGAAACTAAAAGAAAAGACAGAAACCACCAGATGTGAGCTGTTGCATTTACTTTTCTATGTTTTCCCTTTCTGTTCACGATCTTGGTTTCCTAGTTTCCTCTCGACTTGCTTGGTTACTTACCTATATGTTTGACATGGTTTTAATCACTAAAACAACCCAGGACAGCCCAGGTAAGGATACTGGAAACCATTATACAGAGACTGCATTGTAGCAGCAAAACCGAAAATAGAAAAACTGATATGCCTTCTTCTGTTTTACTTCTGGTTTGCTCACACCCTTGTTTTTTTTCTTTCCTAGCTTCTTCCCCCCCATTGGTAGCTTACTTAGTTACGGGTTCTATTAACATTTTAAACCCCAACAATAGTAGTCACACCCCTGAGAAGTTCGCATACAGAAAACATATATTTTTCAGAAACTGGAACTGATGTATTCCTTCTGTTATTGCTTCTTCTGTTCTTTTAACCTGACTTCTAATTCTTTTCATGAATTGCTTACTCAATATTTAAGGGTTTACTCAAGGTTTAGCTTTAAAACAGACTCAAAACAGCATTTGCTAATGTCACAAAACATACAACTTCACAGCAGCTGAACTACACCAGAAGTCGACATATAAAACTGCTGCATCAGTTTCCTGTCTTCTTTTCTTTTGTGATCTGTTTCTATTTCTTTTTCTTCAGAGTTCTTTAGTTGCTTAGTTAGTTAGTTAGTGTGATTTTATTCTCGAAAGCAATCCCACCACAACACTCACTGTACTCTGAGAAAGTAATATACAGAAAACACTACATTTCAGAAACTGAAACCAAGCTGTTACATCTTCTTCTGTTTTTCTTTCTTTTACAGATCTGTTTTTTTCCAATTTCCTTTGGCTTCAACTTGGTTTAGCTACTGATTAGGTAGGTGTGTTGGCCACTAAGCCAGTACCACTCTTACCCTCCCTTTACAAGCTAATGCACAAGGTATAAGAGTTACAGATTTCGCAAGTTATCAGGTTGACAGTGGGTTTTTAAATATCAGATGGCACTAGTTTTAGCATGCTTTTTAAAGCATGAATTTAAGCATGAGTTGAGAAATACCACCTTGGGTATTCAATGCTTGTTCCTCTTGAGTTTGCCCTTGGTGCTCTCCAGTATCCTTCCGCAGCTAGACAAAAGAAACCAGATGCCATGTTCAACCGTGGCCTGTTTTAATTTGGTTAACTAGTGTAGAGCAGTACAGATTTCTAATAGTTTTTCCATACCTTGGTTAGGGGCTAGTTTGCTGGAGGTTTTGGCTCACACCCAGAAGGATCTCACCAAGGGGACTTAACTCACTAGTATAGAGAAGATAGAGCGAGTCAGTTTCCTCAAGTTTTATTCTTGGCACACAGACACGACACAGATTAAGGGTTGGTACAAAAACCAAAAATTTCTTCGCAAGCTTTTACCTTCAGGTTACTGCTTCAGGTGAGGGATTTAGTAGTTATACTCCAGTTTAGTCCCGGTAAGGCTTGGAACGTTACGGGTGTGGTTGTTGCATAACCGGAACCAGACAGAAATGGGTTAAGAAGGTTTCCACTGTCATTCACGACAGTAAGATAGAAAGGCAAAGCAGAAGCTGGTGTTTACCTTAGGCAGATGTTTGAACCAGGGTACTGGTCCCAAATCAGTATTTCTCTTCTGGTTTGAATGAAGCCGCAGCCACTTGTAACGGCTTGGCTTTGCTACATGAGTTACAGTTTGGATCAGGAAACAAAAAAGAGATCAGGAAGAATGGGAGTGGGAACAAGGAAGGAAAACAACACCGGTCAGTAGTACTTACCTACGTGCGGACGGAACTAGAGGAGTTAACACGAGTTTCTGCTCATGCAGAACTGGTGTGCACAAGAGAAGTGAAATGGGTGTTTTGTATATGGACTGGTTGATGGAGTTAGTGGTTTCAGTCCACAGGACAACAGCGTAGGAGTTTGGAATCACAAACTCTGAGGCATCATGTGGGCAGCAGTAGGTTTTGACATAGGAACAGACATGGTTTAAGATATATATTTTTTTTGTTTGAAATCGAGATAGCTCACATTGGGCTTCAGGTTGCAGATAGTCTTGCAAAACAATTGAGTATGGTGTCCTGGGTTGGTTGTCTTCTTGGTTCCCGCCATTGCAGAGAATGGATAGAGGGAATAAGAAATGGTGTGGGAACTGCTCCTGGGATCGACATCAGTTCCTGTCTAGGTATTATTTTTTTTGTATATGTCGATCAAGCAACCAGGAAGTGAGGGCATGAGAGTGCTTAGTGGGTTGCAAGTTACCAGAGAAGGTTATGGGTGGTTGGAGAAACAGGAATTCATGTCGCCTGGGAGTTGGAGCAGGGGGGAAAACGAGTGGAATTTTCATTGTTTTTTGTCCTTCTGTTTGTTCGATCTTGCTGTACCGAGGAAGAAGAAATCGACCCTGCTACCGAGATGCATTTGATTCTCTTTGTTTTTTTTCTTTCTGTGTAGTTAGTTTAGTTGATTTGATACTAGTTTTAATTTGTTGGGTTTAGTTATTGAATTCGAGCATAGCTCAACCGGTTAAGACGTTCACTAGGCATATGAGAGGTTCGAGGTTCAAACCTCAGCGGGAGCGTATCTGCTCCCTTTTTTTTATAAGCTATACACATGTTCATTTTTATATATGTACGACTATATATATTATATCTTGTTATTATTTTTTTGTAACGAAGTTATGCGACGTTATTGTTACTTATTTACAAAGTTACAATATCGTAACGTTACCTACATGTATTTTTGTACAAGTACGTGACTATATTAATATATAACGTCGTCACGCGTTTGGACATGTATATATACTAAATTTAATTGTTCGTACATTATTTTATGTCCAAATTATAAAACGCGTTATGATTTTATGCGTTCAAATGTTCAGGGGTGTTTCAACTTACCCCCCTTAAAAGAGACTTCGTCCCGAAGTCTTACTTCCTTAACTTATATTTTCCACTCCTGGTAATCTTAGGGATCATGTCCCGCATTCATTCACGATAACCCAAAGGATTAAGTCCATAATTATAATTCTCAGTGCTTCTAAGCACCATGCCACATCAGTGGCTTCACACAAGTTCTCATAGTAGACCAAGAAGCTAGCAATGTGTATAACATGCTAAAGCGCAAGCCAAGGCACACAACATTCATTCATACAGAGCATATAACATGCTAAGGTGTAAACCATGGCACACAACATTCATTCATATAGAGCGTACATAACATTTTCACACACAAGTCTACCAACCATCAACGTGTTGGTGGTAGGATTACAACATAGTGACACATGCAAAACATCCAAAACAAAACGCGCTTACCCCCCTTAAAAGAGGGGTACGCCCTCGTACCCTACACTAAACCGAAGCATCGGTGAAAAGATGGGGATACATATCTCTCATTTTTTCTTCCAGCTTCCATGTGGCTTCCTCCATATCTTGGTTTGACCATAACACCTTCACTAGTCTAATTGACTTGTTCCGGGTCTCCCGGGTCTTAGTGTCTAGAATTCTTTGAGGGGTTTCCACTGATCTCAATGTGGGCTCTAGGACTAGCCTCTTGGGCTGTAGTACATGTGAGGGGTCAGGCATGTATTTCTTTAGCTGAGAGACGTGGAATATATCAT
This sequence comes from Limonium bicolor, assembly GCA_023374045.1. NCBI lineage: Eukaryota > Viridiplantae > Streptophyta > Magnoliopsida > Caryophyllales > Plumbaginaceae > Limonium > Limonium bicolor. The sequence continues at coordinate 113,546,581 of CM041780.1, forward strand.
GAACTCGCCCCAACTCTGAGGGTAAATCAAGTCGATAAGCAACTGGGCCCACACGCTCCCTAATACTGTAGGGGCCGATGAATTTCGGGCTCAACTTTCCCTTTTGCCCAAATCTGAAAATTCCTTTCATCGGCGACACTCGCAAGAACACCTGGTCGCCTACGGCGAACTCCAGGTCTCGACGTCTGTTATCTGCGTATGCTTTCTGTCTATCTTGTGCGGCCTTTATGTTCTTTCTGATCTGCTGAACCTCAGCCTGAACCTGTTGCAAATAGTCTGGGCCTATGATAAAAGCTTCACTGGACTCGTCCCAGCACAACGGTATACGGCAAGGTCTACCATATAACGCCTGAAAAGGTGGCATCTTGACTGAGGCGTGATAACTGTTATTATATGCAAACTCGATGAGGTGCAACTTATCCAACCAACTTCCTTGGAAGTCCAAGGCACATGCTCTAAGCATGTCCTCTAGGGTTTGGATGGTTCTCTCTGTCTGACCATCGGTCTGCGGGTGAAAAGCAGTGCTAAGCTTCAGCTCGGTGCCTAACGCTTCTCGTGAAGCTCACTAGTAGAAAAAATGTTTTTAATGACGGCGTTTAAACCACGGTTAAATGGAAAACCGTGGTTTAAAGTTTATAAACCACAGTTTTCATAGCAACCGTCATTTAAGGTGCATACCAGAGCGCATATACCACGGTTCTTAAGGAACCGTCGTATATAGGTTAGTTATATACCACGGCTTTCAGGGCAACCGTTGTATATAGTACATGCCGGAGTGAATATACCACGGTTCTCGGGGAACCGTCGTATATAGTGTACCTATATACCACGGTTTCTAGGCAACCGTCACTTATATTGCACATCTTACTATATTAAACCACGGTTTTTTGATGAACCGTGGTATATAGTCTAGGCGGGAATTTTAATTTTCGGCCGAAATTTAACACGGCGCTTTCTCTCTATTCTCTTTACATATCGACGAAGCACTCTTCTTCTTCATTCTCTTCAACCTCACGGTAATTTTGGAACCCAAACCGATGAACATGCTCTGCAACTATTCTTCATTCTCTTCAACTAGCTCACGGTAATTTTTGCTACCCTAAATCGTGAACAAGGAACATGCTCGTCCTCACTAATTATCTTGTTTTTTGGTAATTTTTGCAACTTACACTTGCGAACAAGGAACATGCTCGTCCTCACTCACTCATTCTCACTGTTATTTTCGCAACCATAACCGGCGAACAAGGAACATGGCCTATGCCTCCATTCTTCATTCTCTTCAACTTCACGGTAATTTTGCAACCCACCGCGAACAAGGAACATACTACGCCTCCGGAACATTCTTCACTCATTATTTCACAACCCTAAATCGCAAACAAGGAACACACATGTTCTAGCTTCTTCATTCTCTTCTGTGCTCTGTTTGAGATCTGCGTAGCGGCGCTTTGAATCGCCGGCGATTTTGAAAAAAATTTCATAGACTATAAACCACGGTTATAAGTATAACCGTGGTTTATTCGTTGATTTTATAGATAATATACCATGGTTTTAACCTATAACCGTCGTATAAAAGGACTTAAAACCACGGTTCTAACCTTAACCGTCATTTAAAATCGGTGAGGACCACGTCCAAAAACGGTCTTAAACGACGGTCATAGCAAACCGTGGTATATAGTCTACTTTTAAACGACGGTTATCAACCGTGGTATATAGGCAATTTTCTATATGCGACGGGAGCATAAACCACGGTTCTTAACCGTGGTATATAAGCAAAATAACCGTGGTTAAAAACATTTTTTCCACTAGTGGCTCTCCAGTATCTCAAAAGGAATCTCGTGTCCCTATCCGACACTATGGTCTTTGGCACTCCATGGTGTCTTAAGATCTCTTTATCAAAAAGCTCGGCTAGTTTCGACACCTTCCATGTGTCCTTCATTGGAATGAATCTTGCTACCTTGGTAAGGCGATCAACAATTACCCATATCATATTCAATCCTCCTCGGGTCGGTGGCAGTCCAACTACAAAATCCATCGATAGATCATAGAATTTCCACTCTGGGATAGGCATTGGCTACACTGTGCCTCCAGGTTTTCGGTGTTCAAATTTTATTTTCTGACAGGTGAGGCATCTGATAATGAAGTTCAAGACGTCGTTCTTTATGCCAACCCACCAAAAGTATTGCTTCATGTTTTTGTACATTTTTGAAGCTCCAGGGTGAATAGAAGTAGTAGAAGAATGAGACTCTCTCATGATGCGCTCCTTGAGCTCTACGCTCTCGTGGGGAATACATAATCTGCCATTCACACGAATCAGGCCATCCTCATGAAGCTGGTAGTCATATTTCTTCTTATCTAATGTGCCAGCGATTAACTTCTGTCTAATATCAGCCATTATTCTGTCGTTCTGCTGAGCATTACGCACTTCTTCAACTAGGCTGGTGCCTGCTATGAGTGTATGCAATGTGTGAGCTCTGCGGCTAAGTGCATCGGCATCTACATTGGCTTTGCCCTCCTTATACGGAAGGTTGATATTAGGGGTGTCAAAATTGGGTTTTGGGTCGGGTTGAGCTCAACCCGAACCCGACCCGAAAATGGTTAAGGTCAACCCGAACCCGACCCGAACCCGGAGCGGGTTATATTTCTTCAACCCGAACCCGCAGTGGGTCAACCCGAACCCGACCCGCTTTTTAAAAAATATATTTTTTTATAAAATTTTGGATTATTTAATAAATAAATATAATACTTTAATATTAATTAATTATTTGTATTATAATTAATCATAATTTGTCGATTAAATGTTTATTTTAGTCATAAATTAATCATTAAACATTAATTTAATCATTAAATATAACATATTTTCTATTTTTAACTAATTATTTTTGGGTTACGGGTTGGCGGGTTCAACCCGAACCCGAAACGGGTTTCAACGATCCAACTCGAACCCGACCCGAAAATCATTTTGGGTCAAAAATCTCAACCCGAACCCGGATTTTTATGGGTCGGTTTCGGGTCGGGTTTCGGGTTCAGGTCAAGATTGACATCCCTAGTTGATATCATAATCCTTGAGGAACTCCATCCATCTGCGCTGTCTCATATTTAGTTCTTGTTGGGTGAACACATACTTTAAGCTTTTGTGGTCGGAGTAGATGGTGATCTGAGATCCATAGAGATAATGGCGCCAAATTTTGAGTGCAAACACGACTGCTCCTAGCTCAAGATCATGTGTGGGGTAGTGCTCCTCGTGCTTCTTCAGCTGTCGGGAGGCATAGGCGACAACCTTCCCGTGCTGCATGAGGACACATCCCTTACCCATACCGGATGCATCACAGTAGACTTCATATCCATCAGTACCTTCGGGAATCATGAGGATGAGGGCTGAGGTCAATGCGTCTTTCAACTTCTGAAATGCTGCCTCACAGTCTCCTGTCCACGTGAAAGGGCTATCTTTCTTGATGAGGTTTGTCATAGGTTTTGCTATGCGGAAGAAGTCCTTAACAAACCGTCGGTAGTAGCCTGCTAGACCAAGGAAACTTCGTATATCTGTCACAGACTTCGGTCTCGGCCATATACGTACTGCCTCCACTTTGGCCGGATCAACTGCTATCCCGGCAACAGAAATGATATGTTCAAGGAATGCTACTTGATCTTACCATAATTCACACTTAGAAAATTTGGCGTACAACTGGTTGGTTCTAAGAATCTCGAGTACCTGCCTGAGATGGTGGTGATGCTCTTCCTTGGTTCTCGAATATACCAGTATATCATCAATAAATACCACGACTGTCTTGTCCAACTGATCTCTGAAAACTCGGTGCATCAAGTCCATAAACTTTGCTGGGGCATTAGTCAGTCCAAACGGCATAACGGTGAATTCATAGTGGCCGTATCGGGTCCTAAATGCGGTCTTTTCGATGTCGCTCTTCTTCACCGGGATCTGATGGTATCCTGATCTGAGGTCGATCTTCGAGAATACTGTCGCTCCTCTAAGCTGGTCGAACAGATCATCTATGCGTGGCAAAAGGTAGCGGTTCTTCACTGTCACTGCATTCAGCTCTCGATAATCAATGCATAACCGGAGACTGTCGTCTTTCTTCTTGACAAATAGTACGGGTGCGCCCCAAGGGGATACGCTCGGGCGTATGAATCCCTTATCCAATAACTCCTTCAATTGCTCCTTCAACTCCATCATTTCTGTCGGGGCCATTCTGTAAGGGGCTTTGGCAATAGGTCCTGTCCCGGGTACTAAGTCAATAGTGAATTCGACTTCTCGGGGTGGTGGCATACCGGGAAGCTCCTTAGGGAAGAGGTTTGGAAACTCCCTAACCACGGGTACATCTGGATTAAACTCTGGGTCTTGTTGAGTATCCTGTACATAACAGAGGTACACCTCCTGCTGCTTCTAAATCTCTTTGGCCATGGTCATGGCTAAACGACTTTCACAGACGGTTTCGGGGGTTCTGGCGGTAAGATACAGTAACGCCGAACGGGCTCTTTAGCAGTAGTCTATGCTTGGCACACAATATACGACCTCGGTGTTTCTCTAGCCAATTCATGCCCACGATGACGTCAAAACCCAGGCCTCTGAACTCTATCAGGTCCAACGGGAAATCCTCCTCTCGGATTCTGATGGTGGCTCCTCGAAAATACCGGGTACATCGATCTCTTTCTTTTGATGGTAGCGTTACACTGAAATCTTCCAACTCCACGGGCTCAAGGTGCAACTGCTCGGCTAGTGTCGGGGATACGAATGAGTGCGAGGCTCCGGAGTCAAATAATACTGAGGCTGGAACTCCATTCACCGAGAAGGTACCAGTGATAATATGGCCGCTGTCGCCGGCCTGAGCCTGTGTGAGAATGCTCAGGGTACCCTCTCTCCAGGGTTCAACACCTATTCCCAAAAATAACGTTTATATGTATAATTAGAGATAGTACGAGAAGAGTCGTAGATAATAAGCCTTTCTTTATTCATCATTCCAATATTACATGTTCATTTCCATTACACAACTTAATACAAACGGTACATGGCTTAATATTTCCTAAAGGTTAGGTTTAGGCGTCCAGGCGTCATATGGGTAGCGTTTATCACTGTTGAGGGTGCGGTGTTCGGCTTGATTCTCTTAATCCCGTGGAATAGCATCCTCGATGGTTCGCCCATGATCAACACGTCACCGGATTTTAGCCAGATCTCAATAGCTCGATCAATCCTCTTTTCTTCACCATAGAGGAACTCAGCATCATCTCCGATGGACACAGACACTATGGGTATCCCTTGGTCTAGGGACTCCTACGTCTCGTCCTTGTCTTGGTGTAACCCAAGTCGACCTTCTCTCTCGTAGAAGTTGATGATGCAGATGTCGGCTTGTAGGTCAGGTACTGGTTGTACTTCGCGTTGTTGTGCAACGTGTAGGGTTGCCGTAATTAGAGATAGAAAGTCTTCGGGAATTGGTGGTGCAGGTGCTCCGTCGGTGTGATAGCTCTTCGTATATGGGTTCCAAATCTTACCTAGGCACATCATTCTTAGTTTCATCATATCCCTCCGGGGTATGTCGGTGTGTAGAACCCGCCTGGTCCCACTCCGAACTTACGACATCTCCGAATAATGGCTACTTGGGCATCAGGTGTTAGGTATCCTGGTAGCAGAATCATCCCGGGCTGGATAACTTGGCAGTTTTCACTTGGGTAGTGGGGATTCTCAAGGCTGTACTCATCGGGTTCGAGGGTTGGATTTATGGGGAAGCACATATCAAAGGTTCCTACTGCATTTACAGATAATCTAGTTCTTTAGTGGTACTAGTAATCTAGCAAATTTCATGCGTGGTCATACACCTTGGCATACAAAGATTTAGGCATGCTTTTCAAACATTTAGGGTTTCAAGGTTTACCTGCAGCTGTAGGTGTGTCCAGTCCCTCGGTGCGGTCCATGATGTGCAAGACCGCCTTCCCTGGCCTCGAGGTAGATACCTTCTGGGAGTCTCGGGATCCCGCTCCGTGCGTAGGCTGGGTGTGCTGGGCTCCACGCTGGCCTCCGTGTCCCGATCTCTGGTCACCTCTCGCACCATAGCCGGGCCTGTAATTCCTGCTCTGGGGATTCGCGAAGCACTCAAAGGCCCTGTGCCCGCTCTTCTTGCAGTGAAAACACTCTATCGGGTTGCCCTGACAGCCAACTCCGGGGTGGTTCTTCGAGCATCGTCTATAGATATATCGGCGCTCGGTCTATTTGCTCGGACCGGCTCCAGTCCCTAAACAGATTACTTGGTTAGTCAACAACAAGTCATGATGACTGTAAAGATATTTAAGTGCTAGAGTTTGTTTCATTTGGGTATGAGCTGAACGACTTAGTCGTAGTAGCCGGGTGGCTCAGCTGAAGTCTCTCTGTAGGCTTATTCCCCTGGTATTTCGCTCGCTTCCTGGTCGGGTAGTACTTGTTCCTTCTCACGCCCTTCTGATTGCGGTCCTCTGAGTCACCGCCCGTCGCCTTCCTTTTCTTAGCGAACTCTTCATCCCGCATCTGGACGGTGATCTCGACCTGGGACGCTGCATGATAGCAGTCCTGTTCAAAATAGGGTTTAGTAGACTCTTCAAAATATAACATTTAATACAAATTCATGGTTCAAGATCAACCTGGATCGTGGCGTAACGACTGGGCCCCATGCCGTATCTGATGCGGTGATTCAGTCCACCATAGAAACGCTTCACTAGGATCTCATCTGAATATCCCAAGCCTAGAAGTACACGAAGTAGAGCAGTGAATGCCGAGTAGTAATTGTCTACCGTTATCCCCTCGGTCTGTCTCAGAGTGTCTAGCTCAACTCGCTTCTTTGTCCGGAGGTGGGCGGGGTAGTACTTAGCCCTCAGCAACGCAGTGTAAGCATCCCACCCAAACATGGGGTTGGCTAGGTGAGCATTCTTCACAAGCTTCCACCAATCGCTCACTGACTCTCGTAGGTAATAATCTGCGAGTCTGACCTTAGCCTCCGCCGGAACATTCAAAGTGTCGAAGGCGGTCTCTAGGAGGCTGATGTAGTTCTCCAGGTCGGTGGGGTCCATCTCTCCTCGGAACTCAGCTGGTCGAAGGTCTGCTAAGCTCTTCACCCAGTTTGTCTCCCTGGGTGTGTGAGGCTGTGGTGCCGGTGGTGCCTGCTGGGCTCCTAGCTGGAAACCCATGTGACCTAGGGTTGCTGCTACTATCTCAGCTATGGTCTGTCCTGCAGCTATGCTATCTTGCTCCATTTGGCCACGGCCTCGTCCTCGACCTCGTCGCCCAGACATCTGAGAATGTCATTTGTTAGTCTAAAATAATCACAAGAACTTACTGCAAGTTATTATCGCCCTTGCAAGCGGTTTAGATTGGTAAAGTCGTGCCTCACATTACTAACCCTTAACCCCGTTTTCCCAAATTTAGGTTTTCCTATTCTCGGTACTTCTCTGTTCCAGTCATCAGAGCGCAACTACGCTCTGATACCACTTTCTGTAACACCCCCGAATAACCGAACAGCAGTACGAATGATGCACCAAACGAAATCACGATAAGTCGAAGTAGCGGATTCACAACTCCATCCGGGTGTCACAGGCGTCAACCACCCACGTGGCTAACATAACAACACTGTCAACAACAAGCTACGGCCTGAATGACTGGAATTAAAACCATAACCGAATCCAAATACAAACGGGAAATACAAACCAAGTACCGAGAGTCTACATCATAAGTTCTTACTTAAATTACACAAACCGAACATACAACCAGGGGTTTAGTGTTACATAGTCACAACCCATACATTAAAACATACTACATAAAAGTCTTGCCCATATGGACTACCCCTATGGTAGTCACCCTGCCTACTCTCCCTCTGCTTCCAGTTTCATACCTGTAAAAATAAAGGACTCAGCAAAACTATGCTTAGTATGAACGTGTGTAGCCCGCATGTTACCGGGCTACACGACTACTTGGTCGAATATGATTAAGTCCAAATTGCATGCTATAATAAAACAGTAACACACAGTATACAACACCAACATAGCAACTCACAACATGTTGGGCATAGAGATAACATCAAACACCTCAAGCATGTAAAACAATTAGAGCTTACAAAAGAATTTGAATAATGATCCTCACAGTGGGATCATTCAACGTTGAGTGTTTTCATCTCTTTTTCTTTGTTTCCATCATGTGTACTTCTCTTTCTCCTTCTTTGCACCAGGTCTGGGGATGTAGGTTAGTTCCCATGACCATATAGTATAGGTGCCTATCTTTTCCTACTTCTTTATGGATAATAAAAGTTCTCTTATCACCGCACATTGGAGGACGTCTCCTCCATAGTAAATTCCTCCATTCCCGGCATCATACGTCAAGAAAGAGGGGTCACCTTTAGACCCCAGGTTATGCTCTCCAATTAGCTGATCCTCCAATCCCGGCATCATGTCGAGAAAGAGGGGTCATCTCTAGACCCCAGGTCATGCTTCCCAAATTGCCAATCTTCCAGTCCCGGCGTCTTACGTCGAGAGAGAGAGGGGTCAACTCTGGACCCCAAGATGTGCTCCACAATGGTCGGTCGAAGGATCTGATGCAGACACCAACTCCCGAGTATTCCATACCTCGCGGCCCGAGATGTTGTCTTCCCGGGTTATTCTCATGTTATCAACAGCTGATATTCGCTCTTCATTATCATTAATGGGTAGACACCATAGTGGGTGTCATGGTACATCCTCTATGGTTAGAGAGGAGTTTCCCTTTATAGAGTTTTCTTTGCTTACATAGTTCCTTGTGTTTTATCTCAAAGTTCCATAAATGAGAAAGGGACTAGACTACTGTGTGCGTGCAAATAATATGCACAATGATATAACAATCATATAAGCAAGATAATCAAGCAATCCAATTTCATGCTTTAATCTTATGGTCGTTTTCACAAAAGGCACACAACAAAGAAGCCGTGTAACACGGCAACATACGAACCACACATGTCCATACCTTATTCGAAAGTACGAGTTGTCTCACACACGGGTCCCGGTCGGAGTTCGCTACGGCCCTAGCGTTAATTAAAGCAATGTGTCAGTTTATCATTTCCCGTGATGACACTTTATATCATATGTTATTCCCTAGGTATGTTGTTAAATGCTTAGTTTATATTACCCTTAGAACTTCACATGCATTAATTCTAGGCTTATCTTACTCCTAGGACACTCACACCTTGTTTTATACGTTAACTAAGTCCTTTTTCCTTAGTTAATGTTTTAAAGCGTTTTAAGCGCTAGTTATGTAACAAGTTTATATAACATAGATATAACTCGTCTAATGTGTATTCCCTCCTTAGATAAATAGGTGAGAAATGTTTTAACCCTTGTATAATGGTAATAAAGACCATAGAATACCCCTAAACCCATTTATACAGCAGTCCAAAAGTTTCAAAATCTGAAACCCAAGTCCCTTGTAACACCTTATCTAACTTCACTCTTAATGTAGTAATTGATGTGTAACTTTCTCCACATGCTTCGGTATCCTAGTTATGTTCATTAGCTATTATTTGAGTTCATTATTAAACTAGAATCACACTTATAACACCCTAGTAACACCGTTATACAGAAGCTCTAACATCAATGAAACTGAAGCACAAGCTTCACATTCCCTCTTGGTTCTTGTTGCTAGTTAGTTTGGTTTATGTTTGTTTCTTTCCTGTAGTGTTTACTCACTAGTTATGGGTGTTAACCATGTCTTAAACCCCCGCCTAATACAATAAAACACTCACCTAGGTTTCTGTACTAAGCTATACAGAGGTAGCAGCTGCTGCAAAACTGAAATCAAAATCAGTGCAGCACACCTCTATTCCTCCCCTTGTAATTTGATCAACTGTTTCAAATCTATCCATTTCCCCTGTACAGGTTTACTTAGGTTGTTTAGGTAGAGTTTGGGTCCATTAGCAGGCTAATACAACACCCACACCCCACTGGCACATCAGTTATTCAGAGACCATGTTACAGAAACCGAAATACAAGACCTGTTTCATTTAACTCCATGTCTAAGTCTCCTAAACTGGTTTTTAGTTTCCTCCAAACTTATAGACACTCAGGCTCGTGTGTTAACCAAGTATTAGACTTAAAATTAATCCAGAACAACACTGATAACAACTGTGGAAGTTCATTTGACAAAGAACAGGCAGTGGGAGAAAACTGAAACATTAAATCTGGTTATGTTTTCTGTTAGTTCATTCTATCACTCACCTAATTGTCTCTCAATCTCCCTCCTACGTGCTTCTTACTCAGGTGAGAGTTTTATCTCCATTTTAAACTCAAAACTACTTCAATAACCCTCACTTAATTCTCTGCACAGAAAACTGAACCCAAATCTGAAACTGATAACTGAAAAACCATGAAACTAGATGCCTTCTCCTTGATTCTTTTCTGTTTAATCACCATCTAACTCCCAATGTTTTCCCCAACTTACTTACCAGATAGTTAAGTGTACTAGGCCAGTCTCCAATCCTAATCCAGCTCAAGATATCCAAATAAAAGCCTCTGAAATTTCATGATACAGAAACAGAAACTAAAAGAAAAGACAGAAACCACCAGATGTGAGCTGTTGCATTTACTTTTCTATGTTTTCCCTTTCTGTTCACGATCTTGGTTTCCTAGTTTCCTCTCGACTTGCTTGGTTACTTACCTATATGTTTGAGATGGTTTTAATCACTAAAACAACCCAGGACAGCCCAGGTAAGGATACTGGAAACCATTATACAGAGACTGCATTGTAGCAGCAAAACCGAAAATAGAAAAACTGATATGCATTCTTCTGTTTCACTTCTGGTTTGCTCACGCCCTTGTTTTTTTTTTTCTCTCCTAGCTTCTTCCCCCCCATTGATAGATCACTTAGTTACGGGTTCTATTAACATTTTAAACCCCAACAATAGTAGTCACACCCCTGAGAAGTTCACATACAGAAAACATATATTTTTCAGAAACTGGAACTGATGTATTCCTTCTGTTATTGCTTCTTATGTTCTTTTAACTTGACTTCTAATTCATTTCACGAATTGCTTACTCAATAGTTAAGGGTTTACTCAAGGTTTAGCTTTAAAACAGACTCAAAACAGCATTTGCTAATGTCACAAAACATACAACTTCACATCAGCTGAACTACACCAGAAGTCGACATATAAAACTGTTGCATCAGTTTCCTGTCTTCTTTTCTTTTGTGATCTGTTTCTATTTCTTTTTCTTCAAAGTTCTTTAGTTGCTTAGTTAGTTAGTTAGTGTGATTTTATTCTCGAAAGCAATCCCACCACAACACTGACTGTACTCTGAGAAAGTAATATACAGAAAACACTACATTTCAGAAACTGAAACCAAGCTGTTACATCTTCTTCTGTTTTTCTTTCTTTTACAGATCTGTTTTTTTTTTCAATTTCCTTTGGCTTCAACTTGGTTTAGCTACTGATTAGGTAGGTGTGTTGGCCCCTAAGCCAGTACCACTCTTACCCTCCCTTTACAAGCTAATGCACAAGGTATAAGAGTTACAGATTTCGCAAGTTATCAGGTTGACAGTGGGTTTTTAAATATCAGATGGCACTAGTTTTAGCATGGTTTTTAAAGCATGAATTTAAGCATGAGTTGAGAAATACCACCTTGGGTATTCAATGCTTGTTCCTCTTGAGTTTGCCCTTGGTGCTCTCCGGTATCCTTCCGCAGCTAGACAAAAGAAACCAGATGCCATGTTCAACCGTGGCCTGTTTTAATTTGGTTAACTAGTGTAGAGCAGTACAGATTTCTAACAGTTTTCCATACCTTGGTTAGGGGCTAGTTTGCTGGAGGTTTTGGCTCACACCCAGAAGGATCTCACCAAGGGGACTTAACTCACTAGTATAGAGAAGACAGAGGAAGTCAGTTTCCTCAAGTTTTATTCTTGGCACACAGACACGACACAGATTAAGGGTTGGTGCAAAAACCAAAAATTTCTTCCCAAGCTTTTACCTTCAGGTTACTGCTTCAGGTGAGGGATTTAGCAGCTATACTCCAGTTTAGTCCCGGTAAGGCTTGGAAGGCTGCGGGTGTGGTTGTTGCATAACCGGAACCAGACAGAAATGGGTTAAGAAGGTTTCCACTGACATTCACGACAGTAAGATAGAAAGGCAAAGCAGAAGTTGGTGTTTACCTGAGGCAGATGTTTGAACCAGGGAACTGGTCCCAAATCAGTATTTCTCTTCTAGTTTGAATGAAGCCGCAGCCACTTGTAACGGCTTGGCTTTGCTACATGAGTTACAGTTTGGATCAGGAAACACAAAAGAGATCAGGAAGAATGGGAGTGGGAACAAGGAAGGAAACAACACGGTCAGTAGCACTTACCTACGTGCGGAAGGAACCAGAGGAGTTAACACGAGTTTTCTGCTCTGCAAAGGTGTGACAAGAGAAGTGAAAGGGGTGTTTTGTATATGGACTGGTTGATGGAGTTAGTGGTTTCAGTCCACAGGACAGCAGCGTAGGAGTTTGGAATCACAAACTCTGAGGCATCATTTGGGCAGCAGTAGGTTTTGACATAGGAACAGACAGGTTTGAGATATATTTTGTTTTTCGTTTGTAATCGAGATAGCTCACGTTGGGCTTCAGGTTGCAGATAGTCTTGCAAAACAATTGAGTATGGTTCCTAGGTTGGTTGTCTTCTTGGTTCCTGCCATTGTAGAGAATGGACAGAGGGAATAAAATGGTGTGGGAACTGCTCCTGGGATCGACATCAGTTCCTGTCTGGGTATTTTTTTTTTGTATGTCGATCAAGCAACCAGGAAGTGAGGGCATGAGAGTGCTTAGTGGGTTGCAAGTTACCAGAGAAGGTTATGGGTGGTTGGAGAAACAGGAATTCATGTCGCCTGGGAGTTGGAGGGGGGAAAATGAGTGGAATTTTCATTGTTTCTGTCCTTCTGTTTGTTCGATCTTGCTGTACGAGGAAGAAGAAACCCTGCTACCGAGATGCATTTGATTCTCTTTGTTTTTTTCTTTCTGTGTAGTTAGTTTAGTTGATTTGATACTAGTTTTAATTTGTTGGGTTTAGTTATCGAATTCGAGCATAGCTCAACCGGTTAAGACGTTCACTAGGCATATGTGAGGTACGGGGTTTGAACCTCAGCGGGAGCGTATCTGCTCCCTTTTTTTATAAGCTATACACATGTTCATTTTTATATATGTACGACTATATATATTATATCGTGTTATTATTTTTTTGTAATGAAGTTATGCGACGTTATTGTTACTTATTTACAACGTTACAATATCGTAACGTTACGTACATGTATTTTCGTACAAGTACGTGACTATATTAATATATAACGTCGTCACGTGTTCGGACATGTATATATACTAAATTTAATTGTTCGTACATTATTTTATGTCCGAATTATAAAACGCGTTATGATTTTATGCGTTTAAGTGTTTAGGGGTGTTTCATTTAACAAGATGGAAGTCGTGCTCCTTTGCTGTTGACTCTCTTTTATTGTGCGAGGAAGTTCGACTACAACAACGTTCCAGGAAAAGTTGGTTATAGGCAGGTGACAGAAACAACAGGCTGTTTTACAATAGATTCTGTGCTCGATCCCGTCAAAATGCAATTTTTTCGCTGTGTTCTCCCTCTTTACCAACTGCATCCACTTGGGCTGGTGTGGAATTTGTGGCACAAGATTTTTTCCAAACCCTATTCACGACCACCAATCCACAACCAGACTTGCATCTTTTGGCATGTGTAGAAGATCGGGTCCCCGCTCATATGTGTGACTCAATGGGTCTGGCTTTCACCGGTGAAGAAGTGGTCGCTGCTTACAAGCAATTGAACCCTTTGAAGGCACTTGGCCCAGATGGAATAAATGGGGTCTTTCTCCGTACTTATTGGCCCATTATTAGTGATGACTTTATTACATCGGCTTTGGACTTTCTTAACTCAGACACTTTGGCCACATCCATTAACCATACCCATATTGCCCTAATCCCTAAAAATCCTGGTGCTACCTCTATCACGGATTTTCGCCCAATATCATTATGTAACATTCTATACCGCATCATCTTTAAAGTTTTGGTGAATCGTGTGCATTCCGCTATGTCGTGTGTCATCTCAGATAATCAAGGTGCTTTTGTTAAGGACCGTTTAATCCCAGACCAGGTTCTGATTACACATGAGATTTTACATCTAATGCGCACCTCTAAGGCAAAGTTGCGTGGCTCTTTTGCTTATAAAGTCGATATGTCCAAAGCGTTTGACAGGGTTGAGTGAACTTTTGTTTTGGATGTTTTGCACAGGATGGGCTTCCACCCTTTTTGGATCAAAGCAGTTAGGAAGTGCCTTACGACCACCACTATGGCTGTTCTTATTAATGGTTATCTGGGTACCACTTTTTTCCCTCAACGGGGCCTTCGTCAGGACGACCCTTATCACCTCTCCTTTTCATTTGTTGCATGGAGGTTCTGACATTAGCCCTACAGCTTACATTTTAGGTCAATCACTATTCAGGGTTCACGCTCTACGGTCTCCCTTCACCTATCACCAGCTTACTTTTTACGGATGACTGCATCCTGTTTGGCAAGGCAACGGTTTCCAATGCCCAAGCCTTGGATAACATCCTTGATGATTTCAAATTGGCTTCTGGTCAGTGCATCAATGTTGAAAAGTCAGCGATTATGTTCTCCCAGCAATTGCCTGTGTCCCTATGTCAGGCAGTTGCGTCGACTCTAGGGGGTCGTGTGGTCACTGATTTGGGTATGTATTTGGGCTTCCCCATTAAGATGGGACGTAATCAGAATGCCATTTTTGCCTACATTAAGGATAGGGTTGCGAAACGGATTCATCAGTGGTCCCACCAGATCTCCCAGGTTGGATGTTTGAACCTGATTAAGGCTATTTTGCAAGCTATACTGACGTATGTTATGTCTATTATTGCCTTACCCCAAACGCTGTCGAAGACCATTAAGAGTATGATTTCAAGGTTCTGGTGGAGTGTGTCCTCGACTAAGTTAGCAATCCATTGGACAAACTGGAAAACAATGTGCCTCCCTCTCAGCTAGGGACTCGGGTGGCTTAGGTTTCCGGGATCTCCGCATTTTTAATCGTGTTCTTTTAGGCAAGCAGCTCTGGCGCATTCTAGAAAATCCTCAGTCTCTGCTATCCCGGTTCTACACAGCACGATACCTCGGCCAAACACCTCTTCAGCAAGTTCAGCATATGTCCAACTCAAGCCCAATTTGGAGAGCTCTCTTGAGTGTGTGAGATCTGGTTGAAACTGAAGGCCTCAGGCACATTAGTAATGGCCACACCTTGTATGTCCATGATCGCTGGCTCCTCTCGAAGGAGGGCGGCAAACCCTACCTTTGGATGCTTCCGCCTCATCTACAACACGCTAAAGTATCTAACTTGATGCTTTCTCCCACTGCCTGGAATGTCTAGCTTCTACAAACCAACTTTCATCCGGAGGATGTGCAACACATTCTAAATCTAACTCTTCCCACTGTTGCTCCAACCCAAGACTCAAGGATATGGGGCTTCACTTCTTCTGGGCATTATTTTGTGAAGACCGCCTACCACTTTGACGTTGCTCTTTCTAAGTCTGTGCAACCAAGTACGTCCTCATTGTCTGTTTCTCCACAGGGCTTGGCCAGTAAGCGGTTATGGAAGACGGATATGCCTCCTCATGCCTGCGTTTTGGATGGAAAGTTCTGCATGGAGCAGTTCCATGCGTGGATATGATGGCTCATAGATTGCACCGTCCTGATCTGGCATCGTGTGTGTGTGTGTGGAGGTTTTGAAACCTTGCCTCATTTTTTACAGTTGTCCATCTATCATGCAATACTGGGACCGTTTAGCAGTGCCGCATCCACCGCCACTACACACCAACACTGCATTTATTGATTGGTTTATGAAATCATGTGTTACCATGTCCAGCTCAGACCTTGGTGTCCTCACTTCTCTCCTCTGGAGGCTTTGGTATGCCCGCTGTCAACTAACTCACCATCGAGTTAGAACCTTCGAGTCCAGTTGGTTTCAAGCTGATAGCTTCCTCCGCCATAGTTCGTCTTCTTTCAACACCTCTATTACTACTTCTTTGGCTGCCCATCGCTCCACTTATGCGCATTGGGTCGAGATTTTGGTTGATGCTAGCCTTGACCGGTTTGGTTGGTTTGGTCTGGCAGCTGTTGTTACGGACAATGGAGTTATAATAGGTGCAGCTGTTACGGCTGGAACAGGCTTTCTAGAACCATCGCAGGTGGAGGCCATGGCCTTGCTTCTGGGAATTGATATTGCCAAGCAGTTTGAATTTCGCCATATCCGACTTCTATCAGATTGCAAAAGTGTTGTTGACTATATCACGGTGGATGATTGCACGACGGATCTAATTAATACTGCGCTAACTCAATTATTGCCCATTTTTGATGTTGCATGGTTCCATGTTAGTCGACACAATAATGTGAGATACAGCTCCCTAAGAGCAGCTGGAAGTCCTCTGACTTCCCTGTCTTTGTACGCACTTTATGTTCTTAATATCAATATATGTTCTCTCTTTTCAAAAAGACTAGTAATAAAGAAGAAACGGGGTTATTATAGATTTTACTAACATGAGTCACAGTAGTAAAGATACTATCATCCCAGTCAAAGTGTCCAGTTTACTATTTGGATGTGTTGTTTGATTTCAATATTTAACATGTAAGATAATATATTTTATAAATCTATGTTTTTTATGGAATCCTTATGTGAAAAACTATATATTGTACAACTTAATTTTGAAAAATTATATTATCTTATATAATTAATATTAAAGTGGGAAAATGTGTCAAAGAGTAAACAGGACACTTATGACGGGACTGAGGTAGTATATAGTAGTAGAACAATTTGTACTATTTTCAATCTAGAAAAAGAAAAGCATTATATAACAAACAAAACCAACATTTTGATATTTGTTAATTAATTCTATCACAAATGCCAATAGTAATGGGAGCTAGCCCTATTAATTATGTTGTGTAATTTCAATATTTAACATTTAAATAAAATAATTTTATAAATTTAAATTATATAATTAATTTCTTATTTAATAAACTATATCTTCACAATTTCAATTTTATAAAATTATTTCATCTAAAATGGAAAAATATATAAAAAAACAAACAAAACAATCTCGGTGGGATGAAATTAGTACAAAAGTACTCCCCAAAATATGTCCATATTAATTAAGCCTAATACTAGAGAAGAACGAAGCAACATTTTGAAAATTAAAAATACAAATTAAAGAGCAATGTAGTTAAATTATGTCGCATCAACTAAACAATTAACTTTTTTTTTGAAAGCATATATTTCATTAACTATTACATAAACCTATAATACATTTCGGGATGTTTTGCAACCACACATATTCACACTTACTTCCTCTTCCTAAACTAGCAAGCATATGTGCACC
This sequence comes from Limonium bicolor, assembly GCA_023374045.1. Taxonomy (NCBI): domain Eukaryota; kingdom Viridiplantae; phylum Streptophyta; class Magnoliopsida; order Caryophyllales; family Plumbaginaceae; genus Limonium; species Limonium bicolor. Next base: position 113,563,989 of record CM041780.1, read on the forward strand.
CATGTTATCCAACCGAGGCACATATACCCACCTTACATCATCAAACCTTGAGTGAGCAAACACTCTCAGCTCATCAATCAAAAACCTAGATTCATAATCAAAACTACCCATGCCATTAATATAATCCGTGATGGACTTACAATCCGTAAAAACTCAAAGCTTCTTACAAGATATTTTAGCAGCACACAGAAGACCTAACTTCATTGCATTCACCTCCACAAGCTGCGGGTGATCGATCCCCCAACCTCCACCAACAGCTGCAGTAACCAAACCTTCACCTTGCCGACAAACTACACTTAAACCAAAACGAGCCCCATTATCATTACTGCCGTCAACATACACACGATGATAATCCCGAGGAAGCTCAAAAACATCAAAAAGTGCTTCATGTCTTAACGGACGACACTTCCATGCAATACCAAGGAAAACCTCCGCCTGCTTCCAACCCCACCACAAGTCTCTAGCTCCACCATGCATCACCTGACAACGGGAGAACCAAAGCTTCCACATGAAACATATGAATCGGCACAAATAAGATAAGAATGATTGTAATGATATATCCAAAATCCAATCCCGAAATTCATTATCCAAGATAATATATGCAGGCTAAGCGAAACCTTCCTGAATCCAAAGATGACAAGCATTCATACAAGAGTAAAACACATGCTTAAAGGATTCAATCCTACCACATGATGGACAATTTCCCATGGTCAAACATTTCCAAGGTGCTGAAAACACCGTCTTCACCGGTATGAAACCATGCAAAAGACGCCACCGAATAGCTTGACTCTATTTGGTAGATCAGTCTTCCATACCCTCATAATCGCACGCTCCAAGACACTATCATCTGAAGAATTACTGGACATGGGACATTTACGTTGCAAGTCTAGAAAATATACAGAACGAACACTTAAAGAACCCAACTTTGATGGCCCCCAACACCACCAGTCCTCGCTCTAATAAGACAATAAAGGGGTGGACAAACTGTGCTCAACATCCTCAGCCTCGAACCATGATTGAACCAAAGATTCTCTCCAACATCGTCTCTTAGGATCAATAAGCCAAGAAATTCTTCCTTCTTCACAAGCAAAAGAAGGAAATTTAAAAAGATATGGATGTCCGCCTATTTTTCCACATAACCACCTATCAGTGAGAGAAGTGTTTAGCCCATTACCAATACCCGTACGGAGACCAAGCTTTAGAAGGTCAAGCGAGCCTCAAAGGGCACGCCAAATCGGACTAGGTCTGGATCCAAGTTCAGCATCTAAGAGACTCGCATTAGGAAAATATCTACATTGAAGGACACATGAAACAAGTGCAGATGGATCAATCAAAATTCTTCATCATTTTTTTGCAAGAAGAACCCGATTAAAACAATTAAGGTCTCTAAACCCCAAACCCCCTTGTTTCATACTCAAACATAAGCAAAACCATTTCTTCCAATGCATCTTCTTCTGAACTATTGAACCACTCCACCAAATTTTTGAGAAAATACGTGTAAGATTAGATATAAGGCTCTGGGCAGCGTAATAACGCTCATGACATAAGTGGGTATCACTTGCAATATACTCTTAATCAAAATACCACATACGTATTGCAAAACCATCCTTGACCAGACATTAACCCTAGAGATAATTCTGTCTTTAATATAATAAAAAACTTTCCTACGACTCCGACCAATGAAACTAGGAAAATCAAGATACAAACCAAAGTCATAAACTTCCTTTGTAGCAAACATAGAGCAAATAGCATGCCGCACTGTAATAGGAACACCCTTTGAAAACATTATACTTGATTTATCATAATTTATGCATTGTCCCGAGGCTTCTTTAAAGTCTTCAACAATATTCGCCATAGCATTAGCATTAGCATGCGAGACCACATCAAAGATCATGCAATCATCAGCAAAAAAACATTTGTAAGATCATATTTCATGCCACGAATACGAAACCCACGAATCATACCAACCTCCGATGCAAGCCTTAAACTGGATGTCAACACCTCCATGAAACTTATAAAGAGAAAAGGCGACAATGGGTCTCCTTGACAGAGGCCATGCTTTGGGTTAAAAGGTTGTCCTGGGTAACCGTTAACCAAAACTGACAAGTAAACTATAGTTAAACACTTGCGCACAAGAGAAACCCAATGTTGAGGAAAACCCATATTAAGCAACACATCAATCACAAAATTCCATTCTACGCAGTCAAAGACCTTCGACATATCGATCTTTAAAGCAAAAGTGCCATTTTGAACTGCTTTTGACCCACACATCATATGTAACACCTCATTAGCTACAATAATATTATCCGAGATAAGACGACTCTTAACAAAAGCAGAATGTGCTGGAGAAATAACATAATGCATGAAATCCCGGACCCTATTAACCAAAACCTTAGCAATCTCCCTGTAAACCGTATTAAAACGATATTGGTCGAAATTCCCCCGTTGAACATGCACCCTCCTTCTTAGGAATCTGGACAATATAAGTATGATTAAGACCATGTAAGACCCCTTTGTTCAAGAAATTTAGTACCGTAGACATGAAATCATCCTTAATAATGTTCAACTAAACAATTAACTTATTTCTCTATTGTCGCAAAATGTTAACAGTGAGATAAAACTACATTCCACCACGTACCGAGGTTTCATCAACGTAGATTATAAACTACTCCCTCCGTTCAACAAAATCTGTCATTCTAGAAATTTGCACATTAATGAGAAAAGTAGATGACGCATGTACCCCTACTTTTTACTTTTCCATCTAGATAATAATTACTTTTATGTTGAATAGTAGGGTTAAAAGTGGAAAAAGATGTGTCAAAAACTAGAATGACAGATATTTTTAAACAAGAATCGCTACCTAAAACAACAGATATTAATTAACGGAGGAAGTAATTGGTAAGAGTTCGGCTATGTTTGATCTTTGATGTTAGTGTTTCCGCCTGATTTTCTATTTTTTATTCTTTAGTTTGATAGCTCATTAAACAGCTAGTCATTAAAGAGCTGTTTAAAATAGTTACAATTAGGGGTCAAGTTTTTAAATCATCTCAATATTTGAGTGAAAAACTAATACAAGTGATATTTTGTCTTTTAAACAAGTAATCTTTTTTTTTCACAATGACAAAAACTCATCATCAACTATTATTGCAAACTAATATGATAGTTAGAAATCCACACAAATAAAATAATAGTAGCATCTATTCGATGATAAAATATAAAATAATAGTTATAATACCACTATTATATACAAAAAATCAGTCAAGTTCTCGTTGCTTGGTCGGTAGTGGGGTGATAACTCACCACTACTGTATTGTGAGAAAAGTTATGTATCAAACAAGTGCATTTTTTATTTTATAACATACTCAAAATTAACTTGTAATAGAAGAACTAGAAAAATCTTACAAAATAAAACACACTAATAACAATAATTTAAGATGCAAAATGAAAATAAAAAAGAAAGAAAAATCCTAAACCCTAATTATAATCTAACAAGATTCAATTCAAAGCTCTTTACTTGCTACAAAAGACCTTTATCCTTCATATAATACAAGAACTAAAATAATACTTATTTTCAGTCAATTATATAGAATTTGAAACTCGGTTGAAATTTGAGACGGTGGCTTTACATAAAAAAAAAAACAAAAACGATACCTTTTTCTGTCAAATGTGCAGAATTTAAAACTAAAATGGAGGTTTGAGACGATTACAACGTTTAGTTTCGGAAAAGTAAACGAGAAGAAGCTTTTGCTTTACTCTGTCTCTTTTATATGCAATGGTTTATATGTTGTAGTGTAGGATTGAGCGATTGACAATATTTAATATTCAAGGTTCGGTCAATTATTTATATGAGACAGTAATTCTTTTACGGAAAAAATGAGATAGTAAATCACAACATTCATTTTTTATAAAAGTAAAGGAGATGACATTTCACTTTCTATAAAAGTGGAGAAAATATTATATCACTTGTGTTAGGAATTTTTACCTCAGGGCACCACCACTAAAAATACATATACATAATACTCACACTAATTCTTAGCTACATGTGGATGTACCTATCTTGGCTACATTCAAGGAGATTTTAGTCAAATTAAAATAAAAAATATCTTTTATAGTAGGTAATTTTGTAATTAATGAAATATAATGGGACAAAATTGAAAATAGAAAGAAAACAAAGTCACTACGGGCGTAACCGCGTAAGCCCCCGCCGATTTCGTTTTTTGTTTTTTTCTTTTATTTTGTTTAATCTTTATTAAAACAACAATAATTTAATTGTTGTAACTTTTAATATATAAGTCTAAAATGAAAAAAAATTATATCATTGCTCATCTAAATTCAAGCTCTTCAAAACAAGACCAGTCATGGATATATTTTGACAACTTTCAAAAAAAATATTTTTACATGTATACCATGATATTTTAATGTGAGGATGTATGTATATGTTTTAATGTGAGAATGTACATGTTTTAATGTGACGATGTACATGTTCAAATGTGAAAATGTACATATTTTTTAATGAACATCTGTACATGTTTGTATGGCCATATGTACATATTTGTATGTTTGTCTGTACAAGTGTTATTTCTTATATGTACAAGTTTTAATCTAAGAATATACATATTTAGTGATTCGTACAGGTTTATGTGACCTTCTGTATGTTTTTAATGTACATGTTTTTACGTGAGGATGTACATGTTTTAGTGAACATTTGTACAGGTTTGTATGACCATCTGTATAAGTTTTCTTTTACATTCTGTGCACTATACATGTAAAAATAATTTTTTTAAAGTTGTCAAAATATATCCATGACTGGTCTTGTTTTGAAGAGCTTGAATTTAGGTGAACAATGATATAATTTTTTTTCATTTTGGACTTATATATCAAAAGTTACAATAATTTAAAATTTTTGTGATAAAAAAAAATCTTTAAAAAGAAATGTTGTGTAACGCCGGGCGGCGCCTTTCATTAAAAAAAAACCTAAACGCAGATATATAGCCAACTCTGGCTACAGTGACCTGTAGCCAGACATGCTGTAATACTCATTATATACTTTTCGTTGAAAATTAAATTGGTTGGGCCAAACACCCGGAGCCGGTATCAAATTTTGAATGGTAACCTTTCGATACAAAATATAATATGGTCTATTAACAAAACATGTAAGTACTCTTTCAAAAAAAAAACAAAAAAAAACATGTAAGTATTAATTAAAATTGACAAAATATTTACCATTTTAACTATAAGAATTTTTAAAATTATGTTGACGGAACTTATAGGTGGCAATCCTTTTCCCAAAAACATATCTTCAATTAAGAGAATTTTTATGCAATAATTTATGCAACTTATGTTATGTTTGCTGCTGGTGAAAGTAGAGTAGAGTTCAAATAAGTAGAAATAAAAAAATGTTTAAAAATAGTCCATCAGTGTAAAATCAATTTATTACCATTGAAAAAACAGGATGTCTTGGCTACACGTGGGTGTAGCCATGTTTGGCTACATCTGCACAGCGGCGTGTTTGTTGTTTGTTTGTTTTTTTGTCTTGCGTCCCGGTGCTGTCTTCTTTTTTTGTTTTTTTTTATTTTTAACTTTTTTAAAAATAATTATCTTTTTTATTTATTATAAAAACTTTAAATTATTATAACTTTTAATATATAAGTCTAAAATGAAAAAAAATTATATCATTGTTCATCTAAATTTGAGCTCTTCAAAACAAGACCATCATGTATATGTTTTGATAAATTTTTAAAAAATTTATTTTTACGTGTATGGAGCATAGAACGTAAAAGAAAACTTGTACAAATGATCATAAAAACCTGTACAAATGTTCACTAAAACATGTACATCCTCACGTAAAGACATGTACATCCTCGCATTAAAAACATATAGATAGTCATATAAACCTGTACGAATCATTAAATATGTACATCCTTAGATTAAAACATGTACATATAAGGAAGACCACTTGTACAGGCGGTCATACAAACATGTACATATGACCATACAAACATGTACAGATGTTCATTAAAGAACATGTATATAATTTTTTTTTCATTTTGGACATATATTAAAAGTTACAACAACTTAAAAATGTTGTGATAAAAAAATGAAAAAAAAGAAAAAAAGAAAAAGAAAAGTATGCAGCCCGCGCACAGCACTCTCCAACTATTTTTTTTAAAGTAAATTAACACTGACATATGTAGCAATCTTACCTACACACAGGTGTAGGTAAGAATTTGCCTTGAAAAAATATGCATATCTCACCCATTTATAGCTTGTGATGTTCTTAGCTGAGGAGCACTTTGTCTTTCTAGAAAACAATCCAACTATTGTACAACCGTTGTACTATATTTAGGTACATTTTTCAACAATCTTCATAAATAATTTGAACAATCATCATATAAAGTTGAAGAACCTTTATAATAACATATATAATTTTGCATCAAACTAAAAAAATCAATACATTAACTTGAACAATCTTTGAACATTAAACAGTTGTACGATACTCACCGTACAACTAGTTGCACAATAGTATATATGCCGCTAGAAAAGGAAACGAGCCTTTTTATTGAAATTATATCTTTAAATAAACGTTTAGTTTATAAGAGGTTTATTTTTTTTTAATTAATTATATTTTTTGTTTATATTATTCTATCACCAAACATGCTACAACTATTTATGTTTAGTTACCAACTTTCCTTGTGCACACTTGAATTCACTGTCAAAAGTGAGCTAGTCGAGTCCCTAGAGCTATCGAACTTATGAAGGAGCGAGGAAGAAATTTCATAGCTAGAGAAAATGGGAGAATGTGAGCCTTTTGTTATTCATATGCTTGCACTGAGAAAGAATGAGTTACAGGAGAAGGAAAACCACGCTTTATATAATAGCGGCAAGAATAGAAAAGACAACTAATTAATTAGGCTAGGCAACTAATTAATTAGGCTAAAATAGGAAACAAAATAAGAAAGAATAAGAAAGGAAAGAATAAGAAAGAAACTAATTACAAGGAAACTAAATATAATTCTAACACCCCCTCTCAATCTCTAGGGTGAAGACCATAGAGATTGGGTTGAAATGTCATCGGATGGCAGTATCATCTCGTAATCCCAGTTAGGGAAGAATAGCAGTGTATTGTTTCCCTGTAATTACTTTAGTCAGAGGATCAGCTAGTTGTAATCGACCAGGGATAAATTCGACTGATATCAGTCCTTGCTTCAGCTTCTCCCGCACATAATGGCAGTCTAAGTCAATGTGCTTAGTTTTTTCGTGAAAAACAGGGGTTTTTGGCTATATAGACAGTTGCCTGATTATCACATTTGATGGGAACAGGGGCAATGCTAGTCACCTCCAATTCAGACAGTAATCGGGTTAACCAGGCCAATTCTGTCGTGAGTCTCCTCATGGATCTATATTTGGCTTCGACAGTAGACAAAGCAACAGTGCTTTGTTTTTTTTATTTCCAGGAAATCGGAGAAGCTCCTAGAGTAATAAAATATCCACTCACAGACTTTCTAGTCGTGGACAGGCTGCCCAGTCAGCATCGCCATAGGTGATTAGATCATTTAAGTCACTGTTATTCAAAAGGAGTCCAAAACCTGAAGTCTCATTGACGTATCTGAGAGCATGGTGAGCAGCTTTGAGATGAGCTTCAGTAGGACTGCTAGAAAACTGGCTCAGGAACTGGACTGTATAGCATAAATCGGGCCTGTATTAGTCAGGTAGTTCAATTTTCCTACAATCTGGCGGTAGACAGTAGGATTAATGAGGCGTTTATTGTTTTGATCATCAAACTTCAAATTGTATTCCATTGGAGCAACAATAGGTTTGCAGTCAGAATGGCAAAACTTGTTAAGTGTCTCGCTGATGAATTTTCTCTGAGTAACGACTAAACCTTCTGGAGTATTTAAGAACTCCATTCCCAGAAAGAAACGTATTAAACCGAGGTCTTTGATCTTAAAAACAGTATTGAGCTCCTGTTTGATCTTGTGGATTTCAGTCGTGCTGTTTCCCGTGGCAAGAATGTCATCCACATATACAAGAACATATGTAGACTGACCTTGTTCTTTCTTGGTAAAAAGGGAATAGTCGTTGAGTGATTGGGTGTAACCCAAAGTCTGAAGGAAGCTGGTGAGCTTAGAATTCCATTGCCTTGACGATTGTTTAGTCCGTATAAGGACTTCTTTAATCTGCAGACTCGTTTATCTCCTTCATTTAAGTAACCCTTTGGAGGAATCATATACACTTCCTCGTCAAGGTCACCATTGAGGAAAGCATTGTTCACATCAAATTGGTGAACATCCCAGCCCCTCTTGACAGCAATAACAAGGATAGATCGCACGGTTGCCATCGTAGCAACAAGTGAGTATGTTTCCTGGTAGTCGATTCCTTCCTTCTGATTGTAGCCCTTTGCTACTACTCTAGCTTTGAATCTTTCAATCTACCATCAGATGCAAGCTACACTTTGTAGACCCATCGACTGCCAATAGGTTTTCTGCCTTTACATGGTTCCACAAGTTCCCAAGTTTGATTGTCTTCTAGAGCTTGTATTTCATTGTGCATAGCAGTGATCCATTCATCTTTGGAAGCAGCCTCTTCATAACTCTCAGGCTTAGTAACATCTTGTTCTGTCTGAGATTCAATACACATGCATCTTGAGGGAATAACATCCATTAGGGTGCTCATTTTTGTAGTGCCCAGAAAATAATCCTGAAGGTGAGCTGGAGCATTTCTGATGCGTGTGGATCGTCTTGCATCAGTTGGTTGGTTAATAGTTTGTTCGGTGGGGTTGTGTTGGTCAGAATTATCATTGTCGTTAGGATTGTAGTGATCCCCCTCTAGATCGTTTTCCCCTTCTAGTGTGGATAAAGATTGATCATGGTGCTGATGGGTAACATCAGGAATATCATCAACATAGTGATGAGAGTCAGGAGTGGGTTGATTAGCAGCAAACTCTGTTGGTGTGGTGTTAGACAGTTTTTCAATTTCAGCAGGAAGAAGGTATTTCTTCAGATCAATCTCTAGATTGGTTGGTATATGTTTGAAAGGATACAAGGATTCATAGAAGATTACATCTCGGTTGACAAAACTTTCTCTGTTTCAAGATTTAGCAGCTTGTATCCCTTCTGGTGGATGGGTTGGCCCAAGTAGATACATGCTGTGGATCTGGGATTGAATTTGTTTCCAATTCTGCCTGTGATAGTGGCAAAGCACAAACAGCCGAATATTTTCAAGTGCTTATACTCAGGCTTCTTGTTGAATAAAACTTCATAAGGTGTCTTCATATTAATGGGTTTACTGGGGAGACGATTGATCAGGAAGGTAGCATGGAGAATACATCCCCCCCAAAATTCAAGGGGAACATTAGATTTGAAAAATAGGGCTCTAGCAGTCTCGAGTAGATATCTATGTTTCCTCTCAGCTATCCCATTTTGCTGAGGGGTATTAGGGAATGTGGTCTCATGCTTTATGCCATGTTTGTCAAAGAAATCTCTCCCTCAGAACTAGTTCCAAGTTCTCTAGCATTGTCGGATCTGATTACCTTAATTTGTTTAGAAAACTGAGTTTTTACATATTGAATAAACTGTTTTATCACTTTGAAGGCATCCCTCTTATGTCTTATCATGTAGACCCATGTGGCACGGCTAAAATCTTCTACAATGGTAACAAAGTACTTGAATCCATCGTGTGTCTCCATATGAAAAGGCCCCCAAGTGTCAATATGGACCATCTCAAAAATACGTGTTGTTTTAATACTACTGTTCCCAAAAGGAAGTCTATGAGACTTAGATTTATTACAAGCTTCACAAAAGAAATTTTCAATGTCTTTCTGTTTTATACTATGTAAAATGTCTAAATCTCTCAGCTTGTCGATTGGAACATGGCCAAGCCTGCAATGCCATTCATCGATAACAGAGATGGAGTTGCAAATAGTGCTCCTCTTTTTGCTGCAATAACTCTGGAACTAGTGTTTGCCCAGGATGTATAATCCTTCATTGACATCTCCTATCTGAAAGAGATCATTCTTCAAAGGGTCCTGGACAAAACAACCCTCATTTCCAAAACAAATTAGACTGTTTAACTGGACAACTAACTTGTGGATAGAAAGAAGGTTAAAACTGAAGCCTTCTACACAAAGGACATCACGAAGATTGTAATCACGACATATCAGAATCTGTCCAACATAATCAACCACTCTAACACGGTTATCAGGCATCCTAATGCGCTTCAAATTTTCATTTTTCTTGATGGAATTCATGAAGGATTTGTCACAACAAATATGGTCTAAAGCACCTGAATCTAGAATCCACAAATCCATAAAACTATCTTTACGCACAGCAGCACTAAGACACAAAGAATTACCTGAAAAACTGCACATAGCAGATTTTCCTTGATAGTTGAGTAATTCTGAGAGCTGTTGTAACTGCTGCGCTGTGAAGCCCATGTTCAGCTGGGGATTCTCTTTAGGCAGAGTGTTCTTTCCATTTTCCTCCTCAAAGCTGATATTGGCAGCCACAGAAATCGAAAGAGATCGAGGAATTAGAACAACCGAAGGAGGGAGATGTAGGGAGAATTGATTTGTGGAATACGGTAGGGATAGATCGGAATTATTTGCTCTGGTACCATATCGAACTTATGAATGAGCGAGGAAGAAATTTCATAGCTAGAGAAAATGGGAGAATGTGAGCCTTTTGTTATTCATATGCTTGCACTGAGAAAGAATGAGTTACAGGAGAAGGGAAACCACGTTTTATATAAAAGCGGGCAAGAATAGAAAAGGCAACTAATTAATTAGGCTAGACAACTAAATAATTGGCAACTAATTAATTAGGCTAGGCAACTAATTAATTAGTGTAACACCCCAACCGTTAATCTCGTCATTACCTCTTAAACCGTTACTGGTTACTCCTACTCACGCAGCGGAACTCTAATTACAACGAGGGGTGAAACAACGCCGTTAGCCACCCATGTGGCTAACCAGGCCATTCTTACATACCGTAACGGTCTGATGAACTGGAACAACCGAATACACAATACAAATACTTTACTCAATCATTTCTTTACCATGCCGAGTCTATAATATATGGAAGCCGGCAACATATTCGGTCTTATACCTCTTTCAATACATAAGTAATTAAATCTGACTACCCATGCAAACCACCGACCCCGTCCTACTCTCGAACGGTAACATCTTCGGTGTACCTGAAAAATAAAAATGTTGCCCCTAGGGGCTCAGCTTAACGCTGCATATGAAATTCGCATACCCCGAGCGCTAACCGGGGTACGCCGACTACTTTAATCGAGAGCATGGAGTTCATTAATTCAACCAACATGCATATAGTATTACATTTTATATGTACACTACACAAGAACTCGACATTCAATCATGGGAGACAATCCCTAACCAACATAACAAGGTTGTCAGTTGTAACGTTTTACTCTTAGGCCTTGAGGGTTATACCTTACTTGCCTTGGTTACTCATTCAATAACTCACCCACTCTCTCGGGTTACTTACTTTGTACACACCCATTCTCTTGGGCTATTCATTCTATACTCACCCATTCTCTCGGGTTACTTATACTCATTATCTCACCCACACTCTTGGGTTATTATACTCATTATCTCACCCACGCTCTCGGGTTATTTTACTCAAGCTCTTGTAGATTCTCGAGACACTACAAGTCTCCTACGTCACGCTTGTTACTCTTATTACATACTCAAGCCAAACTCATGGCTCTCGAGCATAGTCTTACTTCCCCAGTTTCGCCCTACTCTGGGTCTAGCATGGTGGGAAGGTTCAACTAGCTCACGGAACTCTCTCTTAGTTCCTATCTCTTTTTACTTAGGTCCGACTACTCTCGGACTACTTACATCCCATACACTCCCCTCTCAGAGTTATAATAATATTATGTATATTAGTCTAGAAGCATCACTCTCGATGTTTCTAATGACTTTGGGAACATTACTTAAGTTCGGTTAATCGTAGGTTTTAAGAGTTACCCATACAATTCACTTACTCATACTTTCGATTATTTTCTTATATCGGGTAAAACCCTCTTATAGGAGGTCGACCATGCCTCAAGGGAGCTATTAATCCCTTAGGTCTCTTTTACCTTCTTTACTAGTTCACATCTTCGAACTATCTTTAATCCTCTTGAAGTAGGTTCCCTTATCTTTCCACTCTCATTTGTTTCGTGGTTTGTGTCATTATGGTTTACTAACCGTTATCGGGTATTTACTCAACCCGCACATCTCCTCACATTCTAGGGAGTTCATATGTTTGCGTTTTCGTTATACTTAAACGGATAGTTTGTGTGTTTGCACGTTTTCGTTATCATAAGCATCGACCCGATCTATGAGTCTCTAGCCAAACGTTACTCACTATGAGTCGGTCATTACTCTATTTTAGACCACACCGACATACAAGTATGTTAGCTCATTCAACATACGACAAGACATACATAATCAAACAAGGGATTATTTACATGCTTTAGTCTTGATTAAGCCGGAACACAAACACACAAATCAACGTAACTCTGTTAGCACGCAGAGTATGAGAAAATCATACCTTTCACCGGGTTTTTAATTTTACCGTGTCATCTCACCATGCTCGGGTCACACACGACTCTCTGATAATGTTTCAAACATTATTGTTAATACTAAGATCATACGGTACATAATTAAATGCTACTCCCGTACTTACCCCGTTATCCCGTTACCTCGATTTTACTCTTGTTAATTTGAGTTCTCACTTCTCAATCACTTCTAACACTTCCTTACACTTCTTAGGGCCTTTACATGTTACCAAACAAGGCCTTAACATCTTATAACATCATTAAAATTTAAATCCCCATCATTAGAAACCTTTAAAACACTTTATGTAGGCTTCTAGGGGTGGTCCGGGACTTGGTACTCACCCTAAGTCCCGGACCAATGCTGGTCCCAACTCTCGGGTGATTTTAACTAGTGGTCCGGGACCTTGTACCAAACTCAAGTCCCGGACCAAGCACTGGTTCTAACTCTCGGCTCATTTCATGGGGTGGTCCGGGACTTTGTCCAAGGACTAGGTCCTGGACCCTGCTAAAATCTGTTACAAGTGCAGTTTTTCCACTCCAAATCAATCCCTAATCCACCCTCAATCTTTCCCTAATCTTTCCATAAGTTTTCCACATGTTTAATCACCTTAAAACATGCTCTAAAACTCTTCAAATCATAGGTTCAAACCTTACTCAAATTCTTACTCAAATTCACACATTTTTCATTCTCATTTGCACTAATGCACACTTGTGCATTTCTAACTTCTCCTCTACACTTTGCATTATGTTCTCTTTCATTTAAACCATTCCACATCCTCCAAGATAATGCACATCCCATACCAAGGTTCATATCTCTCTCTTAAAACCTTAAATTCTCATTGTTTTTCTAAAACTCCTAAGGCACTTAAACCATCTCTTTTGCTACAGATTTTGCACATCTCTTCTATCCTTAAGCAAGCATCCCCAAGGTGGTTTTACAACCCAAAACAATCTCTAAACATACCTAGCTAACCCTAGGTTATTCATCTCTCAAAGTACCACTTAAACCACTTAGATTTCTACACAAATTTTGCCATAACTTGGCTACTTTTTTAACATTGCCCAACACTCCTTTCTTCACATAATTCATCCTAAAACTAGCCAAACCCACAAGGGTTCTACCAGCTCACATATAAATCTATCAATATTCATCAATTCTCCAAATACCACACAATGCATAATTCATAAAGTGCATAGTTCTCAAGCTCTTAAATCAAGCATTAGTTCACCAATGTTTTCTCACTTGCATTATTACTATACAAGCACATTATTACCACAACTCAAGTGGGGTTCATTTATTTATTTTCCCTTCCCAAGTTCTTAAGCATTTAGATAATTTCAAGGTAGATTTCTTACCTTTAGCTTTCGAGGGTTTCCTTTTCACTTCTCCTCTTTTCTTCTCCATCTCTCTTGCTCAATTCTCTTGACTCCCAAAATCGGCCAAGTCAAACCACTTGCCCTATACTCTAGCCAACATTCAAGGATGGAATGGGACTAAGTTAAGACACTTAGACTCATAAAAATAGCCCTAGAATTTAAGGGGGGAGCTTAGAACACATAATTAGGTCATTACCTTTGAAGCTCTAAGATGGATCTTCATCCATGAATTAAAAGGGGGCACTCCACCACCATTGGAGGCTTGGAATATTTCTCACAAGGAAATAAACAAGGTATCAAAGGAGGCAAAAATCGGCCATGACAAAGAGATGAAGAAAAATGGATTTTTCTTACCTTAAATGAAAGAGGAGATGTCTAGCTCCAAGAACATGTGATTTCCTTCTCAAATGGGGTATACCCATGAATATGAACTTCTTCCTTTTTGAATTTTGAATAGAGAGTGAGATAGGCCTTGGTGAGAGGAGCAAGAATCTATGCTCGGTTTTTAATTCGGAGCTTTATCGAAGCTTGTACAAGAGGAAGAAGATGAAGAAGCCATGGGAGCTCCTTTGTTGCAGCTCCAATCGTTCAAGGAGGAAGAAGAGAGGAAAGAGAGGGGGAGTCTACGGTGGGGAATGGAAAGAATGAGGAGAGAGAGAATAAAGTGGGGTATAAGTCCACTTTTCACTATTTGCTTTTTCCTTTCTTTCTTTCTTTCTTTCTTTATTACTAGATTAGTGTGTGAGTGAGGGGTTGACTCACTAAATAAAACCGGCCCCCACTGTATTAGTAAGTTGGAGCGTTTTTCGGTTTCTGACAGAAAACGCTCGTTATTTTACCCGGTTTGGCACTATTCACTCCCGTTTTTCGGATTTTTCTCGTTTCTTTATTTTTAATGGTTATTAAGCTCCCATTAATACTTAATTATAGTTATGTGGTCAACTATAATTTTTACGGGTCTGTTTGGCCACTTAAAGTCACGTTTTCGGGTTTTCTCGAAAAACGTGCTTTAAAACTCCGTTGGATCCGTTTTCTTCGGGAATCATTCCCACATACTATTTAGGCATATTTAAGCCTTAGGAATCTATCTCAGACCCTTACGAGACCATATATCTCTTATACTCATTAAATGCGCGTTTTAGCGTTTTTCGCTTTTCAAGTGTTTTCTCTTTTCTTTTGGTTTTATTTTCTTTACCAATACTCTTTAGGCACCATTAGGCCTTTAATAATCATATTAGAGTAATTTAATCACCATTTTTAGATCCGGGGTATTAAAATCTACCCCCCTTAGGAACTTTGTCCTCAAAGTTGGTGAATCTAGATGGTTACTCTCAGGGGCGTACTATGCCAAGGTTATAATACATGTATAACCTTACAGACTCCACAAGTCAGTCTCATTTCACACTACACATACCACACATATATCACAACATGTATAGCAATCAAAAATACTCTTTGTATTCTCTCCATGGAATCGGTCCGAAGACAAGAAGGCACTACAGTCCTCGAATCCATATTGAGTAATACACTGTCGATCCCTCAGGTACCGGCCACGTTGGACATTTACACTCTCTGGTCCACGGCCGTTTCATGACAAATGGGCACTTACTCTCTCTAGCCCACGGTCCCTTCGGTTCTGATCAAAACGTTACACATATACATATCCTCAAGCACTCTGGTTGACTCACTCAACACAGGATCGTCTCAGGGTACTCTCCCCGTCCCGCTGCCTTTGGAAAAATCACACACTGACACCGCCCCAACCGGTCACTTAGGACCACCGCACGTACGGTGCAATGGTTTCAAAACTAATACACGCCCACCGTTCTACCGGTCATCAAGACTTAAGGCCACAACCAACGGCGGGTGATAGCGGTTTCAAAACCAGTTTCCCTTTTCCATCTTCATACTTGAAGAAAATTCTTTTTCAAATTCTGTTTAAAAATTCTTTTTAAAACATCACACAACTCCAAATCCAATTTTGTTGGCTGCATCTTTCCTTAGTGTGATTAATTGTGACCACTTATAGGGAGCTTTAAGAATCATCCAACCCTGATGTGATCAGCATCAGTGTTGAACTATCCTTCCACCCCAATTTGTGTTCGGTTTCCCTTGATCGCTAGCATATCAAGTTCCGCCTCCCACGTCAGTTTCAAACAATCAGATAGTCAAACATTTTCATTTTCTATCTTTTACTCTTTCTAGTCATATTCCCAAAACATTCCATTTAAATTTATCTCTAATTCTTAGAACTTAGGTCATCCATCATTCCCAATTTTCTTCACTTACTTTGCCTAGGCATTCCATACTTATGGCCTCATTAGTCAAATTATTACTCAATTTAAAACATACAACATACAACTCCAAAGGATGGAACTCACTTCATCAATCATTCTCAAATAAAATCACCTAGGGAAACTCACTTCCTACTAGGTTATACACCAGTTTCATACCAATTCATACTCATAATATCTCATGTATAATCTTAATAGACATATACTATAGGGATTCTCTTTCCCCAGGAGTTTCTCTACTCCTCTTTTCATATTTATTATATACACATTACTCGCATCTCTCATGCACAATACTCATACTTACACGATGAATGGGTACACATGTTTATGTAACATGAGTTCCAATCATGAAATTTATTTCTTTTGTGCCATGCACATAGTAGTTTATGCACATACACGTAAAACATACTCTAAGCGGTTTCTCGCCCTACCCCCCTTAAAAGGGGTTACGCCCGCGTAACAGACCATATGTTATCACTGAACATTGGTTCACTAATTCGGGTATCACGAAGTATTTTAACTTCAATGCGGTTAACTAACTCATAACCGGGTTCAGTTCTTGCCTCTAAGGCTTCAAAGCGTTTATAATGAGCCATCTACTCATGTTTGCCATGTATACTTAACTTTGAATTACGGTCCACAAGCTTCTGTTGTGTGACCTAATAATTAGAGCTTAATTCGCCCTTTGGTATTCACAATGTATTAATCCACTCCCTTTTATCCCTTTGTGTCTTGGGAATAAGGGTTCTCAATCGTCGCTAGGTATCTCTTACCGTATGCGAATTCGATGAGTTATAGATTCGCTAGGTATCTATTTCGTATAACTCTGTATACCTTTGTGATCATTCACTTACTTTTCCCGACTTGTTGTCGGTTGAGGTCAAGCTACTACTTAGTATGTAGAGCTTCCTCGATTAATAATGGCTTCTAAGTTATGTTTGTTTACTTGTTTCTGTACAAGAATTCTTCATTCATACTACTCTGCATTACCATCCTTCGGTCGTGGGACCTGTGGGTTAATGCCCACGTACTTCGAGCATCTTTGGCCAAAGGCCGCACGGTTATTTCTTTAGATTCTCGCTCAACAGGCTTCGTTGACATCTCTCAATTGCTGACTCTCCCACTCGATCATTACCGCACAAGTGCAATACCAAAACACTCAGTCATACAGAGTGCAGAAGCGTAAACCCTTGGCGGTAAATCTCTCATGAGATAGGAATGAACATGTCTTCTTTTACTATCTTTTCTGACCAACATCACATAGTGGTCTGGCTAATACTCTTACAATGGTCGCTTGCTGCGTACCATGTTCTTACTCATTACAGCATTCGCTTACACAATGGCATCCGCTACTAGTTTAGCTTCCGCTCATATACTTCCGCCATTTATACTATGGCTTGCCATTCATTTGGCTCAATGAAATACGCTACTCTTCTACATCTCTCTACGCTTCTTGCGCATTGCTTACTCTGCGTTTCACATTGCACACGTACTGTGTGTACTTCTCAACCGATTGCTCTCTCGGTTTCCTTCCATTGCTATCAAAGCCTTTCTACATACTATCTCTGTTCAAATTACTCCCTGGCAATAAACACATGCTCAAGTTTTACTACACCGCTCTAGCGGTTTCATATTGTATACTTAGGTGGTGGCCTTTCTCTGGAGGATTCACGCAATTGCCGCTCCCTAGGCCCCACAATAACAAGTGGTATCCCCACCCTAAGGTAGTGGTTCCTTCTCTTTGTTTCGCTTGGTAAACTTCTTTGTGTTCATCGGTCACTCGGGGTGTCCAACTGTCTTGGTTTGAATTGGCTCTTTGATCCGTAGTATGGAGCGGGCTACTTCCCGTGTTCCGTACTCTACTTGTGTACATACATGGAGTATCTTATTGATACGTTACCACTTACCCGACCAACTCATAACTGGTCTGTCAGGCCCGCAAGCTCCTTCGGAGTGCGGTCGTTCCATGTCTCGTTTAGTACACCGTAGTGTCAGTCACACGCCTAGGTGAAGTATTCTGTCGCCAACTCCTCTTATATCGTCCTATGATAACTTACCGTGGTTCTCTGGTTTGGTTTTTAAAATTTGGGGGTTTTTGGAAAAATTCTATGTTTTGAAAGAGAAATCTGACTTTTGAAAATAAAGATCTTCACGGCATTTCAATGCCGGTTGCTTCTTACCAGATCTTGCTTCTCATGACTGGTATTCTTTTCAATACAGTGGTCAGGCCGTTAGGCCTTTCCAAATTCCATTTCAAAATTCTTAGGGTTGTCTTCCATATTAGCTTCTCTCCCCATCTTGGTACTTGCCAAGGCAAGTGCGCGGTACAGGCGGTTTTATAGGTTAAGTTATACCGGGCACGGTATTGTTCACATTGTACTTGGTAGCCTTGTCGGCTCTTCCTTGATCCTTTAGTTGGGATAACTACTCTTTAGAGCTTCTCATTCATTTTGACATGACTGTCATTCATTTAGGTGTTTTTCCACTCTCGGAGTTCCCTATTCTTAGCTCTATGTTCTACCTACCCCTACCTCTTGCTCGTTCCCCACTCTTCACTGTGGTTACCAAGGTTTAAGTCATTTAGGCACTACTCCTTAGTCCTATTCGGGTTTATCCCGTAGTTATGTTATGCTAGTAGCTGTCTAAGCTATGCCCGTCAGGTATTGCGGCCTCCTCGGGTGTGGCAGGGCGGGTGTTCCTACTCTTGACTAAATTCTTAGTCAGTTAGAATACCGTTAGTGGTATTACATAACTATGGCGGTCCGTGGACTTGTGTCCCGGTTCTTGTTATTTCTCATGAATCTGCCTTGTTGCATGGTTAGTGATTTACTTCCTGTTGCTGCTTGGTCAGCCGGGTTCTCGCGACTGCTAAGCATGTCGCCCCAAGCTGCCACAGACTCCGGTCTCCTTGGACTAGGATGTCTCGATCTCTCGCCATTGGGTGCGGTTATTGTCGTTCCAGTGGGATCCGTCTCAGGGATTTCCGGTTCTCAGGATCTACCGCATGACAGGTTCTGGTTCAGATTGAAATATTTAATAACTGCCAGATTGGGTTTCCCCGTCTCTCTGGCGTACTTTCCCGAGCTTTTAATGCGGGGGTTGTGGAGGGCGGGTTTGGTATTGTAGGTATCCAGATCTTTCTGGAAGTTCCTAACTAGCGCATCTCTCACGCTACCACTCAACCCTTAGCCCTAAGTCTCTAATTCCTAACTCGGTATTTCCTAAGCTCGGTATTTCCAGTCATCAGAGCGATACTTCGCTCTGATACCATTTTTGTAACACCCCAACCGTTAATCTCGTCATTACCTCTTAAACCGTTACTAGTTACTCCTACTCACACAGCGGAACTCTAATTACAACGAGGGGTGAAACAACGCCGTTAGCTTTCTTACATACCGTAACAGTCTGATGAACTGGAACAACCGAATACACAATACAAATACTTTACTCAATCATTTCTTTACCATACCGAGTCTACAATATATGGAAGCTGACAACATATTCGATCTTACACCTCTTTCAATACATAAGTAATTAAATCTGACTACCCATGCAAACCACCGACCCCGTCCTACTCTCGAACGGTAACATCTTCGGTGTACCTGAAAAATAAAAACGTTGCCCCTAGGGGCTCAACTTAACGCTGCATATGAAATTCGCATACCCCGAGCGCTAACCGGGGTACGCCGACTACTTTAGTCGAGAGCATGGAATTCATTAATTCAACCAACATGCATATAGTATTACATTTTATATGTACACTACACAAGAACTCGACATTCAATCATGGGAGACAATCCCTAACCAACATAACAAGGTTGTCAGTTGTATCATTTTACTCTTAGGCCTTGAGGGTTATACCTCACTTGCCTTGGTTACTCATTCAATAACTCACCCGCTCTCTCGGGTTACTTACTCTTGTACACACCCATTCTCTTGGGCTATTCATTCTATACTCACCCATTCTCTCGGGTTACTTATACTCATTATCTCACCCACACTCTTGGGTTATTATACTCATTATCTCACCCACGCTCTCGGGTTATTTTACTCAAGCTCTTGTAGATTCTCGAGACACTACAGGTCTCCTACGTCACGCTTGTTACTCTTATTACATACTCAAGCCAAACTCATGGCTCTCGAGCATAGTCTTACTTCCCCGGTTTCGACCCTACTCTGGGTCTAGCATGGTGGGAAGGTTCAGCTAGCTCACGGAACTCTCTCTTAGTTCCTATCTCTTTTTACTTAGGTCCGACTACTCTCGGACTACTTACATCCCCATACACTCCCCTCTCGGAGTTATAATAATATTATGTATATTAGTCTAGAAGCATCACTCTCGATGTTTCTAATGACTATGGGAACATTACTTAAGTTCGGTTAATCTTAGGTTTTAAGAGTTACCCATACAATTCACTTACTCATACTTTCGGTTATTTTCTTATATCGGGTAAAACCCTCATATAGGAGGTCGACCATGTCTCAAGGGAGCTACTAATCCCTTAGGTCTCTTTTACCTTCTTTACTAGTTCACATCTTCGAACTATCTTTAATCCTCTTGAAGTAGGTTCCCTTATCTTTCCACTCTCATTTGTTTCGCGGTTTGTGTCATTATGGTTTACTAACCGTTATCTGGTATTTACTCAACCCGCACATCTCCTCACATTCTAGGGAGTTCATATGTTTGCGTTTTCGTTATACTTTAACGGATAGTTTGTGTGTTTGCACGTTTTCGTTATCATAAGCATCGACCCGATCTATGGGTCTCTAGCCAAACGTTACTCACTATGAGTCGGTCTTTACTCTATTTTAGACCACACCGGCATACAAGTATGTTAGCTCATTCAACATACTACAAGACATACATAATCAAACAAGGGATTATTTTCATGCTTTAGTCTTGATTAAGCCGGCACACAAACACACAAATCAACGTAACTCGGTTAGCACGCGGAGTATGAGAAAATCATACCTTTCACCGGGGTTTTTACTTTTACCGTGTCATCTCACCATGCTCGAGTCACGCACGACTCTCTGATAATGTTTCAAACATTATTGTTAATACTAAGATCATACGGTACATAATTAAATGCTACTCCCGTACTTACCCCGTTATCCCGTTACCTCGGTTTTACTCTTGTTAATTTGAGTTCTCACTTCTCAATCACTTCTAACACTTCCTTACACCTCTTAGGCCCTTTACATGTTACCAAACAAGGCCTTAACATCTTATAACATCATTAACATTTAAATCTCCATCATTAGAAACCTTTAAAACACTTTATGTAGGCTTCTGGGGGTGGTCCGGGACTTGGTACTCACCCTAAGTCCCGGACCAATGCTGGTCCCAACTCTCGGGTGATTTTAACTAGTGGTCCGGGACCTTGTACCAAACTCAAGTCCCGGACCAAGCACTGGTTCTAACTCTCGGCTCATTTCATGGGGTGGTCCGGGACTTTGTCCAAGGACTAGGTCCCAGACCCTGCTAAAATCTGTTACAAGTGCAGTTTTTCCACTCCAAATCAATCCCTAATCCACCCTCAATCTTTCCCTAATCTTTCCATAAGTTTTCCACATGTTTAATTACCTTAAAACATGCTCTAAAACTCTTCAAATCATAGGTTCAACCCTTACTCAAATTCACACATTTTTCATTCTCATTTGCACTAATGCACACTTGTGCATTTCTAACTTCTCCTCTACACTTTGCATTATGTTCTCTTTCATTTAAACCATTCCACATCCTCCAAGATAATGCACATCCCATACCAAGGTTCATATCTCTCTCTTAAAACCTTAAATTCTCATTGTTTTTCTAAAACTCCTAAGGCACTTAAACCATCTCTTTTGCTACAGATTTTGCACATCTCTTCTATCCTTAAGCAAGCATCCCCAAGGTGGTTTTCCAACCTAAAAAAATCTCTAAACATACCTAGCTAACCCTAGGTTATTCATCTCTCAAAGTACCACTTAAACCACTTAGATTTCTACACAAATTTTGCCATAACTTGGCTACTTTTCTAACATTGCCCAACACTCCTTTCTTCACATAATTCATCCTAAAACTAGCCAAACCCACAAGGCTTCTACCAGCTCACATATAAATCTATCAATATTCATCAATTCTCCAAATACCACACAATGCATAATTCATAAAGTGCATAGTTCTCAAGCTTTTAAATCAAGCATTAGTTCACCAATGTTTTCTCACTTGCATTATTACTATACAAGCACATTATTACCACAACTCAAGTGGGGTTCATTTATTTATTTTCCCTTCCCAAGTTCTTAAGCATTTAGATAATTTCAAGGTAGATTTCTTACCTTTAGCTTTCGAGGGTTTCCTTTTCACTTCTCCTCTTTTCTTCTCCATCTCTCTTGCTCAATTCTCTTGACTCCCAAAATCGGCCAAGGCAAACCACTTGCCCTATACTCTAGCCAACATTCAAGGATGGAATGGGACTAAGCCAAGACACTTAGACTCATAAAAATAGCCCTAGAATTTAAGGGGGAGCTTAGAACACATAATTAGGTCATTACCTTTGAAGCTCTAAGATGGATCTTCATCCATGAATTAAAAGGGGGCACTCCACCACCATTGGAGGCTTGGAATATTTCTCACAAGGAAATAAACAAGGTATCAAAGGAGGCAAAATCGGCCATGACAAAGAGATGAAGAAAAATGGATTTTTCTTACCTTAAATGAAAGAGGAGATGTCTAGCTCCAAGAACATGTGATTTCCTTCTCAAATGGGGTATACCCATGAATATGAACTTCTTTCTTTTTGAATTTTGAAAAGAGAGGGAGATAGGCCTTGGTGAGAGGAGCAAGAATCTATGCTCGGTTTTTAATTAGGAGCTTTATCGAAGCTTGTACAAGAGGAAGAAGATGAAGAAGCCATGGGAGCTCCTTTGTTGCAGCTCCAATCGTTCAAGGAGGAAGAAGAGAGGAAAGAGAGGAAAGAGAGGGGGAGTCTCACGGTGGGGAATGGAAAGAATGAGGAGAGAGAGAATAAAGTGGGGTATAAGTCCACTTTTCACTATTTGTTTTTTCCTGTCTTTCTTTCTTTCTTTCTTTCTTTATTACTAGCTTAGTGTGTGAGTGAGGGGTTGACTCACTAAATAAAATCGGCCCCCACTGTATTAGTAAGTTGGAGCCTTTTTCGGTTTCTGACAGAAAACGCTCGTTATTTTACCCGGTTTGGCACTATTCACTAACCGGGCCCGTTTTTTAGATTTTTCTCGTTTCTTTATTTTTAATGGTTATTAAGCTCCCATTAATACTTAATTATAGTTATATGGTCAACTATAATTTTTACGGGTCCGTTTGGCCACTTAAAGTCCCGTTTTTGGGTTTTCTCGAAAAACGTGCTTTAAAACTCCGTTAGCGTTTTAATCCATTACTTGGAGCCGTTTTCTTCGGGAATCATTCCCACATACTATTTAGGCATATTTAAGCCTTAGGAATCCATCTCGGACCCTTACGAGACCATATATCTCTTATACTCATTAAATGTGCGTTTTAGCGTTTTTCACTTTTCAAGCGTTTTCTCTTTTCTTTTGGTTTTATTTTCTTTACCAATACTCTTTAGGCACCATTAGGCCTTTAATAATCATATTAGAGTAATTTTAATCACCATTTTTAGATCCGGGGTATTAAAATTAGGCTAAAATAGGAAACAGAATAAGAAAGAATAAGAAAGGAAAGAATAAGAAAGAAACTAATTACAAGGAAACTAAATATAATTCTAACAAGAGCTGATCAAACCCAATCCGACCCGGTGATCCGACCCGGCCTGGCCGGAAAAAATATGAAAAACCAGGTTTGAAAAAAAATTTGGGCGGGCTTGGACAAAAAAACTAGGCCCGAATTAAAAACCGAGCCGGACTCCGATAAAATTTTAGGCCCGAAACAAGGTCCATCCCAACCTGATTTTAAATATATACTCCTATTTAAAAATATACATATAATTATATATATATTAAGGTAATTTTTCTATATATATATAAGTTTTTATTTAGAATTTATTATTTATTTAATATTTTATGTTACATTTTTTTTATTTATTTAAATTTTTATTTAGAACTTTATTATTTATTTAAATTAAAAAAAATGAAAAACCAAGCCGGATAGTGACAGAGCCAGGAAAAAAACCGGGGCTGACCTAGTCCGAAAAATAAAAACCGAGCCTGAATATTATAAACAAGTCTGATAAACCTACACTTCTTTCCGGGCCCAGCCCAAACCCGGCCTCCCAACCATTTGATCGGCTCTATCCTATTCTTACATTGTATATTAGGATTGTAGTTCAAAAGGATTTTAATTAACTATATTATCATTTTTTTTATATTCTTTTCTTTAATTTTTAGAAAGTAAAATATCAACCAACGACTTGCAAAATTAGAGCCACGCTCAGATTTGTCATTTGTTTTTTACGCCAAAGAACTCAGGTTTCAAACAAGGCGTAATTAGCCATGCATTTACTCGCATCTAGCCTTCGCATTTACTCGTATCCTATAATAAGCATTGCATTTATCCCCTGCCGCCGAGTCCGTGACGTATACACTTGAGCAACAGAAAAAGTGATGCGTACAAAACGAAACGTTTTGATCTCATAAGAGTAAGACGGAGGCAGGGGAAAACGCAGCCGTTTATCACTTCACGCCACAGTCACAGGGATGAGAAATAGAAGAATACCGACCCACACAATTCTCACAAGCTTCACTTTATCACCCATCCCCCGCCGGGCCCCACAACGAACCCACTCTCATCTGTACTATAACTCTATTTATCTTTATTTTACGGTTAATTTATTATTCATACTAGTAGTATATATTTTTATTTTTATTAATTCTGTTTTCCTTTTATGGGTTTGTCTTTTCGTTCAAAGCAAACTCAGCAGAAGTAAGCCTTCCTCTTCCCCCCAACCTCTTTTGTTCTCTCTCTTTCGCTCTTTCTCTCTCTCCCTCGCTTATCTCTGAAATTGCAATCACTTCGTTTTCTTCTTCTCACCTTTGGCTTTGCCTACTGTCAGCTTCGAGCTGTAAGTATGTGCTTTCTCTTTCTTTCTTGAACCTACTCGATCGTCTTCTTTCGACGCTCTCCGGCCAACTGTTACATCCTGCTTCTTTGATTGAAGAAGAAGATCACTTTCTCTTCCCAACAATTCGGGCCTCAAAACTATTTTTTCTTTGCATTATTTCAACTCAGGCTTTGAGATCTCTACATCTCTCCAGCCGTTCAATTAGTTCAACTAAACCTCTGATCGCAAGGACCTAGGGAAAGCTGGAGAAGAATCGAGGAGAAATGGAGCCTCTTACTCGATTATGCTGATTTGAATTTTCTAGAGAAAAGGTAATTTTCTCGTTCTTTGTTTGCGTGGAGGAAGAATTCTGACTTGGATCTCTAATAGATATGCATTAAATTTACCAATTCCGGCAAATCACTATGTTTTTTGGAGGGGCAATTTTGAGATCCTGTTTCGAACTATAGTTCATTTTGTTTTCCTTTGTGCTATTTTGGAGAAGCACGAAAGAGGGAGACGAAGATGGAAGAAAAATAATAAAAAAGGCTTCTTTCATGTGCTGCTGTGGTCTTTCTTTTCTTCAGAGAATACCCCAGTGGATAAAGTACAACTGCGTTTGGTTTCGTTTGGTTTGCTTACCTCGTCTTCGACTACTATTTTACTCTAGTTTGTAACTGAGTTGATCCGTGTGCCCCCTCTTTTGATTGCTGGACTCTCCGGACAAAATACAGTGTTAAAATCCTTTATTTATTGAAGCGATGTTGTTTTTTTTTTTTTTTCCTTCCTGAAATAGTCTACAATCTACATGTGGTGACTATCCGCAACGGACTTTGGTTTCCGCACCACCCAACGTCCTAACCTCAAAAATAATTAAAAAACAACCATTTTTTCTTATTTAAAATCCTTTAGAAATCCATTTTTGTAGTATATGGTTTCGAAATTGTTTTAATAACCATACTACTTTAATTCCTTCCAAGAATGAATTTTTTAGAACCCACATATCATAAAACTATTTTCCTTCAGAAACATCATTACACTTTTCTAAAATCATTAAACCATCTATTTGAAATGTTCTATCGTTTTTTTTTATTTCTCCCTTCCTTTTTCTCCGCCTTACATTTGTCTATGATTATTCGGTGTCTTTGTGTGCGTGTTCTATGTTTGCGGTCACTGCAATTTCCAATTGTTATTTTTGTACGGAGGATGCTGCCGTCACTATTATTACGTCTCCACATTCTCTTGGTTAATTGGGATCTACTACTACTAGTAATTAAACATCTGACCCGGAAATTTCTTGATCCCACTGAACTTGATTAGTCAGGGAAACAACTGTCATAGATTGTCGGTTCTGTTTGTCTGGCAGATTCTAAAATATCCGCAATCATACGCTCAGCAGATCCAATATAACCGCAATCATACGCCCATCTCTTGTGATTAATTTCATGATGCCGTAAGAAAGGGGTTACATGATTGTAGCATACCACTGATTGCCTTAGGGATTGATATTCTGATGATATTATCCCGTTTCATAATCAAACTTCACCAGAATTTTTTTGACCTTTTCTTTTCGTATGGAACAACTAACATGAAGAGTTCTGCTTCCCCCCTCCCCCAACTTTTTGTATGTGGTCTGTTATAAAAAAGGGCAAATTTAGTAATATTGGTTGGCTGATTAGGTTAAGCTTGGTGTGAAACTAAAAACAGGCAAATAAGTTGATTATATGTGTTATGTCTGATCGTGGAGATATGCAAGTGTTGCCCGAAAGACAAATAATTTACACGCTTAGTTATATGCGTGGACACAAATTGATCTGACACGACTAATGCAAGAGTTGGAACATTAATAATTCAGTCTTGTTATATAAATTATATTGTTCATGATAGTAACTTATCTGTCATAAATATAATAATACCAACAACTGAAATAATAAAACTTGTTAACAAGTAATTTTATGTCTAAATACGTTTAGGTAGCTGGCGAACCTGCTTAACATGTAGGTATGAACCTGCTTAACATGTATTGGCATGCATATATTTCTATGGTATCGAAAATGTTAGCCTTAGTCCACTAATTACATGTTGCATTCGCTTCTCTTCCTGGTATGCATCAAAACAAAGACAATACTATAATAAGTACTAATCTGTAGAACAAATCATTGCTGGTGTGTGGTTAGAACGAGCAAGTGTATCACTTTTTACCATCACGAGTTGCCAAAATATTGCCCCTGGCAAATTAAAACAAAATCTAGCGCCATGATAATGCAGAGGGTTTAATGTTGCTGTGACTAGATTTGGTGAATTATGTTATATTTCCAATTGAAATGTTATCACACATGCTTTTGTTTTCCACCTGCTAGTATTAAATGCTTACCTTCTTCTTCATTTTTTTCTTCATTTTAACATATTAATGTTGTTCAATATTTGAATGCTAAAAAAATCTAGTACCATACTGCTACTCTTTGGTCTGGTAGGATGTTGTAGGAAGTTCAGTACTAGGTACGTTACAGTTACTCTGTCTTGAATTTGGCATTGTGGAATTCCATAGCACTATTTAACTGGCTGTAGCTAAATTAGACTAGCAGAATATAATCTTTCCAATGTCATTTTACTTTACTCGTCTGGTTGGGCAAAAATTGTGACCAACTGATCTTTTTTATCTGCTTGACAGTGTATATTTTACGATGTACTTGATTGATGGGTTGCTTATTCTATTGGGTGGGGATTAAATTGTTATTGAAGTCATCACTTTCTTTTTCCAAACTATATTGATTTCTAATGATATCAAAGTTCACTCATTAACATGTAACTTTGTTATTTCTCGAGACAGGAGCAACTGGGTTGATGTTTGGAACTTGAAAGGATGTGTATATTTTCAAGGATGGCAAGAGTTAGAGCCACCAATCTGTTCTAGAACTGAAAAAAAAGTCATGTTCTATTTTGTAGAGAGATCTAAATCTAAATCTAATTCTAGGTGTTGATGTACAACAGAGAAATACCATCTAGTTTCATAGTCATATCTACGTAGTTCAATGACCCAGAGCTCAAACTTGGGGCCGGATATATGTTCCAAGCAATCAACCATTAAAATGGACAGACACCCTGGTGCGCTCAAGGATGAAAGCAGTCTTTTCTCTAGCTCACTGTCTGATATATATAGTCAGAAATGTAAGTTTTTCTTCATTAATAGATGATCATTTTTCAAGTACATTAAAGATGCATTCACTAATCCATGCATGCCTGTTTACATGTATGGGTGGTAACATAAATCTCTGTTTATCTTATTTAATGCAAGGTTGGCCATAGGTGACCTTGATATATTAAATTCATCTATAATGCAATGTAACCTCTTTTTTATCAACTCTCTTAGAGAAGGAAGGCTCACCTATTGTTACTGCACATGTAAAATATATACTTTTAGCGTATGTCAACCTTTCTCAATATTCCTTTATCGTATGGAGTGTTCTCTGATATATGTAACTTGACTGCAGTGAGGTTATCAGCAAGGGAGTCGTTCCGTCACTCTGGTTTAAATGGTAGTTCTGAGAAAGGCAGGCTGGGATCCCTTAAGCACGTTGAAGAAGCTGAGGCACAGACTATAAAAAATCTCCTTCCAGATGAAGAAGAGCTGTTTTCTGGAGTAATTGAGGATTTGGGAATTGTGGCTCAATCTAACTCGGCTGGAGATGATTCAGAAGAGCTAGATCTTTTCAGTAGTGGGGGTGGCATTGAATTAGAAACTAATGATCACAAATTGGCTGATAGCGGTCATAGACACTTTGTTAAGCATATGACCAACGGTAAATGGGGCCTCAACGGAACAGTTGCTGCAGCTAATAATGCTGCCTATTATTACAGCCCCACTAATCAAAATGCTGGTGGTGTCTGTGATGGAACAATAATTCGTGATACTTGCAGAGTTGACAACACTTTTTCCTCTGCTATTGCTAATGATCAGTTTAAATTATGTCAGCTTAGAAATTACTCGCCTGGTCTTCATAACTCCAATAATCGGTATACTGGAAATTTTCAGCCTCATTCACTTCCTGATATCCATAATCATCTATCCAATGTTATACCATGGAGGTCAATGGAGAGTAGGGCCAACTTTGTTGGTGAGTGCACACTGACAGGAGATATTAACAGGGACCTACATGGACAGGGAGGATTGTTGACTGGCTCTGGTAAGTTTCAAGTTTACATCATGTAAATGCATTAGATATTGTTCTTTGGGCTTATATAAGACTGTAAGGGAGCAGATTCATTTTTCATGGTACTTTTTCAATATGCTAAAAGTAAACTGTTGCATATATGGCCGCGTCTCCTATAACATCTGAGTTGTAAGTCTGTAGCTGAAATTATCTGATAATTTGATCTTTTCACTTTGCTTTAATGTTTTTCTTCTTTCGGGACATGCTATTCGGTGATTTTATGACCCGCCCTCCCCAAATGACATCGTATTTTGGATTTCCTATGTCTAACTGTTTTTAAAAGGCTGCAGAAGGTTTGAATCTCATTTCTCAAACTGCCATTTATCTCATCAAAATCATAACTGGTAGACTTAGACTTGAAATGTGTAATGAAAGATTGCTCCCATTCATACTGTTAGCAACTTATATGACTTTGCGATGATACTATACGTGTCCAGGTTTCAGCTACTCATCCAATGGATTTCAGATTCCACAGTTTTCACCTAGCGAGTCAAAATCATATGAGCATCAGCCTTTGAGATCTATGCCTTGGGTAAATTCTCCATCATCCTTCATGAACACTAGTAGTGATCATGTTCGCAGTCCTGTACAGCTGCCTGGTCTTTTATCATCACAACATCATATTTCAAATCTAGTTAGACCACAACCACCATCGAACCACCACGTGGGATCAGCCCCAGTGGTCAATGCCTCTTCTCCATTGCTATGGAGTCAGAAGGGAGAATCGCTCGACGACTTGAGCTTGCAGTCAAGCCCTGTGCGGAATTTTGTGACTGTTCCAAGTCGATCCCCCTTGCACCTTCCAATAGATTCCTCATCTTATCATCCTCTCACTCCTGCTGGCATGGACAATTCCAAAAGTGGGGGATTGCTTCTGACTCAGCAGATGTCCCACTTGTTTCCTAGGAGGAGTCCATCCATTTCAACATCACCTAGCTCATTCGGGTTTCCTAATGAGCGTCTCAGAACCACTACCAATATGAATCATATGTCTGAAAAGAAGAATTTTGAGCTTAATCTTGATCGTATTTTGAGGGGTGATGATCGTCGGACCACACTGATGATAAAGAATATTCCTAACAAGTAATGCCTTGTGCTCTTTATTCACCCTTCTTTTGAAGATCATATAGCTTGCCTACTATTACGTTTGATGTGGTAACTGGTTCTTGCCCGTGTTTGCTGACTTTCTCAGGTATACCTCGAAAATGCTTTTGGCAACTATTGACGAACATCACAAGGGACAGTATGACTTCATATATTTGCCTATTGACTTCAAGGTATATAAGCTAATAAAAACAGTTTTCTTATCCATCATCACATGTTTTATTGCAACTCCACCTGGTCCCTATCTGTTTGAGCATATCTCTTGAGTCACTTCAGGTCTTTATGCGTCTTTGTGTTTTATATTGGGCAGAACAAGTGTAACGTGGGCTATGCATTCATCAACATGGTTGACCCTCTTCACGTTGTGCCTTTCTATCAGGTTTAGCTCACTGACCCATAGTTGTAGTAGTGTTGCAAATGTCCCCGTCAATCCACTTGATTTTAGATGTAGCTGATACGTAGGAAATCCTGGGAGTTGAATTAATGGAGAAAAACAACAACCAATAGTTTTGTGGCATCTTGCAGACTTTTAATGGGAAGAAGTGGGAGAAGTTCAACAGTGAGAAGGTGGCGTGTTTGGCATATGCTCGCATTCAAGGAAAGAATGCTCTTATCGCTCACTTTCAGAATTCAAGCTTGATGAATGAGGATAAACGTTGCCGCCCCATAATTTTTCATACAGATGGTCCAAATGCTGGAAATCAGGTTCTTTCCGCTTATATTCCTCACTTTCCACCGTTTGGAACTGTTAGCTGCACGTGTATATGTACATGCCATGTGCTCTAATTTTTTTGGCTGCCCTAGTTTAACTCTTTCTTGCTTTAGGAGCCATTTCCTGTAGGTGGCAACCCGAGATCAAGAGGCACAGGCCAGGTTGCAAAATGAGTGGTGCTCTATTTTTATGATCAATATAGTGAGGAGGAAAAGGTGGAGGCAATTTTCAGTCCATGGACAATAATATATCAGTGACGCTAGTTAACAACAACTTCATTCGCCATCTATAGAGAGATCCGGAGCTAGAGAACAACCAATCTCTGTATTTATCAAACCTTAGTTATCAGTTCCATTGCGTAGTATTCAAGCTTTGACCCATTTCCTCCTTTCCAGCAAAGAAATTTTCTTTATCTATGTAGGGTCAAACTGCTTCATCAGTTGTCATTTTTCTTGGGTGGAAATTTTTCCTAATTTTGGGGAGAAAGTAGGGATCATTTCTTTGAATTTTTTTTTTGTTCAATTTTAGTTGGATCAAAGTTCTGTAAAGAGATGCTATTTTAATTACCAGCCGTAACCATGAGCTGAGCGTATTTATTCCTTGTGCTCTTGTGGGATTGGTACTTCTGTCTGTGGCTTTTCTATTATGTATGACATGGAGACTGTTTCCTTATATATGGTAATTCAGTTTCCTCGTGTGAAAGGGACGTGAAAGATGAAAAGAGTAGCCTGGGGCGACAGAGTGACAATCCGTGGCGTACCCTCTTCTTTAACTTTTCTTGTAAATGGTAAAGTCTCGGAGGACCACAAAGGCATCTTCTCAACACCTATGGTTGGATGGAATTGTGGTGGATTTGTTTGCAGGTACTATTACTATATGTGGTTTTGGGTCGCGCACAGGTTTGATGCATCACCCGGGGGATCAGCATAGACGTGTTTGTCATATATTAATCCCTTGCCATCTTCTTGATAAATGTTATACAAAGTGCTCTGATTGTTTAGATGACTCCCTAAGACCTTTCATCGCTAGAAACTCCTCCAAAGTGAGATCATCCTCCACATTAACCATCTTTCTCTTGCGACCGTGCTGCATGCTCGCCGGTGGATCTTTTCTCATCAGAATAGGCAAGCCATCCACCCCAACATCGACTTGCCCCTCCTCTTCTACAGGAGTATCCAGGAGAGTTGGACATGCGAACAGTCTTGCGCTTACACATGTACGAGGGTTTTTTTAACGTAAACCCTACACCTGAGCTTGGTCCCCCACTTTGAAGTTGAAAGTTCTACCACTTCCGTCAAAACCCGCAGCCCTAAGCCAAGGTCCATAAGCATATCTAGCCTCACATTTTTTTCTCATCCGAACAGTCCCTCGACGCATGCAGAAGCATACCATAGTGAAAACAAATAGCGGGTAGGCGCTTATAACTTACCCTAAGCACCGAATCTACCCCTCCCAGAGAGACTGTGACATACCTTAGGACTGGCTTCTGGATGTCAAGCTTGATTTTGATCCTCAAGTAATCCCCACCACTCTTTCCAACGTCCTCTTGGTAATCAACAAACTTGTCAGCACAATCCCCTATGCGTCGAGCAAACTCCTGTGGAAGGAAATGAATGGCACATCATGCACTCTAATCCAAATCAGGAT
This sequence comes from Limonium bicolor, assembly GCA_023374045.1. Taxonomy (NCBI): domain Eukaryota; kingdom Viridiplantae; phylum Streptophyta; class Magnoliopsida; order Caryophyllales; family Plumbaginaceae; genus Limonium; species Limonium bicolor. The sequence goes on from CM041780.1 coordinate 113,596,921, forward strand.
CCACTAGGAGTGGTCTTTTGGTGCCTTACGTCTGTTAATCTCTTCCATAGTGAGAAGTCCACCATCAAACGACGACGACCTCCTTTCATGCACAGTCTTCATGCATTCTGCATCCCCAAACTGAAACAAGTAAAGCCCACCACCCAGCCCTTTTACTCTTAAACTGTCCTCCGTCTGCCAAACCTTTGAAAGGGTTCTCTCAATAGCTTGAGCGTCAACATTTCTGGAGAGGAACAACTTCCCCAAAAGGCACCTATAGCCTAAAGTTCTACCCCGTTCGTAACTTCAGATATGTAACCCTAATGAGAATCACACTCACAACGTGTTTGCCCAAATCCTCACAGTTGCACTCGCCCGTGTTTTTCCTTTTTGTTGAAAAGCACACCCTAACCCTAGACTTACTTCCTCATATATAGATTAAAGAAAATCGAATAATGATTTATCGTATAAGATTTTATTTATCTTTAACAGATATATAAAATCTTGTTGAGATATTCTATCTTTTTCCTTGTTTCTCGGTTCAAGACTGACAGACATCGCTTCAGGTTGACCTTGTAGCGGGCGTCAGTATTGGACTGAGTTTGCCGATCAAAATAGCATGAACAATTTCCCCCTTTTTGATGCGGCAAACTGTTGAAGTGTTGAACTGAACGAGTGTTCTTTCTGGGTTTGGGATTGGTTCCCCCTGAGTCTTTTGCCTTGGTACTCCACACGAAAGCATGATCACCTATCAACTGTTCCCCTAAATCTCATGTGTCTGTTGCATTATCTTGTACTTAGTCTAAGTAATTCAAGAGGAGGAGCAAAGATAGTACAAGCATAGTAGTTTATAAATGCAACAGAAGAGAGTTACAGCATGTTCAACAGTAATGTTGCGGGCAAATAAAAAACAATCCAAGATTTTCAAAACAAGGCTAGAGAAGAGATATCTAAAACTTCCAAGCTTAGTCTAGACTTTCAATATAACCCAGAGAGAAGAAATCTTTAAGACTTCCAAGCTTTTCTCCCTTTTGCCACATAAAAAAGAATAAACAATATGTAAAGGCGAGCATTAGTAGTCTTTATCCGTTGTTCACTAGGGGAAGGGTAGGATGCAATCCAAATAACTACTAAAATTTTTCAGAAGGATAAGAGCTGGAGTTTGTGACAAGCAGCAAAGAATCCAATTTGTCTTCCAACTGATTGATCCGGTCCATTAGGCGCTTTTCAAGAGCTGTCACAGAGTCCAAGACTGACTGAACAAGGAGGTGTAACGCTTGATTTGGTGCAGACGTCTTGGTTTCATGTTACATGGTCTGTTTGAATTGCCATCCTGAGTCTGAAAGTTCCAGTCCCATTTTGGAAAGAGTTGATATAGCAAGATAGTTAGTTGGTTGGTTGAGCCGATACAAAGTATGCATCTTCTAGAGAAATCTGAAGATGGTGAAGAACTTTTGTCATCCAGAAGGGATAGGGAATTGATGGTTTGGAACTATTAATGATGGTTTGCAGATGAGATATGATTAGTCTTGGCAGAGACATATGGATTTTCTTATGGAGACACCACATTATGGCAAGGCCGATAGGAGTGACCTTGTCTCGCATGTCAGACCATGGTAAAATGCATTGATAAGCAATGAGATGCAACAATCGAGGCAAAACTCCCAAGTCCCGTTGTGGGTAATGTTCGAGTCTAGAGCTCACACGAGATAATATAAAGTGATTCACCACATCAGTATGGGACGCCACATCTACCTTCTAAGAATTAAACTCAGTCAAACCATCTAGTGGAACCTCTAGAGTCATTGCAAGCCATGCAGGTGAAATTATCATTTTCTTGCCAGCCATTTCAGTCTTGAATTCATAAAGTGAGACAAATTCCATATTTTAAATGAACGAAAATAAGTGTTCCGGGTAGTAAACAGTCTCAGATTGAACAATTTATCCCAACCTTGAAATTTCAGCATATCTCCTAGAGATTCAAGATAATTATTACCTAGCCGGTCACAATCTATCAATTTTCCAGGTATGATGTCGGATTCGAGTAACGATTGACCAAAGATAGGTTTCTAAGGAGGAAATGTACGACCTGGATTTTGCAAACGTTCAAGATGGTACTCCTTCGCCTTTGATCTTGATAATGGTTTTCTAACAAACTTCAGTCATTTTAATGACCGTGGTTGGTGAGCAGGAGAATCGGCAGTCTTGCACTTTGGTTGTGTCGCTGAAGCGGGTTCGACGCCAGTGAATGACTTCTTTGTTGGATGGCGTAGTCGACGTCGAGTGTTGACAGTTGGTGGAGAAGGTATATTGACTTCAGTTGGAGTTGCTGAGGATTCGTTGTCACTCAGCACAGTAGCATCTTCATTGGGGTTTGGGTAATTAACCTCGGGTGAGGGTTTGGAGGTGGAATCTGGAATTTGCTGGGACACTTCTTGATGTGCCGGTTTCTCAACAGTAATGGGTTGAACATCCTCGTCGATGGGTTGGTCAAAAGAATCCATTGTAGGAGTTTGTGGAAAATTTGATTTGGCTCAAGAAGGGTGGAGATGACACCTGTGAGAAAGATGTTTCAGAGTGAAACGAAGGAAATATTGAAAATGAACGAGAGAGTGTCTACAAAGAAAGATATAAAAGAAAGAAAAGACTAAACGTTTCTATTTGTGAAGAAATAATTTTTTAAAAAAATAGAAAGAAATAAAGAAGAGCGAGCAAAGAAAATATATTAGACCGTTGCTTAACACACTGTCTCAGTTATGGACTGAGTCTCACGTAATGCAATGTTCTAGAATAAGTAAAGAAAATCATTGTTTTATCCAAGGAGATCAAGCAATACTTCTGGGTAAGTTGGGATGTTCCGTTCTCCTTTTTGTAAAAAAAAAATGAAGTGATATTAAGTAGCCCGTTTGTATTTTAGATCTATCTCTTCATGCCTTTCACTTTCCATTGAATAGACAAGAGGTGAGAAGTAAAATCTTATTCCACTTTACCTTTCATCGCCACAGATTCATACTCACAGCCTACTCATTTTTTGTTAAAAACATTCGTTTACTTGTGTTGAGTATGTAGAGATGACATAGTACATATTAAGCAACATCTTGACTTTTACTCCTCATCTCTGTAACGGCGTTGGGTCAACTTTCCCAGAGTAGTTACCCTTAGGAAGTTAGATGATAAGGCATCCTGTGAGACTTAATAGCTAGATGAAGGATGTCAATTTTTTTGTTTTGTTGTCGGACTTTGAACATTGGAATCTCTTGCCTTGTTCATGCCACCGATCTATCCTTCCAACCCAGTTAATCTTTGAATACATACGTGTTACTTGATACATACTTCAACGAAACTTAAAGTTTGGAGAATATAAGAAGTTCCCAATTTTATCCAGTCATATTTCAACTCTGATCTCATAATAGTAAGAGCTACTTGGGCAAACATTGGACTTGTTAACAAAAAATCCTAGTAATTCATTATGTAAAGACTCACCAATAACCGTAATAATAATGTTAAGTAACTGGAATTCACATATTCAACTTATAGAATAAAAGAAAAGGAAAAAAAACTTTAGTTTGGAACTGAAGATTACAAGTTAACAAAACAAAACAGAAAAAGAAAGAAAAATAAATGAAAAAGAATAAAAGAAACAAGTGCTTCTCATTTGGTGTCAACCATGCCAATCTCAAACCTAAGTTTCTCAAAGGTATCTCTAGGTAAAGGCTTGGTAAAAATGTCGGTTAAATTCTTATCCATTAAGCAATGAAGTAATGTAACAGTGCCGTGTTCGACATGATCTCGAATGAAGTGATGACGAATATCTATGTGTTTGGAACGAGAGTGGTGAACTGGATTTTTTGTTAGCTCAATTGTGCTTGTGTTATCACAATAGATAGGGACTGGTATGAAGGATAAGCCATAGTCTTCAAGTTGTCAATAGAGCCATAAAACTTGAGCGCAACAGGCAGCAGCTGCAACATATTCAGCTTCAGTCGTAGACAGAGCAACAGATGCTTGTTTTCTTGAAGACCACGCGATGAGATTGGAACCAAAGAATTGTACCGTACCGGTTGTGCTCTTCCGATCAGTGAGTGAGCCTCCAAAGTCCACATCAGTGTATAAAGAAAGAGTGGGTAGTGATTCAGCCATGTATAATAGCCCGAGTGTTGGTGTCCCTTGAAGATAACGAAAGATGCGTTTGAAGGCTTTAACATGTGGTAACTTTGGATTAGCCTGGAAGCGTGCACAGAAGCACACACTTTGCATGATATCTGGATGACTGGCTGTAAGATAGAATATATTGTTGGATATGTAGCTTCTGCATCGGTCTCCAGTCCTAGTCTAAGAGTAGTTGACATTGGGGTGAGCATTGGCATACAATCATTGAACTTATATTTGGACAAGAGTTCCAATGTATATTTAGTTTGACTGATATACATGCCATCTGCTGTTTGCCTGATTTGTAGCCCAAGGAAAAATTTGAGCTCGCTCATGTTGCTCATTTGGAATTCTTTCATCATCATGGTAGCAAAACTCTGTGTCAGACTTGAACTACTGGATCCGAAGACAATGAGATCAAAATATATTTGTACTAGAAGCTTGTCTGCCCCACTTTGTTTTATGAACAATGTATGATCGACATTTCCACGGACAAAATCCTGTTTTAGAAAGAAGGAAGTCAATCGCTCATACCAAGCCCTTGGTGCTTGCTTAAGACCATATAATGCCTTCTTGAAATGATATACATGATGAGGTTTTTCTATGTCTTCAAAACCTGGTGGCTGAGAAACATATACTTCTTCTTTAAGATGTCGTTTAAGAAAGCACGCTTCACATCCATCTGGTAGAGAGTGAATCTATGCAAAGGCACAAAAGCAATAAGAAGACGAATGGCTTCGAGTCGTGCAACTAGAGCATAAGTTTCATCGAAATCCAATCCTTCCTGTTGATTGTAGCCTTTAGCTACTAGCCGTGCTTTGTTTCTGGAAATTTGTCCTTTTGAATCAAGTTTATTTCGGTAGACCCACTTTATTCCAATGATGTTATGATTTGCAGGTTTTGCAACAAGTTCCCACATATCATTTCTCGTGAATTCATCCAGTTCCTCATGCATAACATTAATCCAACTTTCATCCTATAATACCACTTTCACAGTCTTTGGTTCCATTATGGAAACAAAGCCATAGAAGGCGCAAAAATTCGGTGTTGTAGACCGAGTTTGAATTCCTAAGTTCAAATTTGACAGAATGTTATTGATTTCTATACTTGGAGCATTTCTAGCTGTCAGACGATGTGTTGTTTTTGTTGCCTGTGTATCAGTTGTAACAAGTTCTTACGGTGCAGATAGATGTGGTTTTGAGTTCTGAACTAAGGGTGGTGGATTTTCAGTTGGAATCAGTTCTTCTTCTGATTCCGCTCCCAAAACTTCATCATGAGTTTTTTCTCCATCTTTGTGCTGAAACAGATCTTCTATTTCTTCTTGACAAACTCTGTCACCAAAATTATTCTCATCAAACTTGACGTTTGTTATTCATTGCATACCCAAGAAAGACCCCTTCATCACTCCTTTTGTCGAATTTACCTAGCTGGTCTTTTCCATGATTAAGGATATAACACGTACACCCAAACACCCTAAGGTGTGTGATAGTTGATTTTCGACCTTTGAACAATTCATAAGGAGTTTTAACTAGAATTGGAAGGATTAGAGCTCTGTTAAGAATATAACAAGCTGTATTTATGGCTTCGCCCCAAAAGCTAGGAGATACTCCACTGCTATTCAACATAGTGTGTGCCATTTCCTGAAGAGTTCTATTCTTTCGTTCAACAACCCTGTTTTGCTAAGGTTTCCTAGCCGTAGAGTAAGTGTGTATTATTCTGGTTTCAGTATAGAACCAAGACACCTTTTGATTGAGGAATTCTGTTCCCTGATCAGTCCGTATGCACTTTACCTTGTTCTCTGTTTGAGTTTGAATTTTAGAGAATAAGACTTTGATTTCATCAAAGGTTTGATCCTTGTGATGAAGTAAGACAATCCATGTATACCTTGAATAGTCATCGACTACTACCAGTATGTATCTCTTCCCAGACCTACTCTGCACTCTCATAGGCCCCATCAAATCCATGTGCAGCAGTTCCAGGGTCTAGGTACTGCTCACCACATTCTTTGAAGCGTGAGGAATGTGAGTAGGTTTGTTTAAAGCACAATCCTTACAAATTGTATTATGACCAAGCCTTTTCTGTGGTAACCCATTTACTAAATCCTTTAGTCTTAGTTTGTTGATCAGCCGATGATGTGCATGTCCTAATCTTCAATGCCACAGTAGATCATCATCATCATTGACCATGAGACAAGTTAAATCATTCTGATCATTGACATCCACCATGTAGAGATTTCCTACTCTACAACCTTGTAGCAAAACTTCCTGAGTCACCTTGTTACGAATTTGAAAACCGTTGTCATCAAAGATGACTTCTGATGGACCCTTATCACATACTTGTGAGACACTAAGTAGATCATGACTGAACCCTTCCACAAGACTAACTTGATCAATGCAATGTTCTTTACCAATCATGCCAATTCCAATTATTCGCCCTTTGCCATTGTTTCCAAAAGTTACTTTTTCTCCACGATGTTCAACAAGAGTATTAAATTTTTCTCTATCTCCACTCATATGTCTTGAGCAACCACTATGTATTAACCACCAGTTCTCATGTTGTGTGGTTGCTAGAGCCTAAGAATAGACAATCATTTGTTAGCCTTGGGTACCCATACTTGTTTGGGCACAGTTCTTCGTGAACTAGGAAGATTGTTTCTACTTTTATGAGTCCTGGACTAAGAGAAAGTTTTAGGTGCACGATGTGTACTTCTGGAATTTAGCCTATACTATGACCATGTTTATGACAGTACTGACAGAAGAGTTCAGATTTAGTGTTTTTGAAGTTTAAAGTTTTTCTCACAGGTGTGTAAACAGATGTTTCAACCTTTTTATTCTCAGTTAACATTCATGTTAGATATGCTTTTCCTGTGTACCAGACTAGATTTTGTTGCATGGATATCTCCTTTTCTCTCATGATTTTCGACAAATCATTTGTCATAACCTCATTTTTCTTTTTTAAGTTTTCACATCCTTCTTGAAGAGATCTAAACTCAGTTTGTACCCAACCGGTTAAACTTTCGATCCTCTCCATTAAGGGTTTTACAAACTTTATATCCGAATTTCCCTTAGTTTGGGTTTTAGCAGTAGTTTCTTCAGATACCTCTAATTTTGACAACCTTAATTCTAGCATCTTAATCTTCATAACAGCAGAAGTTAACAGATTAAAAATATCTTTCTTAAACAAAGAATTAAAAGCATCTTCAATGAGTTTAGGACTTACCTCATCCGGTTCTAGGACCTCCTACCATTCTTTGCTTGCCATCATGCAGAAGTTCCTGTCTGACATCATACTAATGTTTTCATCCTCATCTATTATAGCCGTCATGCACACCTATGCTAGTCTCTTCTGTATCTGAGTCTGAGTCTGAGACGTCTTGCCCCCATGCCACTGCTGCAGCTTCTGTTAACTCCTTGACTTTGTTACAAAAGTTATCCTTAGGCTTCAGTGTGCAGTACTTGACTACATGTCCTGGTTTGTTACACTAGAAACATATAATTTGATCTTTCTTTGATTTGAACTTATCAAACCTTGACCTAGAACCTTGTTTTCCACCAAATATCATTCTGATTCAGTTGGCTATCATGGTAATCTCCTCATCTTCGTTTGTATCCTCACCCTCTTTTTCTTTTTCACTTGAGGTTTTCTTGGCTTTTAGTGCTAAATCCTTGTTAGCACTTAAACTTACAAGCTCTCCTCTCATCTTCCCTTCATATACCGTCAGTTCTGATCCTAGCTCTTCAAAGGACAACTTGAATAAATCCTTTGTGGACTCCAACAGTGTAGTAAAGTTTAACCAATCTTTGCACAGTGTGGGCGTTGGTTTTGAATACTTAAGGCCTCGAGGTTCGATTTGTAATTAAAATCAATAAACCGAAATTATAAAATTAAAGCTTAATAATTATAACTGGTCCACACAAACCTAAATGAGTCGCCACCTAAGTTTTAACCTTTTAAACTTGGAAAGGAAATGTTGTCACAATTTTTAGAGTTATGGGTTCGGAAATTTCTAAGGGTTCAAATTCTTTCATTACCCTAAAGAATTTGTTTTCCTTTACTATTATAAAATCTAAGGCTATGTTTATGACATTATCCTTTTTATTAAGAAATCTACTAATGCCTCAAAGGTTGTAGCAAATGCTTCCAACCAAACTACGTGCTCTCTAGTAACCGGGTTAAAACTAAAAGAATATTCAAAGCATGCCATCTCACTCATAAAACATAAATAAAGAAAACTCAGTATTTCGAACATAGGAACGTTAATTATTTTACAACAATAAAAAGAAAAAACTAATAAACGATACTAATGAGCAGTTGCTTCGATATTAGTATAGAAAAATAAGAAACACAACAAAGGAAAAAGAAAATAATTATAAAAAAAACAATATGGGAACGTTAATTATAGGGACGTTAATTATACTACAACAATCCAAAATACTAATACGCGATATTAAAGATTAGTTAAGCAAAGATTAACAAAAACAGAAAATAAACCTTTCCTTTCTTCTCTGCACCATCGTCCATCTCCTCTTTGGCATTGACCAGACGCTAGGCATAGAACATTACCCACCATCTTCGCATGCTTCCCTTCCCTTCAGTGCGTAGAACTATTCGCAACTAGCTAACGGTTGCCAACCGATGATGGATGCCTTTTTAGATCGTGGTAATGCACGAGCCTGGGTACAGCAACAAGACGGTCAGAGATTGTCAAAGCTGGGTTGAAGCTCATGTGGCAGCGATGCTGCTAGTTGAACAAGCCCAAGAGTGTGGAGGAATGGTGATAGTAATGGTGGACAGAACCGACAACAATCTCAACAAGAATGACAAGGAGTGCGATGGTGGGTCGAGTACATTAATCGTGCACTGTAGCGAGCATAGTAGTGGACTCGAGTTTGGGCAGAAAGGATCGGATTGGTGGCATTTGGGGAAGGACCATGAGAGTTGTTCTTGGCGACGGGCTTAATTATACAATGACCGGGGCAGTGGTGATGGTTGAAGAACGAAGAATGTAAAGTCGAACCTTCAGTTCATCAGCCGTATGCAGGCAGGAGATTCAAATGACAAACTGACGATGTGGACATTCTCCTTGGATGTAACTACAAGGGTAAAAAGGCATTGGTAATGGCTGGGATTTGCATAAGTGTGTGACAGAGCTAGACAGGGAAGAAGTAATTAATGTCGACATTTTAGAGTAATGCCGTCGTGTGTATTGGTCTCTCCCTTCATGAAAAAGATAAGTCATATATATAGAAAAAGTTGAGGTTTGCTAGATCAAAACAAATCGAGAAACTAATGGTGGGTTAAAGAAAATAAAGGAACTCAAATCTTAACCACTAAAATCAATGTTTTGTTTTCAGTTTTTTTATTCAAATCATGTGAAAAAAAAGAAAATAAACAAGTTTCAAAGGGATTTTTTTTCTAAAGCTACTAGCAAAAGTAGGAAGAAGGCATTTTTTTTCTAAATTTTGAAAGCAATCAAATAAATAAAATAAGATGGAGAGAAAAAAAATATAACCAATAAATAAAAACAAACTAAAGGAATGGATGAGTCACCTAAATCCTAGCTAACCGATAACAAACTCTTTTTTTTTTTTTGTGAAAACAACTTATTAAAGAAGCAAGTAAATATGGAAAAGGAAATACATTTTTGTTTTGTTTGGAAATATTTACGTTCAAGAATTTTGAAAGTTTTTTTTGGAAATAAACTAGTAAAAAGAAAATAAAAGATGGATACAATTTGGTTTTTTTTGTTTCCTTTTAGAAAAATCTACTTTTATTTTCAAGGGAAAATCATTTTCTTTTGAAAACTCAACTTAAAACTACTAAATAACACTGAAAAAGATAAAGAAAAATGTTTGTTCTTAGCCTCGAACCAATGACCTCTTCTACCTCCTCCCTCTTTTCTACCACTATGCCAATATAATTTCATGTTAAACATACCACCTGTCTCAGTTTTCACGGTATCACCATTCATATCTTACCACCTTGAAGCACCTATTTTCTCCAAAACATGAGAAATATCCATTAGGTAAAAAAATGATAATTTTTCCCTTAGCCATGCACCGATCCTAGAAAAACCTTGCTCGCGTATGAAAGAGGGTAAGGATTTTGGGGATAACACACAGACTATCCAGAAACCTTTCATTAACCATATCATTGTCGAGAACCATTCCGTCAGTTTTGAGCTCACACAGTATCTTATCAAACCTTTCAAGTGATTCTGAGATAGTCTCTCCTTCTAACATCTTGAAGTTGTCAAACTGCCTCTTGAGCTGTTTGTCTTTAGCCTTTTTGACAGAGTCTGTTCCAGCATATGCAGTTTTGAGAAACTCCTAAACCTCCTTGGAAATGCTCAAACCTAACACCTTCTGTTGGTCTGAATCTGACAATGACGACATGATAATCCTTCGAGCTTTTCTGTTCTTGCTTATCAACTTATTATCATTCTCACTCCAACTAGATCTTGATTTTTCTTTGGTGACTCCATCCTACTCAAATTTCAGCTTCAGGTCACCTTCAGTCACTACGTCCCATAACTGCAGATCGATAGAGATCAGCTGATCCTCCATCTGTTCATACCAACTGGTGTAGTTGAACTTTGTTAACTTTGGGGGTTTGACAAAGTAGGAATTCATCACGACCGACCCTGAAGAAGTTTCTTCAAAGTAGAGGGTAACCTTGCTCTAATATCAATTGAAGAATCCTACTGGGTGAGTATAGAACTGATAAAGAGTAACCGAACCGTATCGACAACAGTTAAATTAAATAACTACTATTAATTGTCACGTACCACACTTGCTACAAGGAATACACGTAGTGAAGTTCTTCCCTACAATCTTAGGAGTACACCCAACTCAAATCACGTTGAGAAACCTATAACCTGAAGTTTTACCCCGTTTGTAACTTCAGATATGTAACCCTATAATGTGAATCACACTCACAACGTGTTTGCCCAAATCCTCACAGTTGCACTCGCCCGTGTTTTTCCTTTTTATTGAAGAGCACACCCTAACCCTAGACTTACTTCCTCATATATATATTAAAGAAAATCGAATAATAATTTATCGTATAAGATTTTATTTATCTTTAAAAGATATATAAAATATTGATGAGATATTCTATCTTCTTCCTTGTTTCTCGGTTCAAGACTGATAGACATCTCTTCAGGATGACCTTGTAGTGGGCGTCTGTATTGGACTGAGTTTGCCGATCAAAATAGCATCAACAAAGAGTATTGGACTGTTTCTCTATTTATAGACAATTTTTATTAGGCCTATTAAGTTGACCATTACACTACTAGAAAAAACGGATTTACCTACAGAAATTTCCATAGGTAAGTGGTAGGTAATCGATTATACCCACGGAATACCTACGGAATCGTTCCATGGGTAAACACCTCGTGGGTAAGCTAATTACCCACCAAAAAAATTTCCCGTGGGTAATTACCTACAAAATACCCACGATTACTTTCGTGGATAAATACCTACGGAAAAGTCCGTAGGTAAATACCTACGGAATACCCACAGTTATCAAGTTCGTATACAACATGAATACCCACGGAATACCTACGAAAACAAATACCCACGGAAATATCCCGTAGGTATTACCTACAGATTACCTACGGATAAGTGTTTGGCTTTCCTCCATACCTTGCCCACGGAATACCTACGGAACGTTTTACCCTCGGGCTTTTCTGTGGGTATTCCGTGGGTAAATTTTAGACATTTTTTTTTTTAAAAAAAGAATATAACAGCTATCCCACCCACCCCCTACACCGGTGATCCAATGTTGCTAATAGTGTGGCAGTCTGTGATTTTGATTTTGGTTAAGGGTTTTGTGAAGCCATCTGCAATTTGTGCCTTTGTGGGTAAAATTGAATATTCAAGCTTCTGTTGCAATACTAGATTTGAAGCAAAAAGATGCACCCAAATTATCACAGTATAGTATTGGAGCTTGAGGAAGGAAAATCCCCAATTCGGTTAGGAGTTGTTGTATTTAGAGTCCCTCTGAAATCGTGGTTTCCAGAGCATTGCACTCTATTTCCGTTGATGATTTTGCAATAGTGCGCTGCTTGCGAGAGCACTAGGACACCTAGGGATGAGCATTTGGATAATTTGGTTAACCGAAATATAAATTGTTGAAAAAAAATTAGATTTCGATTAATTCGGCTAAAAACTGAATTATCCAAATTTTGGTCAAAACCAAATTAACCATTATCCTAATTATCCATAAAATGATTTTTTTGGATTAAAAACCGAAAACCGAACTGAAATCAAAATTTCCATCAGTTTGGATTTAGGTTAACCGGAATTAAAAAAACTGAAAATTGAAATTTTATTTGGTTTTTCAATTAACCAAATTAAAAAAATTAAAAACCTAACAGCGGGAAAAATATTCAAACAAAGGCCAAATCTGCAATTACCTATACAGAATCCACACCACAAAGAGAATCCACATAGTAACAGCATTATAGTTAGTTGATCGACCCATAGTAACAACATTATATTATCTTAACCATTGCCAAAATGGCCAACACAAACAACTACGGGATTGGAAGCAGTGCTGGAGTGGACAAGTGCACTGTTTGAGTCTGCCGTCTGGAGCTTTTGTGTCGAATGAAGAAGAAGTCATGCTTGAGTCTGCCGTCTAGATTGGAAGCAGTACTGGCGGACTGCGGCTGCGCCACTACTGTGGGAGGAAGGAAGGATAGAGTGTGCGAGGGACTGGCGGACCGCGCCGCCACCAGAACAGAAATATGCAGCCGCCCAGCCAGCCGGTGTGTGCCGCCGTTACCCGTCTTGAGCTTTTGTGTCAAGGAAGGAGAAGTGAACACTGAACAAGCGGGTGCGGTGTGTGGGATTTCGGGTTTTGTTTGTTTAATTTGTTCAGTAACTAAAAGTCTAAAAGTGTTATTTTCTTTTAAATTTTCTTGGATAATTTGGTTAACCAAATTTTCCAAAGTCAAAACCGAAATCCAAAGTGAATTGTAATTCGGATATCCGAATAACCGAAATTTTAAATTCGGTTAAAAATTAAAAAAAATCGGTTATTTGGTTTTCGGATAAATCCTAATGATCCAAACTGAATGCTCACTCCTAAGGACACCGAATGATTCCCTAAGAAGATGGGGTAGTCTATAGTTGATCGATGGTCACTGGGTGAGCTCGCCCAGTCTGCATTGACAAATTTTGAAAACCGCCAATCGAGGTAGCAAAGAAGTGCAAGTCTAGAGCAGATGTAAGTTTCAGGTAGCGCAAGTCTTTTTACCGCTTTCCAATTAATCTCTTTCGGTTCATGCATGTACGCAAAATCGATTACACGGCACGCTTGTACAATGGTATGTACGGTCCGCTTATGTGGCAGTCCAGTCAATATGCTGACTGGACTGCTTATGTGGTACATGAGTGAGAAGAAAATTTAAATTAACTTTAAATGGTTATAATTTTTAATATATCAGTCCAAAACGTCAAAAAAAATTATATCACTGTTCACCTAAATTCGAGCTCTTCAAAACAAGACCAGCCATGAATATGTTTTAACAACTTTGAAAAAAATATTTTTAACATGTTGTGATGATACACTAAAATAATAATATGATTCATTAATTTTGATATTGTGATTCATTAAAATTGATATTATGATTCATTAAAATTGATATTATGTTCTAACACACTTTGGAATCGATAAAATATTACTCCCTCCTGTTCAAAATAAATGTCGTTTTAGACATTTTCATACTTTTTAAGGAAGAGTTTAAAATGACTAGTGTGTCCTTACTTTTTGTGTGGGAAGAATAAAAAAGTAAGTATACTTTATTGGTAAGACAAAAAAGTAGAGTACAATGACATTATAATTAAAAAAGTGAAAAGGGCAAAAGTAGAAAGTAAGATACAAAAAGTCTAAAACGACAAATAATTTGAACATAAGTCTCAAGTCTAAAACGACAATTATTTTGAACTGGAGGGAGTATATTTTGTAGTATTATTATTGTATGGTGTATTTTAAACCTTATATGGTGAATCATGTATTTTCCGTACATACCAAATTTGTTTTGTGTTGTATTATTGTTTATTTTTTTTATATGTTTACGTTGATATACTAAAATGATGATATGATTCATTAACTTTGATATTATGATTCATTAAAATTGATATTATGATTCATTAACTAATAAGTGGTGAGTTAGATAACAAACTTTGGAACCGATAAAAAATCATTATTGTTTTGTAGTGTATTATTATTATTATTGTATGATGGGTGAATCATGTATTTTTTGTACATACCAAATATTGTTTTGTATTGCATTATTGTTTAAATTTTTTATTTTTATATGTTTGTGATGATACACTAAAATGAAGATATGATTCATTAATTTTGATAGTATGATTCATTAAAACTGATATTATGATTCATTAACTAACAAGTAGTGAATTAAATAACAAACTTTGAAACTAATAATGGATCATTATTATAATGTATTATTATTATTATTATTATTATTATTATTATTGTTGTTGTTGTTGTTGTTGTTGTTTTGTGGTGTATTATTCTTATTTATATGATGTATTTTTAGTCTTATAAAAATATAAAATTTTAAAGTTGTCAAAACATATCCATGTATGGTCTTGTTTTGAAGAGCTTGAATTTAGATGAACAGTGATATAATTTTTTTCATTTTGGACTTATATTTCAAAAGTTACAATCAATTAAAGTTAATATAATAAAAAAACAGTCCAGTCAGCAAAACAATCCAGTCAACAGCTGACTGGACTGCCAAGTGGACAGGAGTACACCTATCTACACGCGGGCATGCCGCAGCGTCTACAGTCTGTGCATGTATTGTCTAATCGTATTCACTACTAATTGATCTCGAGTCTAGTGAACACCAAGTAATAAGGGGTATATATAGTTACAACAAGACTAGGGCTACTCACGTACAAGAGTACTGGCCTGTTTCTTTATTTACAAACAATTATTATTGTGCCTATTATGTTGGGCCATTACTTCTTTTGTATAAAAAAGAAGAAGAAAAAAAAAGCTATCATGGCCAACATTCAATTGGGAGCGAAGTTCAGGTGTGATTACATGAGTTAGATGTATCCTATAGATTCAATTGTTACTCCATCTCCATATCGTAATTAAAAAGACGAAATATTGGGGCGTGTCTTATTTATGTTTTGTGCATAAATGTGACATGATTTTGAAAACACGTTTTCTAGCATCATGTTTATCAATGTTAACAATGTGTATGAAGTCCATAAATAAAGATCAAATAGTAACAATGAAGTAGTAGATAGTAAAAAATTTAGTTTCCTTTTAATGTGTTTGAGAACTCTTTTTGTATAAACTGAAATATTCCATCGCATACTAGCAAAAGTCAAATTGAGGGAGTAAAATGATTTCCCAAAATCTGAATGATAACAAGTTTAAAGAAATGAGAACAACCTCCTAGTTCCATCTTGTGCAGAGATCCAAAAGATGGCCAATAGATCCTAAGTAGAAAATAAGCATATTTAGTTACATAAAAGTAGTAAACATAACTACACCTATAAATAGGACTACAAATCCTAATACTATCCATCACTGTAGTCGTTCCTTTACGCATAACACCACAGAGCAGTGTTTTCCTGCCCGGCTTAAGATCCAGATCATAGTAAATGCTGTGGCTACCCACTAAAATAACAAACTCCAGAGCAATTAGAAATTTTATAATACTAACTAAAAGCACTGGAAATGAGACTCTTGAAAGCCAACCAAGGGGATTCTTGCACATAAGAGTAACCAAGATCGAAGTGGCACTCCTTCCCAAAGGCCTGAACCATACGTGGGTCGAGACTTAAATATCCTATGGAAACAAGGACAACTAACAAAACAAAGTGAAGTTTTAATCCAACGAACCAACACAAGTACATCTTCTGCATCAAGACTAAGACAACACAAGTGTTCATGCGACACTAATCAGGTATTGACACCCGAGATTCTTTTCAACAACTAGATCCTTGTTACCTATAGATCTGTGGGTTTCACTAGATGGGACAATTGTAAGATTGAACTTACACATAAAGCTCCAATGCAGAAAAACTACAAAGAGGAGAACTATCCCCCAACAGTAAGAACCACGGGTAATCATTTGGGCAGGCAACCTTACTGATCCTTATCAAGAACCACTTCCAGGGTATATCATTATAGCTATCCATCTTTTGGTTTTGAGAGTAGCCAATCTAAAGCTTGCTCTTAGAAGACCTTATTTTCTTATGAGGAATGAGCTTTTTTAGGATAACTAAGGAACCAGTCAAACATATTTCTTTAATTACCTGCTCTATGAACACCATCTTCAATAAGAGGGGAAAGGTTATTCACTTACATCGAAGAAGGACTTAAATTGTTCGCTTCTTGCATGACCTGAGAGATGAACTGGTTGATATCGCACCCACTGTTGCTCACAATCTTGAACTTCTTGGTAAATGACAAATTTGAAGTGCACGGGAGTATCGACCAAATACCCATTTCATACAATGGCCTTTTCAAAGAGGAGGAGTGAAGAGTAAGAATCACATGTTCAATTTCAAGAGGGGGAGAAGGACTAGTTTCCCGATTGTTATTCCTAAAAACCACTTTTTTCTTAAGCTTGATGGACAATCTTGAAGCTTTGATCTCCTTCTCCCAATTCACCAAAATTGGTAAGGAAGAGCTTTCAGGAAAAGGATCAGCTAGGAGGCACCACCTTGGCCTGATCGATGCTAGGCAACCTCCACATTATTTGTATCCTATCTAGAGGATGTTCAATAAGGATATATTTTCCTATCCTTCTCAAGTTTCCACTAATTTGGTCGATCAAGAGCTCATTACTGCCAACTACTAAAGAACCAGTAAACTCAGTGAGAATCCAGGGGCCATATCTTTGCTGACTAGAAGATTGGTTTTTCCTAAGAGGACAATCAGAAATGACATGGCTCATTTTGCAACACTTGTACCTAATATGAGGAAGGCTGTCGTAGCACATACGACAACAACTATCAACCCCTCCCAAAGTAACGATGATCAATCTGCATGGCGGGTCTGAGACATCCAGCTCCACACACACTTTTAATACTTTCGAGGCAAGAGGACTGGTTCTACCAAGCCACCCCACAAAGGTCCCAATTTTATTTCCAAAGTTCATTGGAGATGACTTGTTGAAGGTGATCAGGAGGTTATGTATGGCCGCCCACAGCTTGACTCGAAGAGGGTTATGATCTTCAATAGTAATGTTCTAATCAATGGGGACAACAACTAACAATTTGTTCTAGAAGTGCCAAGAGTCATTGAACAGAATGAATGTGACATCAGCCTCATTGTTAAATTAGAATGTGAATCTGTTATGACCAACTAGAAAATTTTAAGATTCCAAATATGAACTAGAAAGTTATGGAGAGCTTTACCTTTAATCTTGTTTTAAAGCCACAACTTACCAAACACTACTTTCTCCAGTTATAGGAGGGGTTGACGTTCCAACAAAGATTCTGCATCAATCTTTTTGGTTTAAGAAGGGTGAATGTGTGGAAGCTCACACTCTAAAGTAATTTGTTCTATTGAAATTGTTTTTTCTTTAACCTTGATATGCCAATAACCAGCCCATAGAGGAAGGAAGGAGGACCACCGAATCACCCCCGAGAAGAACGCACCCAACCACTTGCTGGGAGCTTAATTGGAACATGAATAAAAACGGGAAATAAGGCTGTATATGTAACGACCTCAAAACTGGGCTAGTTTTGAGATTGTTACACATAACGTACTCACTACCTAAGATATGCAAGGCTACTAAACTCTTACTCAGAAACAAGATCGAATACTTACATTAAACTCTTAAAAGGTTTACATAACATAAATCCAAAGCAAATACACAACAGTAGCAAAGGCCCGTAGGCTACAAGTAGTCGTAAGCGTCTAGCGCCAAATACATAAATAACTTGGAAGCACAAATGAAACTAAACTCCAAACTAAAGTGAGACCCATCATTGACCAATCTGCAATGATGTATGTTGAAGGGGGGGTTGAGCAACCAAAGCTCAGTAAGCAAAAAACTTCCTCAGTGAAGTAAGCTGAAAACATTCAAAAACAGGATAAAATATAATTAGAAGTAAAGCAAAGCAGAGTTTCCATAATTATAGTTATTATACAAAACTGATAAACTCAAACAAAATAGAAGTGTTATTCCACAACACTTAAAACCAAACTTTCAGAGTCACAAACACAAGTGGGACACTAGTAACCAGTTAACACAACAGAAGGGAAACAAAAGCCCTTGGATCAGAAGATCCACAAAAGAAGCAGTAGAACCGCTATTGGAGTCGGTCACTAAACATCCTAGGGAAACCCAAGGAACAGAAAACAGAAGGACGTCCTACGCATCATGCTACAGGAAAGCCAAACAAAACCATCAACGACTCAGAAGCTATGAAACTAGGTCCCAAAACAAAATACTTAATCTCACTGAAAAAAGTGCATAAATATGCATAACACATGAGTAAATATCTTATTCACACTTAGGGGATCGTAACCCACCAAACAAAAGTCATAATGGAGCTCAAACGAGCAACTTAGGCGAAAACAGAAGCTTGTCCGAACATGTGTCCAAACTTACATGTCCAGACATAGGCTGAGACCGAGATATAGAGGCATCCGGACTTGCATCCGGGCTTGCAAGTCTGGACGGAAGTCCGACAAAATTTATATGTGGTGTGTCTGGACATGTATGTCCACCGAGAACACATATGAAGGTGTATGAACATGTGTCCCAATATAGATGTTCGGGCGCATGCCGAACTTTGAAAACTAGAGGAAGATCATGTAAACTTCAAGTTCGGACACAAGCTGAATGCAAGTCTAGAATCGTCCTTGCTACCCATCCAGTCTTACATGTCTAAACAGAAGTCCGTACACCTTTAAAAATTGTAGACACACAAGCCCGCCGCATCCTATCTGGACATACACGTCTGAACGTGACAAGTTTCCAGAAGCAAAGAAGAGCAGAATGCAGCAAAACTTCACAGCAACAATGCCATAATTTACACAACCAAATCAGAGCGAAAATCAGAGAAACCATGGGGGTTTGGAGAGTGAAATAGCAACAAAACAGTACAGAAACAATTCAGAAAACACTTTGAAGATCATCCACAATAACCTCAATTCTAACACCCTATGGCTGAACATACAACACCGATTCGGTCTACCACCTATCTCATTTGACGCGTAAGAATCACTGAGAGAAGCTAAAGAGAAGACAAGGAGAACTGCAGACCAGAAGAAGCAATCAACTACGGAATTCGCAATCCACAACCAAACCACAAATCAAAAACTGAACTCCCAAAAACAAAGCAAAACCACAATCGAACTCACAACCAAACCTGAAATCGGACGAGGGAGCACACATAAGTGAAAAAGATCAGAAATCCAACACAATCGGAACAATTTACCACACTAGAGAAGAAGGACTTGAGGAAGAAGGAGAGCGCTTAGACAAACCACAAAACTGACGTGAATGAGGAACGGGAAAAAGGACGAGAGAAAGGAAATCCTTATTTCCTTACCTTAACATAATTAATAACCAAAAGACTTCCTTGCCCTCCTTTTCCCTCAAACCACAAGATAACCTAATGAAATAAATCTAACTTATTCTAAAGTCACAAAATGCAAATCCGACTTAAAATAAATTTGGGTTATAACATCTTCCCCCCTTAAAAAGGAATTTTGTCCTCAAAATTTAACATACCTTACTGCTGGAAGAGGGAGGAAACTTAGCACGCAACTCATCCTCGAGCTCCCACGTCGCCTCACGCTCTGACTGATCCAACCGCTGAACCTTTGCCATAGGCAAGGTCTTACTCCGTAGTCTACGCGTCATGGGCCAAAATATGGACTGGAACATCCTCATAGGAGAAGTCCTCACGTAACTGAAGCAGACCAAACTCAATCACATGTGTGAGATCATAGATGTACTTCCTCAACATCGACACATGGAACACGTCATGCACTTCTGCTAGAGCTAGTGGCAACGCCAAGTGGTAAGCCACCGGTCTGATCCTCTCAAGAACCTCAAACGGATCAACAAAGCGTGGAATAAGCTTGCCACTCTTCCCAAATCTTACCACTCTTCTGATAGGCGAAACCTTCAGATAGACATGATCCGCAACCTAAAACTCAAGCCGTCGACGCCTCTGATCTGAATAGCTCTTCTATCAGCTCTGAGAAACCAACAGACACTCCCGAATGATCCAAATCTTATCCGCTGCACCCTGCACCAGATCCAGACCTACAAGAACTCTCTCTTTAATGTCATCTTAACAGATGGGAGACCTACACCTCCTACCATACAACACTTCGAACGGTGCCATGCCGATACTAGACTGGAAGTTGTTGTTGTAAGCAAACTCAATCAAAGTGACATGCTGATCCCAACTTCCACCAAAGTCTAAAACACACGCCCTTAGCATATCCTCCATAATCTGATTAGTCCTCTTTGTTTGACCATCTGACTGAGGATGGTAGACTGAGCTGAAGGCTAATCTCATCCCCAAATCCTATGCTGGTTGCGCCAAAAGAGGGACACAAACCTCAGATCTCTATCCGAAACTATGGTCGTCGGAACTCCATGTAACCTCAAAATCTTATCAATATACAGCTGAGCAAGCGCTCCAAGCTGAAGGTCTTCCTGGCCGATAGAAAATGAGAAGACTTCATAAGCCTATCAACAATCACCCAAATTGCATCAAACTCAGACGAAGTCCTAGGGAGGTCCATCACAAAATCCATCCCTATGCTCTCCCACTTCCACTCAAGAACGGGAAGAGGCTGAAGAAGACCAACAGGTCTCTGATGTTCAGCTTTCACCTCCTGACAAGTCTAACATCGATACACAAACTCTGAGATCTCCTTCTTCATATTACTCTATCAGAATGACTCTCTAAGATCCCGGTACATCTTAACACCACCTGGGTGTACCAAATACGAGGCTCCATGTGCCTCCTTCATAATCTCCTACCATAAGGTAGCATCACTCAGCACACAGACCCTACCCCTGAATCGAAGACAACCGTTGGCGGACACACTGAAGTCTGAATCCTGATCACCAGACAATCTCTCTCGAATCCTACACAACTCTTCATCCACCTCCTGACCAGCCTTGATACGATCAATCAAGGTAGACTGAACATGAAGAGCAACCAACATACCAGCTCAATCTGATCTAACAACCCAGACACCCAGACGCTGCAGCTCAAGCACAAACCTCTATACCCCAGACAAGGCACAAGCAAGACCCGGAGGACCTCTACGCCTCAACGCATCAACTACTGCATTCGCTTTACCAGGATGGTAGAGGATCTCTAAGTCATATTCATGAAGCAACTTCAACCACCTACGTTGTCTCAAGTTCAATTCCTTTTGAGTGAACAGATACTTGAGACTCTTATGGTCGTGTATGCCTTACACGATGCACCATAGAGATAGTGCCTCTAAAACTTCAAAGCAAACACCATACCTCTAACTCAAGATCACAAGTCGGATAGTTCTTCTCATATGGTTTAAGCTGATGTCAATCTCCTCTTAAGCTCCTGGAAGCTCTACTCGCAAGCCTCCCTCTACTCATACTGAACGTCCTTCCTCAGAAGGAGGGTCAAAGGAGAGACTATCTTCAAAAAGCCCTCCACGAACATCCTATAATAACCCTAGAGATGCCAACGGGGTCGGGTTCGGGTCGGGTGACGCTCCACCCAACTCGTCACCCGTTTTCCACCCGCACCACCCGACCCGACATGTCACCCACAACTTCATCAGCTGTCACCCGTTTTTTTTCAGCAAGCATTTTTTATTTTTAACACCTTATATAAGCTTAATTTTTCAAAACAATACACTCATATTTGTTCAACAATACATACCACATCAACTAATGTAATAAAATACTCAAAACATAGAGTATAAACCAAAATATTTCCAAATTATCTCAACAAATATGGGTAAATATATGTTTATTTAATATAATACATACGGGTGACGAGTCGGGTGACCAGGTGAAAAATGTTCACCCGACCCGACTCGTCACCCACACCCATTTCACCCATCACCCGTTTTTGTTGGGGTTTTCACCCGTTTTAGCGGGTCGGGTGGTCAGATAAAATGGGCACCCATCACCCATTGCCATCCCTAAATAACCCGCTAACCCTAAGAAGCTGCGAATCTCTACTACACTCGTTGGCCTCGCCCACTCTGTTGCCGCCTTAATCTTCTCTGGATCCACAAAAATGCCATCCTTCAAAACCACATGACCCAAGAAGACCACTAGATCAAACTAGAAGTCACACTTCTTCAACTTAGTGTACAACTCACGCTCTCTCAGCGTCCGTATAACTATCCTCAAATGCTCCTCAGCACTCTTGGAACACACCAAGATATCATCAATAAAGACTACCACAAAATGATCCAGATAAAGCTTGAAAACTTGGTTCATCATATCCATGAAGATCAAGGGAGCATTCGTCAACCCAAACGGCATCACAAGGAACTTATAGTGACCATACCGAGTCTGAAAGCAGACTTAGGCCCATCATCGGCCTAATCCTCAACTGATGATACCTAGAACAAAGATCGATCTTTGAGAACATGAGCCAATTGATCAAAGAGATCATTGGTATGGGGAAGTGGATACTGATTCTTGATGGTAACCTTATTCAGCTCCTCGTAGTCGATGCACAACCTAAAGGTGCCATCTTTCTTCTTCACGAACAGAACCGACACACCCCAAGAAATACACTAGGGCGAATGAAGCCCTTATACAAAAGGTCATGTAGCTGAACCTTCAACTTCTTAAGCTCTGCCGGTCTTATATGATAGGGAACCTTCGAAATAGGTTGAGTCCCTGGCGCTAACTCGATGAAGAACTTCACCTCACGATTTGGCGGAAATCCTGGCACAACATCCTGAAATACTTCAGGGAACTCGCGAGCCACATGGATGTCCTCCAAGCGAGATCCCCACTCTAACCTCGGGGACATAACATAAGTACCCCTGGCAGCCCTTCCTCAAAAAGCTAAATGTCTGCATCGCCGAGATAACTACTGGCGAGTAGGGAACTGAATTCCCAACAAACTCGAAGCGGGGTCCACCCGACTTCTTAAACACAACTCTCCTAGCTGCACATTCTATATGGGCATGGTGTTCTTCCAGTCAATCCATGCTCAAGATCACCTCAAAGCAAGTCATCCGCATAGGGATGAGGTTAGCACACAACACTCTGTCCCGAACTACTACGGGACAGGCTCTACAGACATAATCAAGCACAAAAGGAGTAGCACCACTCAAAGTAGAGATGTTAAAATTTAACCCAACCCTGAAACCCGTCCGTTTAATCTGAACCCGAAACCTGACCAAAACCTGAAACCCGATTGGGTAAAACCAAAATGATCTAAACCCGAAATGACACAAAACATTTATAACCCGAAACTGACCCGAACCCAAAATGACCCAAAATAATAGTAATTAAATATTAGCCAAACTTGGATAACATGAAATAATAGTGACCATAAATTGTTCCAAACCTGAATGACCCAAATAAATATGACAAAAAACTTGATTCAAACTTAGTATATTTGAATGAAATTTGAATAGGCTTTGTATTGACTTTTCTATAACCTATATGTAGTATATTTTTTATAGAAATTATGCATATATTTATTTCATAATTTTTTTAAAAAATATTAACCATGACCTAAAATAACCGAAACCCGATGGTATCTGACACTGTTACAACTGACCCTGATTTGACCAGTACCCAAATGACCCGAACCTAAAATGGCTCAAAATTTTAATGATCCAAGCAGATATTGACCCGAAAAGATATGACCCAAAACCCGAATGGATAACCCGTTTGCCAGGTCTAACTCAAAGGACTCGTCACACACAACTCGGTGCCTCTCAACTCAACAAACAAACCTAGACTACCCACTAAATCAACAAACACAAACGAGTGGGTAGCTCCAGAATCAAATAGGCAGAAAAATGGCTGAGTAAATAACCAAAGAATACCTTAAACAATGCGATCTGTAGCGCGGTCTCGTTCCCCAGCCATAACATACACTCGAGCTTGAGTTGAGGCTTCTTCTGCTCGGTCTTTGGTTGTGATCCTGAATCAGCACCTCTGCTCCCTGAGCTGCCACTACCACCTCTAGCCTGTGGACATTAAGTGATGCAATGATATCGACCTACACTTAACGCATGCCCCATACTTCTTGTAGCAATCTCGACCAGGATGGAAGCGGCCACAATCAGCACACTTAGCCTCAGAGGACGATGATGAAGAAGCTCCATGATCTCCTCGATACTTCTTATTTTAAGAAAACACATGATCATGTTTCCCAAACTCCTCAACTCTCTACTTCCTCTTATGTTCTTTCCCTTGCTCCTTCTTCTGCTCCTTCTTCCCAACTGTTGCCTCGCAAGGAGCTCACTCTCAACAACAAACGCCACGTCGGCACATCTCTGAATGTCTTGAGTAAGAAAGGAGCCACAACAACTCTGAACTCAGCTCTTACACCGCTCTTAAACTTCCTCACCTTTTGGTTCTCATCCGGCTCAGGCACATACTTAGAAAGGGAAATAAATTTCCTCACATAGTCATCCAGAGACATCTCCTTCGACTGGAGGAGTCTCCCACACTGCACAATCTTCTGATCCCAGAAAACGTCAGGATATAACTGCTGGTTGAAGCAGCCATAGAACTGTTCCCACGACCATGGTTGGGGGTACATCCCCTCAAACGACTCCCACCACTCCTTCGTCTCCTCCTGGAACATAAAGGTGACAAAGCCCACCTTCTGCTCCTCCTCACAACCCATCACGTAGAGGAGATCCTTGATCACAGTGCTCCAATGGCTAACCTCCTATGGATCCCCGCTGGCATCAAAGGTCAGGGGCTTTAACTTTAGAAACTCCTGCAACGCTTTGAATTCATTGTATTAATTTACAATAATACTTATAGTAGAAATTTATTCACTTGTATAACACTGTAATTTCAAATAAATAAAGTAAGGCACACTTTTAGTGGATTCACTATATGAGTTATTAAATGACACATATAGCATAATAGGATTCATTAGGAAAACATGAAGGATTCACAAACTGGAAATAAAGATTGACTTTTGAGTTAAAAATACTTTTAATTCAAAAACTACATTTTAGTTAATTCACTTTATGAAAGTACAAGCGATACTTATAAAATTATAATTCACTTCAATTGTAGTATCATAATTAATAATGCAAAGATTCAATTTGATTGAATGTATTGTTAGAACTATCATACATTACTTATACTAGAATTCGTTCACTTCACAACAAAGTGAATTAACAATAAACCTTCGACGGTTTAGCATTCCTAGGGTACGTTTGGGGGTTTAGGGTATCTTTTTTTGTTCATTTATACCCTTTCAATCACCTTAAATCCCGGACCTCCAACCTTAAAATAAACCTATGATAGATGATTTAACTGTTCTAAGATATGCTTGGGGTTTATGGTATCTTTAAGTATTCATTTTACATCCTTTAAGCGTTGACCCAAAACCCTAGGCCTCAAACTATAAAATAAACCCTGGGGTATCTTTTGTTTTTAATTTTGCACCTTTGTAAGGTACATTTATTTTTAGTTCATTATATACTTTATAATATGAATATTTTGTTTTAAGAAAGTGAATACTAATTAAGTACAATGTGAACCTTTCATTACTTTCTGATAACTACTGCATATAGAAATCAAAAGAGAACAAAACATAGAAACACCAAATAACACAAATTAAAAAGAAATATATGTGTGCAACTATGTCATAAACAATGTGATTCTTTTGTATTGGAAATGTGAATCATTATTATTAGAAACATTGTGAATCTTTCATGTACTTTCTATAATACTATGTTAGTAACAATATAAATCTTCTGTTGTTGCAAAGTAAATCCTAATAATGTATTTATGAACCTCTTTGTAAACTAATATTTATATCAGTCTATAATCTATAATTTGTTTTTGTATCTGTTGATATTAGTTTTTTGCTTTAATTGATTTTCTAAACTCATGATTCAACAACTTTACAAATTCTTCAATTGAGAATAGATTGTCTGTGTTACTGCAGTGGATCGTCTCCTCCTTCAACACAATGCATAAATTTTCAATTACAACTCATCGGGAGCTCCAACCTTATTATGTGAAAGTAAAACATATTAGGGAAATTTCACCAAATACCATTGAGTTTTTGCTTAATTCATGATATACCACCGTGTTTTTAAAATTACACAGGATAATATTGAGTTTTTACTCATTTCTCTTGTAACACCCCGTCCTAAGCCAATCGTGGTTATCACAACTTAACAAATAATACATAAACGTCGCATCGGAAATAAACTATCACCAGGACCTTGCCACGGTCTAATCAACAAGAAATACCGTTACTTAAATATTTACAACCGTATATCCATAATAAATACACCAACCGAGTTTTAAGTATCTCCAAAATCACACAATATTTCTCAAGTTCAACTATCAACAGACGGGTGCACAGGCGCTACCCGTACTCAAAATAAAGTCCCACCTAGGGCTACCCGCTCCTACTCTCGTGGTGTGACTTCATGGGCCACTTACCTGCAAGTGTAAAAACAGCCCCCAAAGGGGGTCAACACGAATGCTGGTACGACCCTCCCGTGGCCCCCAAGCTAACGGGGCTACGACGACTAATTGTCGATAGCATGGAAGTTGATTAGCATCACAATCATAATATGAAATGCAATAAAACAACAAACCACAATGAACATAAATAGCTCATATGCAAATGAACGACTCAGGTGTTCCCTTAATAAGTGAATTAGTTCCTAACTCCTTAGATTCACAATCTCCTTAACCTTATAATTGCCAACCGTTCCACTATTAGATTGGTTAGCCCTTAACTGGTTGCTTATTTTTGTAGGGCTTGGTTAACCCTAGCCAGTAGCAGTGCACTATCCAGCAATAAGCTACCTTTCTTAATTTGTTGGGGATGTAGGCTTGATCCCCCCATGCCATCCTTAATGTGCCTCCCACCTCAAACAGTAGTCCGGGTGGTCGGGTCGGTTTGTTGACCCTAGGCGACGAGTCCAAGGACAAGTCTTATTCGGAAGTCGGATCTGATTCAGATACCGACCTCCCCCAATACACATGTGCCGGTACCATTCCGGATTCCTCACTCCCCCCCCCCAAGTTAAGGTTAGTGAAAGTCTTAGATATCATGTGTTATTTAAACCTTGTCGGGTATTAACCAACGTTCACCAATGTACAAAACCTCTCCTTAACTCAATAAGTACCAAGCTTAGTTAGTAGCTATCCTTAAGCCTCGTGGGTTAGTGTAAAGAAAACACATACACAACGAGAACATTAATATCCGGTTGCATGCTTTATCTTGTCTTAGTCATACCAAACAACAAATAGCACACAAGCCGAGGGACACCTCGTTAGCAAGCAGGTCACAAGAAAGACTGTATCGTTCACCGTCGACTGTCATTTGTTTAACCTTCTCCGGGGTCCCAATTCACAAACCTAAAACATTCATTCATTTTTAGGCCATCAGTTATTTGCACCTCACTTAACTCATTTAGTCCCTAAGAATTCCCATCCAATACTCTCTTAAGTCCTTACCACCTAACCTTATAAACTTAACTTTAAACATTAAGGTTTATACTTAACTTAACTTAATTCCTTAGGTTCTTAGGTTCCTAATCATTATTACCCTACCAATGGCATATCTTATTACCAATTAACATCTTTAGAATTTAAAATTTCTTTTTTTTTTGTTTTTGGCTCGACCGATCTTACCAACCGACCTTACCCAAGGTCGGTCCATTCCAAGACATATTACCGTTTGAAAATTTTTCCCCGACCGACCTTGCAAGTCCGGTCCCAAAGGTCGGTCCATTCCCGAGAGTTTTCCCGTGGGAAATTTAAGCCCGACCGACCTTGCCAAGGTCGGTCCCAAGTTCGGTCGATTCCAGAGACCAATTCCCGTACAAAATTCTAGGCATGACCGACCTTGTAAGTCCGGTCCCAAGGTCGGTCCATTCCAGAGACTCAATTCGTACACAAAATACAAGCCCGACCGAACTTGTAAGTCCGGTCCCCAAGTTTGGTCGATTCCAGAAACTCTTTCCGGTAGTGTAAACTGAGCTCGACCGACCTTGCAGGTCCGGTCCCTAAGGTCGGTCGGCTCCAGAACCTTGTTTCTAAATCCCCATTTGACTCCAAACTTCACCTCTGATATCCTAGTATGTTCTAACCTCATTTGGCACTTCAAATACACCTTAAGCCCTCCACAAACTCATTAAACCACTCACCAACATCCACCTTAGTCATTATGAATTTTTCTTATAATAATGCCAACACTTGTAATATTTTCCACTAGGTTTCTAAGTGGTGGTTCATACCTAAATATAGCCACTATGCCAAGTGCTTCCTCACCACTATAACATCATCTCCCAAGCATCTTTCACCACCTAGAATTCCTTTATGCAACTACTTAAAGTTCCTTCACAAGTTATGCCTCCTTCTTTCTACACATTACTTGCTCTCTACTTGTTTACCAATATTTGCCTAAGTCCTAAATGCACAAGTATATCCCAAGACATTCATTTGCTTCCTAAATCGACCATGATGATGCCTAAGTCATTCTAACTCTCAAGAACACCTTAAACTCACTCTTCTTGTCAAAACAACTCCTAAAGTTTTCTAGTACTACCTTAGTCATGAAATTTTCTTAGAACATCTTAAACACTTAGGTTCTTCACTAAATTTTGCCATGGGTTCTCTAGTATATTGATATACCAAAACATTTAGTTTTTCACCATTAAACAGCTATCAACATTCAAATTCTCATTAAACCTCCTTAGCACACATCTTACACCATAACTACACTACATCACAATATAGTGCATAAACTTAAATTGCTTGGCACTTAGGCCCTTAATTAACTTGGCTCTTAGGCCCTTAAATGCATAAATCTTAAACACTGAATTTCCTCAATATATATAGCCTTTGACCTGCAAATACACACAACAAGGCTCCCATTGAAATAAAATGCTTCTTGTAATTCACCTCAACATTGTTTATCTATCTCTTTTCTCGTTGGCTCCTTAGTCACAAGTTCTCAAACATAGTCATTGTTTCTCCTAGGTTGTATATAGCCCGTTTTAAAATGTAAGCCCCAAGCTACACTCATCATTTACCTAAGTCCCATCCCTTAATGCATTAAACACCTTAGGGTAAGGCATTTACCTTGTTCTTTTCCAAGCTTCACAAACTTTCTCTTTAGGTTTTTCCTTGCTAAATCTCGGTCACCAAATCAAGTTCTCCTTGCCAATGTTCTAACCAATATTCAATGACTCCAATGGGTACTAAACAACACACTAACCTTAAGGAATAAAAACCTAGGTTAAAAATGTGTTTTAAGGTATTAAATTGATTGTTTTACCATGGAGTCTTAGAATAGGCTTGGATATGAAGCAAGAAGGACCTCCTCTATCCCTTGGAGAATATAAAACAAGCTAGAACAAGGCATAAACATGAATCCCCATGAGTATAGATTTTCGGTTATGGAGAAAAATGGTGGAAACCTAGATTTTCTTACATATTCCTTACCTTAAGAGAGTGAAGAAGCTAATGAACTCCTCAAGCTTATTTTTCCCCCTTCAATGGAGGTTTCACTTGGCACTGAAATGAAGCTCTTAGAGATTTGAAAGGATAGAAAGAAAGAGCTTGAGCTAACTAAGAGATATATGTGCTTGGTTTTGATTTTGGAGCTTAAATGAGCAAGATGTGGGCAAAAGAAGATGGAGCTAGCATGGAGTTGTCTTCCACGTGAATGAAGAAGAAGAGAGGAGCAGCCAAAATCGGTGAGATGAAGAAGAAATGAAGAAAGGAGGAGAGAGGTGGTATAAATGAGATATTTTGATTCCTTAAAAGCAAATAGTAAAACCACTTACTTTTTCTCTTTTTCTTCTAACATTATTTGGCTACTCTTGGTGACTCACACCCTTAGAATACCGGCCCCTAATTAATTAGGCTAGTCATGGTCTTGTTTGACCAATTAATTAGTCTTAATTGATTAAAGACTAAACTAGGCACTATTTGATTACTATTCACAAACTAGTGCACATAATTGTGAAATTTTTTATTTCCCATTGATTTAGACTTCCTAATGTGATACTAATTAGTACACAAGTTAATTAAGGAGTAATGATGGACATCTAGCCACTCAAAACCCATTTACAGGACAATTTTTCAAAAATGTGCTTTAAGACTCCTTAAAGCACATTTTATGTTTTAACTTGTTTTCAAGCTTGGTTTTCTTTGGTAATTGGTTTAAAATTACCATTAAGATATTACTAAGGTCTTAGCATTATATTTGGGTGCTCACCCAAGTCTCTCCAAGCTTAGAGCACGTTTTTGCTTATACTGCTCTTTTGGTGTTTCCTTATGTTTCTTTGATTAAAATGGTTTATTAACGTTTCTAAGGCATTCTTTAGCCTTATTATATCTTAGTTTATCATTTATATACCATACCTAGGTTTGGGGTATTTGAATCTACCCCCCTTAAAAGAACTTTGTCCCCAAAGTTCACACGTGCACCAAATCATTCACGGTACTCAATTCCTTAATCTTAATACCACATCTTATATTCTCATTCACACATCTCAAGACTCAAAGGTCAATCACAAATACAATACATAAGAATTAAACATATCTAAAACTTATCACCAAAGTGTAGCAACTTACACAAAGTCACATCTGACACAACCAAACAAACGACAAACATGTTCGTTTCCTAACTCAAAAGCGAGGAAGCTCTACCCCCCTTAAAAAGGGGTACGCCCCGTACCCTATACAGTCAATCTAGTCAGTGAACAAAGAAGGGTACTTCGCCCTCATCTTATCCTCTAATTCCCACGTGGCCTCTTCGACATCCTGGTTAGACCAGAGAACCTTCACCAGTCGCACTGACTTATGGCGAGTGTCCCTAGTCTTACTATCCAAGATTCTCTGAGGAGTCTCCACGGATCTCATATTTGGTTCTAATGTCAACCTCTCAGGTTCTAACACATGGGAGGGGTGGTGCATGTATTTCTTTAGCTGTGAAACATGAAAAACATCATGCACTTTACCCAGTTCAGCAGGTAAATTCAACCTGTAAGCAACCGGGCCCACCCTCTCCGTTATCTCATAAGGACCAACAAATTTCGGGCTTAATTTGCCCTTCTGCCCAAATCTGAATACACCCTTCATCGGTGAAACTCGCAGAAATACCCGGTCGCCCACTGCGAACTCCAGGTCTCGTCGTCGAACATCAGCATACGACTTCTGCCTATCTTGAGCAGCTTTCATGTTCTCCCTGATTTGCTGAACTTCGGCCTTAACTTGCTCTAAGTATTCTGGTCCTATAATGACTGTTTCACTCGACTCATCCCAGCAGAGCGGTGTACGACATGGTCTACCGTACAACGCTTGAAAAGGTGCCATCTTGATCGAAGCGTGATAACTGTTGTTGTATGAAAACTCGATCAGATGCAATTTGTCAATCCAACTGCCCTGGAAGTCTAGGGCACATGCCCTCAGCATGTCCTCGAGTGTCTGAATAGTACGCTCAGTCTGACCATCTGTCTGAGGATGGAACGCGGTACTTAGCTTGAGTTCTGTACCCAACGCTTCTCTAGTGGCTCTCCAGTACCTTGAAAGGAATCTGGTATCTCTATCTGACACTATGGTCTTCGGTATCCCGTGATGCCTTATAATTTCCTTCTCAAACAACTCAGCTAATTTGGTCACCTTCCAAGTATCCTTCATCGGTATGAATCGGGCTACTTTGGTAAGACAATCCACCACCACCCATATCATGTTGAGACCTCCTCTAGCAGGTGGGAGTCCAACTACAAAGTCCATGGAGATATCATGGAACTTCCACTCCGGAACTGGCATCGACTGTACCATTCTGCCTGGTCGTCGGTGCTCAAATTTTACCTTCTGGCATGTGAGACACCTCAAGACGAACTCGGTAACATATGTCTTCATTCCCGACCACCAGAAGTATCTCTTCAGTCTTTATACATTAGAGGCTTCGGATGGATGGAAACTGAAGAACAGTGTGATTCCCTAAGTATACGGTCTTTCAGATCCGTGTTGCCCCGTGGTATGCATAACCGGCCCTTAAGTCTGATCAGATCATAGTCGTGAAGTCTGAAGTCATATTTCTGGCTCTCAAAGGTACATCTGTCAGCTTTGCCTGACCTCTCTCATATACTCATCTGCCCTCTGAGCCTCTCGACCTCATCAACCAAGCTGGAGAAAGAGACTAGCGAATGAAGTGAGTGTGCTCGACGGCTCAGGGCGTCCGCTACAACATTGGCCTTCCCTTCTTTGTATTGGAGGTCAATGTCATAATCTTTCAGAAACTCTAACCATCTCCTTTGTCTGAGATTCAACTCCTTCTGAGTGAATATATATTTCAAGCTCTTGTGATCGGTGTAGATCGTCACACTAACCCCGTATAGGTAATGGCGCCATATCTTCAAAGCGAAGACTACAGCTCCCAGCTCTAAATCATGTGTGGGGTAGTTCTCCTCATGTTTCTTCAACTGGCGTGAGGCATATGCCACCACTTTGCCATGTTGCATGAGCACGCAACCCAGCCCTCTGCCGGATGCATCATAGTAAACCTCAAAGCCCTCTGTACCGTCTGGAATGGTCAGAACCGGTGCAGTGGTCAGTGAGTCTTTCAAACTCCGAAACGAACTCTCACAATCAGCCGTCCAAACGAACGGTCCATCTTTCTTCATCAGACTAGTCATCGGCTTCGCGACCTTGCTGAAATCCTTAACAAACCTCCGGTAGTAACCTGCTAGACCGAGAAAGCTCCGGATGTCGGTAACAGTCTTCGGTCTTGGCCAAGTACGCACGGCATCAATCTTTGCTGGATCTACTGAGATCCCAGCATCTGAGATGACATGACCCCGGAAAGAGACCTGGTCAAGCCAAAACTCACACTTGGAGAACTTAGCATATAGCTGGTTCTCCCTCAATATCTCCAATACTCTCCTCAAGTGTTCCTCATGCTCAGTCTTCGATTTCGAGTATATCAAAATATCATCAATAAACACTACAACCGACTTGTCCAGCTGCTCCCGGAACAAGCGGTTCATCAGGTCCATAAACTTCACTGGTGCGTTCGATAAACCGAACGGCATCACTGTAAACTCGTAGTGGCCGTATCATGTCCGGAATGCCGTTTTCTCAATATCTCCCTCCTTAATGGCTATCTGATGATACCCCGATCTGAGATCAATCTTGGAAAACACAGATGCTCCCTTCAACTGATCGAACAGATCGTCAATGCGGGGTAGTGGGTACTTATTTTTCACAGTCACTGCATTCAACTCTCTGTAGTCGATGCAGAGGCGGAGACTACCATCCTTCTTCTTCACGAAGAGAACTGGCGCTCCCCATGGTGATACACTTGGTCTAATAAATCCCTTATCTAACAAATCTTTCAACTGCTCCTTTAGTTCATTCATTTCTGCCGGGGCCA
Organism: Limonium bicolor; assembly: GCA_023374045.1. NCBI lineage: Eukaryota > Viridiplantae > Streptophyta > Magnoliopsida > Caryophyllales > Plumbaginaceae > Limonium > Limonium bicolor. The sequence continues at coordinate 113,630,661 of CM041780.1, forward strand.
TACGGTATGGCGCCTTGGCTATCGGTCCGGTACCAGGTAGCAGCTCTGTTATGCCCCAGAATTTTTTTTTATTTTATCATATTCCTTCTGATTCGCAAAGGGAGTTCGGATTAATTTGTACCTTATACTAGAGTGTTTATGACATTCCTTAAATATTATTGTCATAGCTTGAGGAAGGAGAATTAGAAATAACATGCTTCTATTATTTATTTATTTATTTGTTAGGGAAGGGACTTCTTAATTCTTTAATTTATTCTCTTCCTTTCTAAAACTCCTATTGTTGGGATAAAACCTAACGGCAAGTGTACCGGTCAATTCTAGCAAGTTTTAATAGAGAGTAATCCCTAAGTATCGAACCAGAGGAGGCGATGTGTCTAGTTTAATCTTTACTAACCGAAACAAATTAAACAGGAAATTGGGGTTTGATTTGATGACAATTAAAGACTGTAAACAGAATGAATAACAATAACAGTAGGAAAAATAAATGTTGTGAAACTGATTTGGAAAAGAGATCCCGGTTTACTACTGCACCCTAAATCTGTGATTCCTATCCCTAAGTGATTAATAAGATAATTATGAGTAAAACCCTAGAACAAAGATAATTTACCTCCGATCTCCCGCTTAGCAAATACTAGTTAATAAAGACTGAATTCTAACTCTCGTTACGAACCCACTGTTTACTAACCGCTTAAAGAACAATCTAGTTTATTAGTCAATTAGCAATTTAGAGGAATTACCGTCTCTAAACTAACCGGTTATTTTCCTGAATTCAATTGAAAGCCGCAGTCGTCACTATAAGCTAGCAAAATACTAATCCTTATAATTGGCCAAATTATAATGATTAAAGAAATTAAGCAAGGAAAATAACTTTACTCAATCAAATTATATTAAATCACAAAGGAACAGAAATAGTCAATTTAGGGATACATAGCAAACCGAAATCTAAAGGAACTACTCAGCCATTGACATGTTTACAATAAGCTTAGTAATAATAGAGAACAAGAAGAAACTCTGCTCAGTCTCCGTGGTGAACTCCTCTCTGTGCTCTGCTCCAAACTCCAAACTCCAAACCAGACTCCAAGCTCTCAAACTAATTCTCTCTGTATCGTGATTATTCTGTGCGCTCAAGATGTGTCTACTCACGTTGGCTGGCCTTTTCTTTTATAACAAACAGAATTTTATCTTCTAATTTATCTCTAGTCTACCCTAATCTAAAGCGACGGCCAACAGAAATTAAAAGGGAGATATTAATTCCGTTACGCGACGAAACAAATCTCCGCGCTCCGTATGTATTGTTCCGGGTTTCAAACCCATATGCAAACCCGGAACATATGAAATTTAAGGCAGTAGCTTCTCCGTCTGTATTGTTTCGAGTTTCAAACCAACATGCAAACCCGGAACATATGAATTTTTAGGCAGAAAGTCTCGCCCTGGTATGTTCCGGGTTTCAAACCATTCCTCAAACCCGGAACAAGCCTGAAATTAGGCAGAATGTGCTGCGACGAGGGGATCCGGGTTTATAAACCCATATGCAAACCCGGACCCTCTATAAAGTGCAACAGTGATGAATGAAAATCTGTATTTGACTCTGGTTTGACTTCCCATGTTGCTCTAACCTCTAAAATCTTCATTTAAGCACTTTGTTGAGTATTTTATCCTGAAAACATATGAAATCGATCACTGGAGACAAATATACAATGAAGAGTAATTAAAGCATTAAAGAGGAAAGTTAATGTCATAAAGTAGAAAATTAAGCATGAATTAGTCTAGTAAACTTAGACAAATTCCTGACTTATCAACTTCCTCACACTTAATCTTTGCTTGCCCTCAAGCAAATAGAAACATACTAAAGTCTTACAGAAGGGAGCCGTCAGTCCAGAACTGTGCACAAGGAGATCTAATAATGAAAAGCAGTCATAGAGAACAATGATCCACACTTGCAGGTTTTTATAAACAGTGAATTGAGAAGTATTTTGCAAGAACTTAAGGCACATAGTAAAACCATTGACTCCAATTTCACTCAGGGACTACTTTCCAATTAATTTTCCACAATCCATGAACGACAAGGGTTAGAAGTAAATCTTATTCCATATTACCTTTCATCACCACGTACTCATAATCAAGAAAGATTTTGCACTTTGCATTTGAAATTAGCAAATTTCTTCAACTTTCTAAACAAGCATTAACTTTCTCTTTTATATCCCTCAGACTTTTCTCTCCATTCATGTAGCGGTGTTGGGTCTCCTATCCCAGATCAGATGACCTTAGGTAGATGGGTGATGAGGCACCCCGAGGACTTAATTACCAAATGGGCGAGGCCTGTTTTCTGGGTTAAAAGTTCGATTAGAGGAGTACCTTGCCTTTGTCCTTCCTTCCTCTCATTCAATAATCATTCCCAAAGTCCCCAAGTGAAATCAAAATCAAATAGTTGCACTAATAGGCTTAACTTTTTAAAGAAGAAATAGACAAACATTAGTTAAAAACTGTACATACAAGAAGTGCAACCAGAATTCCCACAACTGTTTTCCACCTCCGACCTCATAAGAACTAGTGCTACTCGTGCGGTGTTCCAAACCAACTTAACCAACCACTGAATAAGACTCAGGTATGTTATGCAACCAAAATATTTTTTGGGGGCCAACAAAAATATTGTGCAAATGGAACGATTGTCTTGAAAGAAAATTGGTCAAAATTAGCACATTCGAATGAAATTGATCATGAATATGAGTATGTGCAATTTCCCTTCCTCACACTTAAAACTTAGCAATGCCCTCATTGCTTCATGAAAATGATTAAGATGGAATGAAAACAAAACTTCCAGAAAACAACGTTTGAAAAATAAAAGAAGTTAGAAAATCACGCCCCTGGGGTATGGTGAGGACAACGTCCTCACACTTATGTAAAACAGCGGGGTGTTGAATTCTGCAGAAATTTCGACAGAGCTTCCTTTGAATTTCCTCAATACCTCACACGCATCAAAAAGCAGCCCTGTAGCTCAAGAAATACAACCAAAGCCAACACGAACTTGCAGATAAACAGTAAGTGTATAAGTGATACATCATAGTGCAGCGATGGTCGTAATGAAACAAGTAGTAGCCGAATCCAAAGTAAGATAGAATTACAACCCAAAAGAAAAATATCTCAGAAGCAAACACATCAAAAGATCTGAAAAGAGAGAGAACGAAACAACCCAAACTCCAAAATCCTAGGAAGGTGGTGGAAGCTGTGACCCATGCTGAAGATGCCATGCCTCCATACGGGCAAAGCGTGTATCGTACTCAGCCATCCGCGCATCCTGGCGAACCTCAGCAGCGTGGCGGCGCGCCTCCAAAGATGTCAGGCGAACCCCATAGTTCTGAACCTGAGTAGACAGATCGTCAAGGCGCGAGCCAAACTCATCAAAGCGGGCAGTACACACCCCCTGCCAATCTCGAAACTCTGTCATGAGCTCCTCAAAATCTTGCGTCGGCGCTACGGCAGGTCCACCATCTCCCTGAATCTGTGAAGGCCCGGCCCCATCAGCACCAGCAGCTCGGGCAGCTCTCTCACCCGGTCGGGCACGGCGACGCTTAATCCAACCATCTCCTATCTTCTCCCACTGAAAGCGATGCATCGCTGTCATGTCCAGAGGAGGAGCGGAATGCTGAGGCCGCTCATCACTGAAGTCAACTCTCTCTTTCTCAAAAAGATACTGCAGAAAATGTGGAAAAGCAAGAGAAGCGGTGCTGTCCACATCCATGATACGTAAAACATGATTAAAAACAGCAGCAGAGAAAATAATAGGACAGGCGCCGCTAGAGAACTCATCATCCAGCAGATGACGCATGAAGAAACAATCCACAGCGTTCAAGTCAGCACACTCCCTCGGGCGGACATTATGCATAATAATAGCCAGAAGCAACCGCTCAATCGGAGTCTGCAGTTTGTCCCCTGTCACGACCTGCTTATCCCTTGAAGACCGTTGTTGACGGTTCGGAACCTCAGGGTTATTCACCACCAGCCTCAGATAATGTTCCTTTGCCCGTTTCTTATCATTTTCATAATTTTTCCTACGTTCCCTAAGCACATTATTATCAAAAACATCTTGTACTCCAAAGTACTCATCAATCACCTCATGATTAATCTCAATGTACCTCCCCTTTATCACCGCGCTTATTATATCGCGCTCATCCTCCTTCTCAGCATTAGCATAGAATAACTTAACCAATCTTGGGTAATAACATCCCCCGCCAAGACGCAACAAGCCCGCCCAACCCTTAGCACCAAACACAGTTTGTAAATCAAATTCATTAATTAACTCCTCAGACACTGACCTCTCCGGAATAATTTTCCGGTCCTTGACGTTGTACCAATCAAAGGCAGCATCGCTAATGAAATCGGCACGCACTGATTCTCGATATTGGACCGGTTGTGTTGGTGCAGGTGGCGCAGCCGATGAAGAAGCACCCGCAGCGGTGGAACGTCTCGTGCGCTTCGGAGGCATACTCACCAATCAGAAAAATTCGAAGACGATGACGGGGTGAGTTCGGGACTGGCAAGGGAGGTGGTGATGTCGTGGTGCAAATTTGGGCGGCGGGACAGGTGTGGCGAGGGAGGTGGTGAATGAGCAATAAGATGAGGACGGTGGCACCGGCAATGGGGGCAAGGTCGGGTGACTAGGCTGAGGCGAGGAAAATGGTGGCGCGGGTTTGGGGCGAGTTTGGAAGTGGAGTATGGGTGGTGGTGAAGTGAGGCGGCGGGTCGGGGCTGGCGAGTTCGGGCTAGGGTAGATGCAATGGAGCTGGGAGATGGAGACTGGGTCGGGAGAGTGAGAGCGGCGCGAGGAAGATGGTGAAGTGTTAGGGATTGTAAACTCGCGGCCTTTTTTTTTCTGCAGGCAATGTGTTCCGGGTTCCAAACCCGTCCTCAAACCCGGATGACATCAAAAATTAGACAGAAGGTTCACCGCGTATGCGATCCGGGTTGCAAACTCCTACTCAAACCCGGATGACATCAAAATCGTGCCAGTGAGTAGTGCGCCTGCCTGGTCCGGGTTGCAAACCAGAGAGCAAACCCGGATGACATCAAAATCGTGCCAGTAACGTCGCCCAGCTGTTGGTCCGGGTTGTAAACCCCTCTTCAAACCAGGAAAGCCCTTAAAAGTGGCCAGAAACTCATATAGATGACAGATGTTCCTCCAAACTCCTGAATTCACCTTAAAAATCATGTAAAACTAGACAAAACATGTCTAATAAGCACGTTAGCCCAAAAATAAAGAATGTAAAACATTAAAACCTACGAGAAATAAACAAAAACGAAAATAATAAAACTCACAAAACTGGGTTGTCTCCCAGCCAGCCGCCCGTCTTTTCGGTCTTTGGCTAGACCATGCATTGGAAAATCAGTATGGAGGATCAAAGACCGTGATCACCGAATGGACTTCAGCAATGTCACCACTGAGATAATGCTTCAGCTGAGACCCGTTAACTTTGAATGTTTCCCCTTCTGTATTGATTAAATCGATAGCTCCATAGGGCGAGACATTTGTCACTGTAAACGGTCCAGACCAACGAGACTTTAGCTTCCCGGGAAACAATTTCAGACGGGAGTTGAATAAAAGAACCTTGTCTCCAACGTGAAACTCACGCTTGACCAATAGCTTATCATGCCACTTCTTCGTTTTCTCCTTGTAAATCTTGGCGTTCTCATAAGCTTCCTCCCTAAACTCCTCGAGATCACAAAGCTGCAACTTACGCTTCTCACCGGCCTTTTTCAGATCAAAATTCAGTGCCTTGAGTGCCCAAAAAGACTTGTGCTCAAGCTCCACAGGCAAGTGACACGCCTTACCAAAAACCAACTTGTACGGGGACATACCTAAGGGTGTTTTAAATGCAGTGCGGTATGCCCACAAGGCGTCATCCAACTTAAGGGACCAATCTCGCCTCGAAGATGTAACAGATTTCTGCAGTATCCACTTAATTTCTCTGTTGGTGATCTCGGCTTGCCCGTTTGTCTGTGGATGATACGGTAAAGACACCTTATGTCGCACCCCATATTTCTGTAGAAGAGCCTCAAACTGCTTGTTACAGAAATGTGTACCCCCATCACTGATGATCGCTCGTGGAACACCGAAACGGGTGAAGATATTCTTCTTTAGAAACTTGAGTACCACTCTTGCATCATTGGTTGGCGCTGCTATCGCCTCAGCCCACTTGGTGACATAATCCACTGCCACCAAGATGTAGAGGTTACCTTGGGAGGATGGGAACGGCCCCATGAAATCAATACCCCACAGATCGAACGGCTCAACCTCCAGGATCGAATTCAAAGGCATCTCGTGACGTCTGGATAAATTCCCCTGCCTCTGGCACTGGTCACAAGTAGAAACGAATTGATAACAATCCTTATTCAGATTCTTCCAGAAGAAGCCAGCCTCCAACACTTTCGCGGCTGTCCTAGCCGGTCCAAAATGACCTCCTGCTTCTCTAGAATGGCAGTGTGTCAGGATGTCTCTAGCCTCATCCTCAGAAACACAACGACGTATCATACCATCTGCGCATACCTTGAACAGAAACGGGTCGTCCCAAAGGTAGTGCTTGACTGTGGAGAAGAACTTCTTCTTCTGCTGATACGATAGCTCTGGAGGAATAATACCCTTGGCTAGGTAGTTGGCAATGTCAGCGTACCAAGGGTCCGTGGAATGGCCGATCATGAAAACATACTCATCAGGGAAATACTCATTGATTGGCCTGCCATCGTCAGGAACTTCCATACGGGATAAGTGATCCGCCACTCCATTCTGCGCTCCAGGTTTATCTCTAATCTCAATATCAAATTCCTGCAAAAGCAAAATCCAACGGATCAAACGAGGCTTAGCATCAATCTTTCCAAAGAGATACCTGAGGGCAGAATGGTCGGTATGCACGATGACTTTGCTGCCAATGATGTACGGTCGAAACTTGTCACAAGCAAAGACGATCGCCAACAGCTCCTTCTCCGTCGTGGCATAGTTCTTCTGCGCCTCATTCATAGTCTTACTTGCGTAGTAGACTATCCTCAATACCTTGTCATGCCTCTGCCCCAAAGCTGCTCCCAACGCGTAGTCACTAGCATCGCACATAATCTCAAAAGGCAACGACCAATCAGGAGCAACAATAATAGGTGCAGAAATCAATTTAGCTTTGAGCAAATTAAACGCATCTAAGCACTCCTTTGTAAACTCAAATTTAGCATCCTTAAGTAATAAATCACAAAGAGGCTTAGAGATCTTAGAAAAATCCTTGACAAAACGCCTATAAAAACCTGCGTGACCGAGAAAACTTCGAACATCCTTTACCGAAGAAGGTGGTGGCAACTGCTCAATGACTTCAACCTTGGCCTTGTCCACCTCGATCCCCTTCTTAGAAATCTTGTGACCGAGCACAATGCCTTCCTGCACCATGAAGTGGCACTTCTCCCAATTGAGCACCAAGTTAGTCTCCCTGCATCTAGCTAAGATCAAATCCAAGTCTTTCAAACATGCATCAAAAGTTGGTCCAAAAACAGAAAAATCATCCATAAAAACTTCGATGCACTTCTCAATAAAATCAGCAAAGATAGCAGTCATGCAACGTTGAAAAGTACCAGGTGCATTACATAAACCAAAAGGCATGCGACGATAAGCATAAGTACCATATGGTGTAACACCCCAACTACAAACGACACACTTAACAACACCTTGCAGCGGAAATCATAACTCACAACATAACTTATCTCCTTGGTATTACACGCCGTTAGCCACCCACGTGACTAACAAGGCTAACATACATACATCGTACCGGTCTGATGGACTAAACTCCCGAGCAACTACACATTAATCCCGTTCCATGTTCAACATTCATTATACACTTACATTACAACTGTACCGAGTAAATTCCAACTAACGCCGATACAACTTCGGTCTTACTACACCTACAACACATCCACAATTTTCATGACTACTCACATACAATCAACTACCCCATCCTACTCTCGAACGGCTTCCAGTTCCTTGTACCTGAAAAGTATGGGAGCCCCCAAAGGGGTCAGCACCTTTGCTGGTATGGTAATCCCGCAGCCCGCATGCTACCGGGCCACGCACAACTATTTGTCGTCTTAGCATGCGGTTGATTTATTTCAAACATGCACAAACTCACACACATATCATGCTTATAAGCAAACATTCATTAATAGAATACAGACACAAGGTTAGCACACCCAACCTAACGACACACTTCACTTTACAACATACACAAACTAATTTCACTCTTCTTAGGGTACATAAACTTCACTTAGGGAGTGCCGGGGTGATATAAGCCCGAGCACAACATACATACATTTTCTTTACTTGAGTGGCGGCCTCATATAGGACCGTACACAACATACAATTTCCCCCTAGCTCCAATAGTGATGAGGTAGGTAAGCCTTGGTTAAGCTTGTGGGTGGTCGTAATTCAAGGAGGAAAAACAACCGTAACATAACAAAGAGGGAGTCGAAGCGAACTTAGGCTTCAACACCCTACCAACATTGTACATAATTTCCCTCCTAGCCCGATGTGGAGGTCGGGTAGGTAAGCTTTGGCTAAGCTAGTGGGAGGTCGAAATCCAATGAAGGAAAACAACCCTAACATAACAGGATGGGAGTTAATTCACATATATATATATTAACTCCCAAACAATACGCGCGACCGGGACACCCGGATTCCTCTCCAGATATAACATATACTTATTAGTTAGAGGTTCCCTTATGGAACTTATCACATACATACGTCACACAGTGTTACTAACTCGGTTAGACACATAAGGGAAATCATATCCCATTTCAACAACACGGATAACAGTATCCAACATCAACAACATATTAAACAAGTCACATACATCACGCATAGTCACAACATACAATAACGCACGGATAGCCGTAGTTAGAACGTTCCCATGGGTTGGGACGTTTATTCCGAATACCGACCTCTTATGTGAACCTGAGGTCGGTTAACTATTATTTAACACATAACTAAGGTTAAGCGGTATCGGAATTAATTACGCCACAATAGTGAATTACTGTAAACTCATTTCATGCTTTATCTTGCAAGGTGGCAAACACACAGAAAACACATTGGCATACAAGCCGGTGTAATCCGGTAGGACACGGGTTGCAAGAAAACCATACCTGTCACCAAGGTCCACTCTATTGCATTCTCTTAGGTTCCTTGAATCTCTTTGAATAACTGATAACATTATTACTATCTTTATCAACATCGGGGTATAATATAATTATTTAACGTCTAATGCGCCCATGATTAACCCCGTTCGGTAGTTTATAACTTTACATTTTTTTACAACTTTTCACCACTCAATTACCTTTATAACTCACTTAATTTATCCTTAACAACCTTATAACATCATCACATATTAATCCCCATCATTTGATATCATTTCCTACCCTTAAACAAAATTTTTGGTCAACATTACCCGGTGTCCGAACTTGTGTCCGGACATCCAAGGTCGGACACAAGTCGAAACAAATTCTGGGAAAATTTTCAAGGCGTCCGAACTTGTGTCCGGACATCTAAGGTCGGACACAAGTCGAAACAGAAATCTGAAAAAAATTTCAAGGCGTCCGAACTTGTGTCCGGACATCTAAGGTCGGACACAAGTCGAAACAGAAATCTGAAAAAATTTTCAAGGCGTCCGAACTTGTGTCCGGACATCTAAGGTCGGACACAAGTCGAACAAAAATCTGGAAAAATTTATACACGCGTCCGAACTTGTGTCCGGACATCTAAGGTCGGACACAAGTCGTGACTCAATTCTGGGAAAATTTTTAGACGTGTCCGAACTTCTAAGGTCGGACAGAAGTCCGGACATCACTCAACTCCGAAAAAAAATTTTAACGCGACGGGGCATGTCCGAACTTCCAAGTCCGGACGGAAGTTCGGACGTGCCCAGAATTTCAGTAAACAGAGGCAATTTCTATCTATGTTTACACTCCCAAAAATCCACACCCACTCATTAAAATCCCAAGTCATCTAGCACCATTTTGCTATCATTCTTGCACTCTCCTAACTCCATTATTTATCCACCATTACAAAACCAAGCTTCACTCATTTCAACACTAAACAACCCAATTAAACACCTTAGTCCTCTCATCCATAAAATCATCATCAAACACCCATTTCCCAATGAATTTTTGACATAACTTCCCCATAATCTTTACATATTCATCCTCATCAATTGTCATCAAAACACAACCTCTTCATTCCTAATCTAGCCACACCCTTTCAAGGGTCCTAACCAATTACAATTCCTCAAATTCCATCATCAACAACATAATCACCATAACTCTCCACAACCACAATGTAAATCTCAAACTCAAAACATTTGGCTCTTAAGGCCCTCAACTCAACCTCAATTCACAAATTCCTCCAAAACCAACTAAACACATTCCAACATATATTCCAATCCATAATTTTGGGTTTATTAATTTATTTACCCATCCCAACACTTAAACAATTTATAAACAAAGTTTAAGGTAGTTCTTCTTACCTTAAATTTCACAAGTCTCTTAAATTCTCCTCTTGCTCCAAACCTTCTCCAAAATCGATTAAGAGGGTATGGAGTTTCCAAACTCCATCCCAACACCCAAGAACACAAAACATACACAATTAATTATCTAAACGCTTAGAAACTCAATTTAATCAAAGGGCTAGAATTAGGGTTTACCTTTTGAAGCTTTTAAGAGGATTTTCTCCCTTGAATCAAGAAAAACTACTCCACCATTGAAGGATAAATTTGGAGCTCAAGAACAAGGAGAAAACAAGGTATCAAAAATGGTGAAAAATCAATTACACCAAGATGAAGAGGGAATGAGTTTTTCTTGGAATCTTTACCTTGAAGGAAAGGAGACTACAAGCTTCTCATTGGTGCCATTTTCTCCTCAAATGGTGAAAACCCATGGAGGTCAACTTCATCCTTTTGGAATTTTGAAAAGAGAGGATGATAGAGGAGGATGAGGAAGAAGAATATGTAATTATTTTTGATTGGAGCTCAAATGGAGCTTGGGGATGAAGAAGAATGGAGGAAGCCATTGTTGGCTTGGTTGGGAAGTTCCATCGGCAGAGAGAGAGGAGGGAGACCGGCTGGGAGAGAAAGAGAGGAAAGAGAGGAGAGAGAGAGGGAAAAAGGAAATAAGGAAAGAGAGAGAGTGAGGGGTATTTGTGCCCTTTGTTATTTGGCTCTCTCTTGACTTAATTAATTAGTTAACTAGTCACATGTGAGTGGGCTGTCTACATAAATAAAACCGGCCCACCAATATAAACACGCTGGAGCGTTTTTCGTCTTTTGACAGAAAACGCTCGTTTAATTGCCCGGTTTAGTACTATTCACTAACCGGGACTGTTTACCGGAATTTTCCTCATTCCTTTAATTTTAATGGTTATTAAACTCCCATTAATGTTTAATTATTGTTATAAAATCAACTATTATTTTTACGGGGTCGTTTAACTGTTTAAAGTCACGTTTTCGGGCTTTTCTCGAAAAACGCGCTTTAAGACTCCGTTAGTTTTTAACACATTTTGAACCGTTTTCTTCCGGAATTTTTCCCACATGTTCTTAATGTGTAATTAAGGTATAAAAATATATTTATAACCCTAATAAGGTTATGTACCTCCTAAATAATTAAATACGTGTTTCACGTTTTGTGACTTTTACGCATTTTCTTTTTCTTTTTGGTTTTCATTTCTTCACCAATGATCTTAAGGACTTAATTAGCCTTTGAAAATTATAATTACATAATTTATTAACACATTAAGGTTTGGGGTATTTCAATCTACCCCCCTTAAAAGAACTTCGTCCTCGAAGTTCACACTTCCCTAGCATCATTTGAATTAGAACACCGGGATTACTTGCAACATAAACTTCCATAACAAACATACTTTACATTACAACCTCGGACTTGACGGTCCGGGTAACACATCCATACATGTATAACATACTTACATAGTATCCTCGGACTTAATGGTCCGGGTACCTTAACAACATTATACATACATAACAACCCTTAGACTCTTAGGTCTGGGTACATAACAACATTTAGACTCTTAGGTCTTGATAACATACCTCCTTTAGACACATAGGTCTTGATGACACAACACTTTCGGAATTCAATCACATTAGGACTCGAGGTCCAAAATAATAATTATTACACATACCACACAACATGTCTTAGCATGTATATCAACCAGAAATTCCTTTTCCATCTCTTCATGAGTTCGAGACCCATGTCGAGTACATATACACTGTGATCCCGCAGAGCCGGTCGCGATGGACACTCTGGTCCCCGTTCCTTTGGGAGATCAAAACAATTGCGTACATCTTTAAAATATACTTCTCATGTCACCGGTCCTAAGACAAAGGCTCATACGTCCTCAGCTCGTGAGCAAGTAGTAGGAAAATACCCTCTATGAGGTTAAGTATAATGAAATCCTTTATTGGAAGGATACAAGTTGAAAATCCTCTACGAGGTCACATAAAGGTAGTCCTTCCTTTGAAAATACCACTTAAGAATCTTAAAATTTATTGAAGTATTGAAAATACCAATTGAAAATTTGAAACCCAATTTAAAATTCTTTTGAAAACTCAATACAACTCCAAGTCCAATTAATGCTAATTGCATCTTATTCCTGATGTGATTATTTATGACCACTTATAGGGAGTTTCTAGAATCATCCAACACTAATGTGATCAGCATCAGTGTTGAACTATCTTTCCACTCCAATTTGTGTTCGGCTTCCCTTGATCTCATGATAATCAAGTTTCACCTCCCACTTCAATTTCAACCAACAACTAATTCAAGCATATACCATTTTCTATCTTTTAATCCATCTAGTCATAATCATACATCTCCAAGGGATAGAACTCCGTCTATCGATCATCATCCAAATTCCACTTAATCCAGTCACCTAGGGAATCTTATTCTCACTAGGTTCTATATCGGTTTCATACCTCTTCATAAATCACAACACTGTATCTATATACTTTTATCAAAATACGATACACGGTTTTACATTTAGTATTATATGAACAATATATCGGGGTTTTAGTTCCCCGGGAGTTTCTTTACCCCCTTATACTTATACTTTCACACATCTCTTTACAAAATAACACACTTATCACGATGGTATTCGCATCTTCAGTGCGCAATTACCATAATTAGACCATGAATGAATGCGTATGTTTATGTAGCACACACACCAATCATCAAAACAAATCATTTTGTGCTATGCACATCATAGTTCACGTACACTTGTACGGTAAAAGACACTAAGTGGTTCTGCGCTCTACCCCCCTTAAAGGGATTACGCCCACGTAATCAATCAGTTAATCACTGGTTTAGAACATTCTACCGTCGTGAAGTGTTTATCTCCACGCGGTTTATTACACAATGTGTTCTGGTTTGAGGATCTTAGCCATATTGGCGGTTTAGTCCCTAACCAAGAATTCTCACTAGAGTTTGTTTTAACTCTTAACTGGTTTCGATTCTGGCCTGTGAGGCTTTTAGGCATCATTATTTGCCATGCACTCATGTTCACTACACACATTTAACACTTGAATTGCTGGCTCACTGGTTTCTGCTGCGCAACTCTTGGTAACTTAGGGCTTAGTTTGCTCCATATATTATTCTTACTGTATTGTACATCCCCGATTATCACCTTTATCTTGGTAGTAACGGTTTCTCAACCGACGCGTGGTTTCACTTACCATGAGCGAACGGTGAGTTACAAAATTTCTATCCACTTCCGTGATAACTTACTGTATTCCACACTGATTTACTTACTTTCTTCCGACTTACTGTCGGTTACGTTTGAGCTACTACCTATTGTGTAGTACTCTGTCGGTTATTTCCAACACTTGAGGTATATTCCATACTGATATTCAATAATCGTGTTACTGTAGTCACTTATGCTAATCAGGTACCTTTTGATTGGTACAACCGTGCTTCTCTTATGCATCGGTTTCATCACACCATAATACTTGTTCCTCTATCACACTTGACATTTCCCAAACTTCCTAGCTATCTCACTCGATCATTACCGCGCAAGTGCAATACCAAAACACTCAGTCCTACAGAGTGCAGAGGCGTAAACTCTTGACAGTAAATCTCTTATGCGATAGCAATAGGAATTCACACTGTGTTCCTTATCACGTAGCATCAACTACTGGCGTATTGCTCAGTCTGTGTATCATCACTTATTTGTATGTCCATTGAGTTTCACTCATAACTGGTCTTATTGCCACATTATTATTTAACAATACTTATGCAACGGTCGCTGACTGCGCACCGTGCTCTTACTCATTGCATAACATTGACTTACACTGCATCCACTGTTATTTTAGCTTTTGCCACTACACAGCGTTTCGCCATTTATTTGGCTGATTACTGAATGCTTTACTCTTCGAGTCTTTGTGCTCACTGAGCGTTGTTCATCACATTTAGCATCACACACCTATGGTGATTGCTATCAGACTTATTACTCTTCCGGTCTCCACAACTGGTGCAACACTTCCTTTCGTATTATTCCTACTCACATCATTCTTGGGTAATAACAACATAGTCAACTCTTAACATATTCCCTGAACTTAGTTCACATAACTACCGCTGTTGCGGTTTCACATATCACGAGGTATCTCCACTCTTAAAGCAGTGGTTCGTTATCCGCTTTACTTACTTATATTACATAAACTTCTGTGATCAATAACATTTTCTTAACACATTCTACTTGTGGCTCATAAGCCTTATTGCCTCGAGCTTTGCTCTTTGTAGGCTATCCACACACATTTACTTCTCTGTACAACATTACATGGTTTATAGGTTGCATTGAGCTCCATGACAAGGTCGTTGTTCCTTTCATGGTATGCTCCTTCAAGGATGTCAGACTTCCTCCTGACGACTTATGTTTAAACTGGGTGTTAGTTTCAACCCTTGCGTTTCTGTCACGTTATCTCGTTCAACCATTGTTGATCCAACCACCCTTCTAAGGATAGTTCCTGGGTGTTACTAGGTTGTGCCATTACATCTGGCTTGTACTTATGAGTACGTTTAATTAGCTACATTGCCTTACTTCTTGGCTGTTGATTTATCCTTTCCAGTGAGATTGATATCTCTAGTGACTATCTCGGGAGTCTCATCCCGATCCTTGCATATTAACGTATCCATAGTAGGCATCTGCCTCGCCATTTATAGGCTGGGTACTTACTCCAGCTATTACATTCACCCATCCGGATTCTTAAGACATACTCCACGCCTTTACTTACTAACCAGTGCACTTCGCACTTGTTCACCTTTAAACATTTCCTTAAAATGAACTTACTGATTCCTTTAGCTTCCTTAACTTGACCGGGTTCCTTTACTTCAACCATTTGATGTAATCCATTGCTCTTGCTTGACTTCTACTTCGGACCGTAGTATGGAGTCGACTACTTCCCGTGTTCCAGGCTCCACTCGTATACATACATGGGGTATCCTACTGATACATTGCTACTTACCCGTCTACCCATAAGAAGGTTGTCAGGCCCACAAGCTCCTATCGGAGTGCGGTCGTCCCACATTACTGTTGGTACACTCGTAGTGTCCGTCACACGCCTAGGTGAAGTATTCTGTTGTCAACTCCTCTTATATTATCCTATGATAATATGCATTCCATGCTTCCCGAACTTAATCAAGGGAAGTGTATCCACTGTTGTATTATTATGAACTCACTCCATTCCCTCGGGTTGTTACCCTTGGGTTTACCGGTTTCCATCCGGTTGTTTAAAAGTAACTGGGTATAACTTACCTACCATGTGGCACTGAGGCCGTGTAGGTCTTCTGGTCTGGTTTTAAAAGAAGAAGAATTTAAAATATATTGGGTTTGAAAGAAAATTTGGTTTTGAAAAAGGTTTTGAAAATGAATTTAAATTTGAAAGAAAATTCTCGTGGTTTCACAACATTTCTCGCCTTAACCAAGTCTAGCTTCTTGCTGACTGGTATATCTCCAATTACAGAGGTCAGGCTGCTAAGCCTTTCACAGTTTGATGATCTCACTTTACTTCATGGTACTTTACTAAGTACTTTATAGTTGTTAAAATTTCCGCCAGCCTTGTTGTAGCAGCACTTGCCTGGCAAGTGCGCCATGCTGACTGGCTACTGGTTCAATACACATCGGTTGCGGTACTGCTTGACCCGCTCTAACATCTGGCCTTGCTGGCCCTTGCTTGATCTTACCGTCTTAACAACAATTCCTGGGTAGTTCCCTGTGTCTCCATGATAGCCATTAACTAGGGTGTTTCCCATTCTGGGAGACCCCTTTTTCTTAGTATCGTCCTCCTCGTACTACGTTAGTTCTTTGCTCGGTTGGTGTACCGTTGGTGTGTTAGTCAACATTGTAGTCCCGTAGACACTCGTCTCGGGTTTCTACTATTCACTTCTTCTCACTTTGTACGCTTAGTGCTTGTAAGCTGGTTGTCCTCGACTGCTTCGCATGTCGACCCAGGGTGCTGGAAATTCCATTTTCTTATGCATAAGATTCTTCACTTTTCGCTAACAAGAGCGATTAATATTGTTCAAATGGAACCGTCTTTGGGATTCACGCCTTTCGGAATCTACCGTATGACAGGTTCTCCGATCTCATTAGGGCACTTAATAACAGCCAGATCGGGTATTCCCGAGTAAGAGAGGACTTCCATCTCTCTGGCGTTCTTTCCAAGTTATATAATAGGGTTTGCGGAGGGCGGGATGGATAATGTAGGTATCCAGTACACACTGGTATTTCCCTAACTAGCGTACTTCTCACGCTATCACTCAACCCTTAACCCAAGGTACTAAAATCTTAACTCGGTACTTCCTAAGCTCGGTATTTCAGTCATCAGAGCGATACTTCGCTCTGATACCACTTTTTGTAACACCCCAACTACAAACGACACACTTAACAACACCTTGCAGCGGAAATCATAACTCACAACATAACTTATCTCCTTGGTTTACACGCCGTTAGCCACCCACGTGACTAACAAGGCTAACATACATACATCGTACCGGTCTGATGGACTAAACTCCCGAGCAACTACACATTAATCCCGTTCCATGTTCAACATTCATTATACACTTACATTACAACTGTACCGAGTAATTCCAACTAACATAGCCGATACATTTCGGTCTTACTACACCTACAACACATCCACAATTTTCATGACTACCACATACAATCAACCTACCCCACCTACTCTCGAACGGCTTCCAGTTCCTTGTACCTGAAAAGTATGGGAGCCCCCAAAGGGGTCAGCACCTTTGCTGGTATGGTAATCCCGCAGCCCGCATGCTACCGGGCCACGCACAACTATTGTCGTCTTAGCATGCGGTTGATTTATTTCAAACATGCACAAACTCACACATATCATGCTTATAAGCAAACATCATTAATAGAATACACACAAGGTTAGCACACCCAACCTAACACACACTTCACTTTAAACATACACAACTTAATTTCACTCTTCTTAGAGTACATAACTTCACTTAGGGAGTGCCGGGGTGATATAAGCCCGAGCACAACATACATACATTTTCTTTACTTGAGTGGCGGCCTCATATAGGACCGTACACAACATACATTTCCCCCTAGCTCCAATAGTGATGAGGTAGGTAAGCCTTGGTTAAGCTTGTGGGTGGTTGTAATTCAAGGAGGAAAAACAACCGTAACATAACAAAGAGGGAGTCGAAGCGAACTTAGGCTTCAACACCCTACCAACATTACATAATTTCCCTCCTAGCCCGATGTGGAGGTCGGGTAGGTAAGCTTTGGCTAAGCTAGTGGGAGGTCGAAATCCAATGAAGGAAAACAACCCTAACATAACAGGATGGGAGTTAATTCACATATATATATTAACTCCCAAACAATACGCGCGACCGGACACACCGGATTCCTCTCCATATAACATATACTTATTAGTTAGAGGTTCCCTTATGGAACTTATCACATACATACTCACATAGTGTTACTAACTCGGTTAGACACATAAGGGAAATCATATCCCATTTCAACAACACGGATAACAGTATCCAACATCAACAACATATTAAACAAGTCACATACATCACGCATAGTCACAACATACAATAACGCACGGATAGCCGTAGTTAGAACGTTCCCATGGGTTGGGACGTTTATTCCGAATACCGACTCTTATGTGAACCTAAGGTCGGTTAACTATTATTTAACACATAACTAAGGTTAAGCGGTATCGGAATTAATTACGCCACAATAATGAATTACTGTAAACTCATTTCATGCTTTATCTTGCAAGGTGGCAAACACACAGAAACACATTGGCATACAAGCCGGTGTAATCCGGTAGGACAGGTTGCAAGAAAACCATACCTGTCACCGAAGGTCACTCTATTGCATCACTGTTCCTTGAATCTCTTTGAATAACTGATAACATTATTACTATCTTTATCAACATCGGGGTATAATATAATTATTTAACGTCTAATGCGCCCATGATTAACCCCGTTCGGTAGTTTATAACTTTACATTTTTATTACAACTTTTCACCACTCAATTACCTTTATAACTCACTTAATTTATCCTTAACAACCTTATAACATCATCACATATTAATCCCCATCATTTGATATCATTTCCTACCCTTAAACAAAATTTTTGGTCAACATTACCCTGTGTCCGAACTTGTGTCCGGACATCCAAGGTCGGACACAAGTCGAAACAAATTCTGGGAAAATTTTCAAGGCGTCCGAACTTGTGTCCGGACATCTAAGGTCGGACACAAGTCGAAACAGAAATCTGAAAAAATTTTCAAGGCGTCCGAACTTGTGTCCGGACATCTAAGGTCGGACACAAGTCGAAACAGAAATCTGAAAAAATTTTCAAGGCGTCCGAACTTGTGTCCGGACATCTAAGGTCGGACACAAGTCGAACAAAAATCTGGAAAAATTTATACACGCGTCCGAACTTGTGTCCGGACATCTAAGGTCGGACACAAGTCGAGACTCAATTCTGGGAAAATTTTTAGACGCGTCCGAACTTCTAAGGTCGGACAGAAGTCCGGACATCACTCAACTCCGAAAAAAAATTTTAACGCGACGGGGCATGTCCGAACTTCCAAGTCCGGACGGAAGTTCGGACGTGCCTAGAATTTCAGTAAACAGAGGCAATTTCTATCTATGTTTACACTCCCAAAAATCCACACTCACTCATTAAAATCCCAAGTCATCTAGCACCATTTTGCTATCATTCTTGCACTCTCCTAACTCCATTATTTATCCACCATTACAAAACCAAGCTTCACTCATTTCAACACTAAACAACCCAATTAAACACCTTAGTCCTCTCATCCATAAAATCATCATCAAACACCCATTTCCCAATGAATTTTTGACATAACTTCCCCATAATCTTTACATATTCATCCTCATCAATTGTCATCAAAACACAACCTCTTCATTCCTAATCTAGCCACACCCTTTCAAGGGTCCTAACAGCACATTACAATTCCTCAAATTCCATCATCAACAACATAATCACCATAACTCTCCACAACCACAATGTAAATCTCAAACTCAAAACATTTGGCTCTTAAGGCCCTCAACTCAACCTCAATTCACAAATTCCTCCAAAACCAACTAAACACATTCCAACATATATTCCAATCCATAATTTTGGGTTTATTAATTTATTTACCCATCCCAACACTTAAACAATTTATAAACAAAGTTTAAGGTAGTTCTTCTTACCTTAAATTTCACAAGTCTCTTAAATTCTCCTCTTGCTCCAAACCTTCTCCAAAAATCGATTAAGAGGGTATGGAGTTTCCAAACTCCATCCCAACACCCAAGAACATAAAACATACACAATTAATTATCTAAACCCTTAGAAACTCAATTTAATCAAAGGGCTAGAATTAGGGTTTACCTTTTGAAGCTTTTAAGAGGGATTTTCTCCCTTGAATCAAGAAGGAAACTACTCCACCATTGAAGGATAAATTTGGAGCTCAAGAACAAGGAGAAAACAAGGTATCAAAAATGGTGAAAAATCAATTACACCAAGAGATGAAGAGGGAATGAGTTTTTCTTGGGAATCTTTACCTTGGAAGGAAGAGGAGACTACAAGCTTCTCATTGGTGCCATTTTCTCCTCAAATGGTGAAAACCCATGGAGGTCAACTTCATCCTTTTGGAATTTTGAAAAGAGAGGATGATAGAGGAGGATGAGAGGAAGAAGAATATGTAATTATTTCTGTGATTGGAGCTCAAATGGAGCTTGGGGATGAAGAAGAATGGAGGAAGCCATTGTTGGCTTGGTTGGGAAGTTCCATCGGCAGAGAGAGAGGAGGGAGACCGGCTGGGAGAGAAAGAGGGAAAGAGAGGAGAGAGAGAGGGGAAAAAGGAAATAAGGAAAGAGAGAGAGAGTGAGGGGTATTTGTGCCCTTTGTTATTTGGCTCTCTCTTGACTTAATTAATTAGTTAACTAGTCACATTGAGTGGGCTGTCTACATAAATAAACCGGCCCACCAATATAAACACACTGGAGCGTTTTTCGTCTTTTGACAGAAAACGCTCGTTTAATTGCCCGGTTTAGTACTATTCACTAACCGGGACTGTTTACCGGAATTTTCCTCATTCCTTTAATTTTAATGGTTATTAAACTCCCATTAATGTTTAATTATTGTTATAAAATCAACTATTATTTTTACGGGTCGTTTAACTGTTTAAAGTCACGTTTTCGGGCTTTTCTCGAAAAACGCGCTTTAAGACTCCGTTAGTGTTTTAACACATTATTTGAACCCGTTTTCTTCCGGAATTTTTCCCACATGTTCTTAATGTGTAATTAAGGTATAAAAATATATTTATAACCCTAATAAAGGTTATGTACCTCCTAGAATAATTAAATACGTGTTTCCACGTTTTTGTGACTTATACGCATTTTCTTTTTCTTTTGGTTTTCATTTCTTCACCAATAATCTTAAGGACTTAATTAGCCTTTGAAAATTATAATTACATAATTAATTAACACATTAAGGTTTGGGGTATTTCATATGGACATGTAAAAGTAGTTTTCTCTTGGTCCTCCTTAGCAATTGGAATTTGAAAATAACCAGAGTAACCATCCAAGAAACAGTAATATTCTTGTCCTGCAAGCCTCTCTAGCATCTGATCAATAATGGAAGGGGAAAGTGATCTTTCCTAGTGGCGGCATTTAACTTCCTATAATCAATGCAAACTCTATGCCCAGTAATAGTACGCTGAGGGATTAATTCACCTTTATCATTAGGAACGACAGTTAAACCCCCTTTATTGGGTACTACCTGAGTGGGACTTACCCATTCGCTATCAGAGATCGGATAGATTATACCTGCATCCAGTAGCTTGATAACCTCCTTCTTGACTACCTCTTTCATGTGCGGGTTCAGTCGCCGCTGGGGCTGTCTCAATGGCTTGTAATCCTCCTCAAGATAAATGCGGTGGGTGCAGAATGTAGGAGCAATGCCTTTGATATCAGCCATGGACCATCCTAGCGCCTCTTTGTTTCTCCTCAAAATCTGCAACAATGCTTCTTCCTGTTCATCAGTTAAAGCATTAGATATAATAACAGGTAAATCAGTAGGAGGAACTAGGAAAGCGTATTTAAGATGACTAGGAAGCGGTTTAAGCTCAAGAGAGGGTGGTGATTCCACAGAAGGAGCTAGTGTCTTCGGAACTCGGTCCAGCGGCTCCTCCTCGATCCTGTGGTTCTTCCTATATGGCCTCCCAGCAGAGAGCTGAAACGCTGCAGTAGAAACCTCAGAGTCATCATGAGTGGTCTCTATGGAATCCACCAAACACTTCTCCAACGCATCCAGCTCCGTGGGGCTGTAAGAATAATCCTGCATCAAAGTGTCAATACAATCCAAACTAAAGCAGGCATGAACATCAGAAGGATGAGTGGCAGCCTTGGTCATGTCAAAAACAAGCTGCTCATCATGTAAACGCAGTATAATCTTCCCTCCTTCAACATCAATAAGGGTCCTTGCTGTTCGCATGAATGGTCGACCTAGAATAAGTGGTACTACCTTGTCTTCTTCCATGTCCAAAATAACAAAGTCAGCAGGAAAAGCAAAGGTACCAACTGAAACAATTAAATCTCTAACCACACCTCTAGGTAGGATAATCGACCTATCAGCTAGTTGCAAAGTAATTCGAGTTGGCTCACATTCTCCTAGACCAAGCTTCAAATACATAGATAATGGCATGAGATTAATACTTGCACCCAAATCACATAAACCCTTACCACAATTCACATTACCTATCGCGCAAGGTATGACCGGAGTACCTGGATCATCAAGCTTAGGTGGAAGCTTCTTCGAAAGCACAGCTGAAACGCTCTCAGTAAGCTGCACAGTATCCTTCTCCACTAAGGACCGTCTGTTGGACAGGATGTCCTTCATAAACTTCGCATATATTGGCATCTGCTTCAAAGCTTCAGAAAAAGGAATGTTAATGGTCAGTTTCTTAAAAATAGTCAAAAACTTACCAAACTGCTCATCCAAGTCCCTCTTCTTCAACCGGTTTGGAAAAGGAACTGGCGCTTCAGCAACTGCGCGTCGTGGAGGTGTGGAAGTCTTAGTAGTCTTGCTAATCGCTACCTCCTCCTCAGCTGGTGGCTCCTCCTGGGAACCTGCTGGTGCAGTCGCTTCATTCTGCTCAACATTAGGGAGAGGGACCTCAACTTCAGGGACCACCGGGTCAAGCTGTGTACCACTCCTCAACGTGATAGCCTTGGCATGCTCTCTCGGATTCTGCTCGGATTGACTAGGCAAGGAACCCAAGGGACGCTGAGCTAACTGCTGAGATATCTGAGACAGCTGAGTCTCGATATTCCTATTGAATGTCCTCTGATCATTGTTGAAGGTTCTTTGCTCTTGATTGAAAGCTTCCAGCTCATTAAACTTCTTCGTATTCACTTAGATGAAATCATTCATCCTGGCCAGAACTGCATCCATACTAGAAGACGCTCCAGCACCTGAATTTTGTGCTTGTTGATTCTGCAGTGGCTGCTTCTGATAGGAAGGATTGTACTGCTGCTGAGGCCTCTGATTGTAATTGTTGTTACCACCAGCTTGGTAACGGTTTTGCTGCTGAGCTTGATAACCCGGATTTCCTTGATTGCCAAAATAATTACCCGGTCTGTTACCAATATAGTTCGCTGCCTCTTCTTGTGGTGGAGAACACTGGCACATATTAGAAGCTCTACCACAGTACTCGCACGGTGGATAAACCTCAGGAGCTGCTGCACTGGACTGTGGATTCATAACTGCACACATACGCTCAAACTGCTTCGACATTGCTTCTATCTTGGCAGCCAAGAAAGTGTTTGAATCTACTTCATAAACCCCAGCTGGTTTCTTTGGTGCAGCTTCTCCTGCTCTTGTACCTCCCCACTGATTCGCCGCTGTGGTGATAGTATCTAACAACTCCTTAATTCGTGTAATAGGCAGCTCCATCAAACTTCCTCCAGCACAAGTATCAACCAACAACCGGCTAGACGGATCCAAATCCTTGTAAAAGGACTGCAGTATAACCTCTTCACCTAGACCGTGATGTGGTACCTTCCTCACTATTCCCTTAAAACACTCCCAAGCTTCAGACAAGGACTCACCAGCAAACTGTTTGAAGTTTGTAATCTCTCCTCTCATGGTCAGCATCCGAGAGGGTGGGAAGTACTTTGCCAAGAATGCATTAGCCAGCTCGGTCCAACTGGTGATACTATCAGGCGTCAACGAGTTCAACCACTCAGCGGCTCTATCCCTCAGAGAGAATGGAAACAGGGTGAGCCGGGCCACCTCCTGCGAAGCTGGTGTCGAACACGCTCCTACCAATCTCAGGAATGTAGTGAGATGGACATTCGGATCTTCAGTAACCGTCCCGCTGAACTGAGGCGCGTTCATCACCATGGTCACATAGTGAGTCTTGAACTGCCACTGCACTCCTGCTGGCAATGCTGGAATCACAATTGGCGACACCAACCCTTCAACACTTGGACGGGTGTAGTCCCTCATCTGTCTCTCGTTGTTCGCCATATTCACTGGTGGTTGAACTTCCGGAACCTCTTCACCAACAGGGTTCGAGCACCTTCTCCTCACTGGTGGATCCAGGTTCAAGTCTCTTCGAAGTTGTCTTGCGAATCTCTCGATCTCAAGATTGAGCTCGAACTCTGGTTTCTCCTGCAGAACGGGTTTTGACCATAAACCGAGAGTTAGTAAACTGAAACTATAATAGCGCAAATTAAAAGGGAAGCAGTAATTAGAATAAAATAACAGAAAATCAGAAAAAGATAAAAGAATTTAACCCACAAAAATATGCAGATAAAATTCCTAACTACTAAGCACAGAATATTCAAATCAAGGAATAAATCTAAAAGATAAAAGAATACCTAAAACAAAATCTAGACAGAAACCCAAAACAGAACAAAGATAAAATATCTAAAATAATAAAGCTATCCTAACAACTAAGCTAAATAAAATCTGACGTTAAACAAAACAATAAGAAAATTAAAAACAGAAAAACTGAAAAGACTAAAACAACCAAAATCGAATGAAACAGAACAGTTAAAATAAAGAAATTAAACAAACTAAACAAAATAAATAAAAGAAAACGAAATAAAGACTAAACTAAATAACCGTGCCTCCCCGGCAACGGCGCCAAAAACTTGTTGGGATAAAACCTAACGGCAAGTGTACCGGTCAATTCTAGCAAGTTTTAATAGAGAGTAATCCCTAAGTATCGAACCAGAGGAGGCGATGTGTCTAGTTTAATCTTTACTAACCGAAACAAAATTAAACAGGAAATTGGGGTTTGATTTGATGACAATTAAAGACTGTAAACAGAATGAATAACAATAACAGTAGGAAAAATAAATGTTGTGAAACTGATTTGGAAAAGAGATCCCGGTTTACTACTGCACCCTAAATCTGTGATTCCTATCCCTAAGTGATTAATAAGATAATTATGAGTAAAACCCTAGAACAAAGATAATTTACCTCCGTCTCCCGCTTAGCAAATACTAGTTAATAAAGACTGAATTCTAACTCTCGTTACGAACCCACTGTTTACTAACCGCTTAAAAGACAATCTAGTTTATTAGTCAATTAGCAATTTAGAGGAATTACCGTCTCTAAACTAACCGGTTATTTTCCTGAATTCAATTGAAAGCCGCAGTCGTCACATATAAGCTAACAAAATACTAATCCTTATAATTGGCCAAATTATAATGATTAAAGAAATTAAGCAAGGAAAATAACTTTACTCAATCAAATTATATTAAATCACAAAGGAACAGAAATAGTCAATTTAGGGATACATAGCAAACCGAAATCTAAAGGAACTACTCAGCCATTGACATGTTTACAATAAGCTTAGTAATAATAGAGAACAAGAAGAAACTCTGTTCAGTCTCCGTGGTGAACTCCTCTCTGTGCTCTGCTCCAAACTCCAAACTCCAAACCAGACTCCAAGCTCTCAAACTAATTCTCTCTGTATCGTGATTATTCTGTGCGCTCAAGATGTGTCTACTCACGTTGGCTGGCCTTTTCTTTTATAACAAACAGAATTTTATCTTCTAATTTATCTCTAGTCTACCCTAATCTAAAGCGACGGCCAACAGAAATTAAAAGGGAGATATTAATTCCGTTACGCGACGAAACAAATCTCCGCGCTCCGTATGTATTGTTCCGGGTTTCAAACCCATATGCAAACCCGGAACATATGAAATTTAAGGCAGTAGCTTCTCCGTCTGTATTGTTCCGGGTTTCAAACCAACATGCAAACCCGGAACATATGAATTTTTAGGCAGAAAGTCTCGCCCTGGTATGTTCCGGGTTTCAAACCATTCCTCAAACCCGGAACAAGCCTGAAATTAGGCAGAATGTTCTGCGACGAGGGGATCCGGGTTTATAAACCCAGATGCAAACCCGGACCCTCTATAAAGTGCAACAGTGATGAATGAAAATCTGTATTTGACTCTGGTTTGACTTCCCATGTTGCTCTAACCTCTAAAATATTCATTTAAGCACTTTGTTGAGTATTTTATCCTGAAAAATATGAAAATCGATCACTGGAGACAAATATAACATGAAGAGTAATTAAAGCATTAAAGAGGAAAGTTAATGTCATAAAGTAGAAAATTAAGCATGAATTAGTCTAGTAAACTTAGACAAATTCCTGACTTATCACCTATTCACGTTATTTCTCTCCTTCCACTTTCCTGACATCTATTCACGACAGTTTCATCGCTCTCAAAACCCTCATCCCTTTGCTCACCTCTCTCTTCTTCAATTTCTTTCAATTGTAATCGCTGGAGGTCTATAGATGGAATTCTGTTCGTCTGTCAGTCGTCTGTCAGGTTGGTTTGTAGATTCCGATTTCGTTCTCTCATTGAGTCTTCCTCTCCTCTTTTCTGATTTTGGTTTTGTATTTTGGGAGCGGTTCAATTCGAGGGATTACCATTTGACTGGAGATTCGGGAAGGTGATTCGTAGAGTCCGCAGAGATGGCTTAGCTACGGATGTGAGGTAGGTGGTAGATGGATTCAGTTGTGTGTGTTCACCCACGGGGTTTCGATCAATGTTTCCGTATATGTTATTTGACTCTCTGATTTGTGGTGATTTGGGTGATTTCTGATTTGTGTTTCTATTGCGCTAAAACCCCGTGGGTAGTGTTTAATTCGCATATTTTGTTATGTAAGTATTGCTTTGACAATGGTGAATCTACCTCTATGGTTCCCTTCTGTTTTGTGAACTTTGAGTGCTTCTGATTTGAGAGTTCGGATTGTTTAATCGCCCTATGTTTGGTGATCGATCTCTGTCTGATTTGTCTTGGTTTTTGACCTTCTAAAACTGCCATGGTTATGGTTTAAAGACTTTGGTTTCGTACTGCATTTTTTTACATTGTTTTGAGGACTCTGTTCGCATCTGATTTCGTTCTGGAAATTGAGCTTTTCGGCGCGTCCGAACTTCCGTCCGAACTTGGAAGTTCGGACACGCTCTGTTGCGTCTGGGTTTTTTCTGAGAGTTTCACTGTGTCCGAACTTCCGTCCGAACTTGGAAGTTCGGACACACCCCGTTTTGCGCCCTCTGATTTTCTCTTCGACATGTGTCCGAACCTTTAAGCTCGGACACATGTTCGGACTCCACGCGAGTTGTTTTCCGAAGGACGTCCGAACATCCGTCCGAACTTGGATGTTCGGACACCTTGAAATTTTCTGCGGATTTGAGTTCGACCTGTGTCCGAACTTCGACGTCCGGACACAAGTTCGGACACCCCTCTGTTTTCACCATAACTTCCTCGTTTGAGCTCCGTTTTGAGTGCCGTTTGCGGCGTTGGATTCCTCTTTCCGAGTACTATCTGTTTTCATGTGTTTTAGCATGGGTTTAAGTGTTTTCTGATTTTAAGGTCTCCGTTAATCTTTTGAACTCTGTTTTGCTCTGAAAATATGAATCAACCTCTGACTTCAGTTTGCTTTCGTATTTACTAGTCGGGTTACGACTTCTGTCTTGCTAAGGCTTTCCGTTGGTAAGCTCCTTCTATGATTTTGCTAAGCTCTCGCTTTCTGTTTGATCTGGTTAACTTCCGCTCTGCTCTGTATTAAGCTTCGATCTGTTTGGATTAAGCCTCTGTTTTGGGACCTAGTTACTTTGTTTCTGAGCCGTGAATGGCTGGGTCGAGCTATTCCGTGGTATACCATGTAGACGTCATTCTGAGTGTGGGTCATGCCCAATCTGTTCTGTGGGGTTGACGAACCCTTTGGCCTTCGGTCATTCCTGCGTTGTCGAGGGATCTGTTAGATCCATGGGTCTTCGGCCCCTTTCTGAGTGTTATGCTTGGTGCTAGTGTCCCACTTCTGATTGTTAAGAGTTCTGTTTTCTGTTAGCTCTATCTGTTTCTGATTTCTGACAGACTGCTATGTGCTTTCTGTCTTTTGAAAGCCTCTGGTTTACTAAGTGATATGTTTCTGTCTGCTCTGTCTGTTTCCAAACGTCGACGGACTGCTGTGTGCTTTCTGTCTGCTGGGTATTTCTGCTTTATAAGCGCTCTGCTTCGTCTGCTCTCTATCTGTATTTGATTTGAGACGGTCTGCTGTGTGCTTACCGCCTTCTGATAAGTTCCGGATTTTGCTAAGCTCCCGATTTTGCTAAGCTTCTGATTTTGCTAAGCTTCTGATTGTGTTTAAGCTTCTGAGTTTCTTAAGCTTCTGATTTCGTCAAGCTTTCAGCTTCAGTTTACCTTATGCTATTAAGCGTATGTTTTGACCACCGCTTAGCTCCTTGTGTTTTAGACTTCTGTCTATTTGAAAGACTTCTGCTTTGTCTCTAATTTTGCTCTGACTAAGCGCTTTCGTATATGTATATATATGTATGTTCAGTATCTGTTTTGAGCATGCTCAGCTGATGAAGTTTATCACCTGCTGAGCAATAGTTTTGCTCACCCCTATCTCCGTCTGATTTGCAGGTTTTAGTTCGTGCTTGGGGATTCAGCTCTTACTTTTCGTTTTGGCATTTGAGTTTTGTATTTAGTTTGTTTGGCCTTAGGGCCCAGTTGTATTTAGATTATGCTTTGTATTTCAGTTTGGCTTCTGCCTGTGTATTGTAAAGACATTTTGTAATTGTTTATTTGGTAATATATGAGTTTCAGTTCTGTTTTGGGAGTTCTAGTGTAGCCTTGCGTTGTCTTAGGTAATAAGTGCGCGGCGTGTAATGGTCTCTCAACCAGGGTGGTTTTGGGGTCGTTACAAGCTCGATGGTGAACTCTACCTCCCGAGTGGGTGGCATGCCGGGCAGTTCCCGTGGAAAGAGATCGGGGAACTCCGACACTACCGGTAAGTCGGGGTCGAACTCGGGGTCTCTCTCTATGTCTTGTACATAGTAGAGGTACACTTCTTCCTTTCTCCTCAACTCCTTATACATTGCCATGGCGGTGATGATCTTAGTCAAAGGCTCTCTGGGCCTCTGGCGGTAAGATATTGTTACCCCAGACGGGCTTCTGAGCAGCAGTCTATGCTCGGCGCAGAGGATACGTCCCTTGTGCCGCTCCAACTAGTTCATCCCGAAAATCACATCAAATCCCAACTCCCTGAACTCAATAAAACTGACTGGAAAGTCTTCCCCCTTAATACTGACAATGGCTCCTCGGTAGTAGCGAGTGCAACGAACCTTCTCCTTAGACGGGAGCGTAACCGTGAAGTCGGGTAGCTCATCGGCATCTAGCCCCAACCTTCTCGCAAAAGATGCCGAGACAAAGGTATGCGAGGCCCCTGAGTCGAAGAGAACTGAGGCCTCAATCCCATTAATCGGAAAGGTGCCGGTGAGGATAGTACCGCTGGCGTCGGCCTGTGCCTCTGTAAGTATGCTTAGCGCACCTTCCGTACCGAGTCCATGACCTAATTGTATTCACAAGCTCCATGAGTATTGATGGTATAACAAGAGTCGTAACAATTAATATCAACAACACTGTTATTTTATTCATAACCATCCTGTTTACAACGTGTGCTTCTTCCTTACATCTCAGTCCTTATCTCATACTGAAACATTACATGGCTAATACTGTCTAAAGGTTAGGTTTAATCTTCCTGGTCTCATATGTGTCGCGTTGATTACTGCTGACGGTGCTGTATTCAGCTTGATTCTCTTAATCCCATGGTACAACATCCTTGATTCTCCTCCCATAACTAATACATCCCCTGACTTAAGTATTAACTTATTAGCACGGTCCGCACGCTTCTGCTCACCATATAAAAATTCTGCTTCATCCCCAATGGACCAAGACACTACGGGTATCCCTCTTTCGAGAGACTCCATTGTCTCGTCCTTATCCTGGTGTAGTCCAAGTCGCCCATCTTTCTCATAGAAGTTTACAATGCAAATGTCTGCTTGTATGTCTGGAACCGGTTCAGCTTCCAACTGCTGAGCGATCTCCATGACTTGTGTATTTACCGGATGGAATTCTTCGGGTATTCCCGGTGGTGAGACTCCATCATGCATCCTCGTGGTTTGGTAGGTTTTGGCATACAGATTCCAATCCTTGCCTAAGCTCATCATCTTTAGCTTCATTCTTGCTCCCTCTGGGTACTCCGGTGTATAAAAACTTCCCGGTCCCATTCCTAGTTGATTGCATTTCCTGATGATGGCTATTTGTGCTGCTGGTGTCAGGTATCCCCTTAATAAAATCATACCTGGGCGGATAACCTGACATTGTTCGGTTGGAAAGTCTCGGGTTTCGATGTCGGCGTCTTCCGGGTTAGGTGTTGAAGGCATTGGATAACAAATGTTGAAACTTCCTAAGGTGGTAATAGGTTATATCTTACTTATATTCTAATCTTATCTTATTCTCACTTAACTCAATTATTCACCAATCATGCATGATAATGCGGTAAGCAGGCAATTTTATTACTAAGTGGTTATAGCGGTACCTGGCCTCGATGAGGGTTCAGGCTCATCGTCCCGGTCCACCAGGTGTAGTGTGGGCCCCGACTTATGGGCTACCCGTGGGTTCTTACTCGCCGATTGCTGCGCCCCCTTCTGACCGTCAGAACCAGCTCCCTGATCGGTCTTAGTCTTTATCTTAAAACTAGGTCTGTAATTCTTACTCTCCGGGTTCCCGTAGCACTCATATGCCCGGTGCCCGAGTACACCGCAAAAATTACACTCCACCTTATTCCCCCTACAGTCAACTCCAGGGTGGTCCCCCTTGCACCTCTGGCAATAGTAGTGTCATTGGTAGCCACCACCGGTTTCCTTTCCAGTCTCAGTACCTGATTACGCATCGCATCAGTAATTGTGTCTCAATGTTGTCAACCATTCTTATTTACTCAAGATGTATTCCCTTACCCTTTGGCGCCCTGGAGCGCAGGGGCTTAGCAGCATAAGCATAAGTCAGCTTCAGCGGCTCATCAGTAGCCTTCTCTTTTTCCTCCTTTCCTTTTTGGTTCTGGCTCTTTTGGGCTTGAGGCTGGTACTTCTGTTTCTTGTATCCACCTTGCCCTTGGTGTTCTGTACTCTTCCCAGCATTCTTTCTCTTGGCATTGTCCTCGTCCCTCAGCTGGACGGTTATCTCAACCTTAGCAGCGGCATGATAGCACTCCTACTTCCCAAGGTATTAGTTCCTCTTATCTCTCACAAACTAAATCTTATTCACTTAATTATATCTTACTCATTCTTATTACCTGCAAGGTAGCATAGCTCGTCGGCCCCATGCCGTAGCGGAGTCGATGGCTAAGCCCGCCATAGAAGCGGTCCACCAGTATCTGGTCTGAATACCTAAGACCTGGCAGAAGACGGAGCAAGGCGGTGAACTCTGTGTAATACTCGTCCACCGTCATCTTGTCGGTCTGCTTGAGCGCATCCAACTGTAAGCGCTTCTTCGTCTGGACATGGGCGGGATAGTACTTTGCTCGTAGCAATGCTGTGTACTGGTCCCAGCCGAACTCTGGATTGGCCACATGCTCGGCCCTCACCAGCTTCCACCAATCGCCTGCTGCCCCCTTCAGGTAGAACGCAGCTAGACGCACCTTGATCCCAGCAGGGACGTCAAGGGTCTCGAAGGCGGTCTCTAGCTCGGAGATGTACGCCTCAAGCTTGGCGGGGTCTGTCTCCCCCTTGAAATGTGCGGGTCGAAGGTCGGCTAGACTCTTCACCCAGTTCGGTTCCCGGGGTTGTGGCGGTGGAGGTGGTGCACCAACACCAGGCTGATAGCCCATGTGCCCTAGTGCTGCAGCCACGATCTCTGTGATCGTCTGCCCCTCTGGTATCTCTGAAGCATCGTCGCCCCTACCATGGCCTCGGCCTCTCCTTCCTGACATCTTGGACAATCACAACTCACATTAGATTCGTATCCACCACTGTTTCGGTTAACGAATTTATAACGCTCGTAGACGGTAAAGACAATCCACACTTAATAGTGGTCATCTGACTCTACTCACACTAACTTCTCACGCCCTTAACCCATTACTTATATCTTAACTCATAACCTAACTCATTGGTTATTTATGCCCGGTATTTCTTGATCAGAGCGTAACTACGCTCTGATACCACTTTTGTAACACCCCGTCCTAAGCCAATCGTGGTTATCGCAACTTAACAAATAATACATAAACGTCGCAGCTGAAATAAACTATCACCAGGACCTTGCCATGGTCTAATCAACAAGAAATACCGTTACTTAAATATTTACAACCGTATATCCATAATACATACACCAACCGAGTTTTAAGTATCTCCAAAATCACACAATATTTCTCAAGTTCAACTATCAACAGACGGGTGCACAGGCGCTACCCGTACTCAAAATAAAGTCCCACCTAGGGCTACCCGCTCCTACTCTCGTGGTGTGACTTCATGGGCCGCTTACCTGCAAGTGTAAAAACAGCCCCCAAAGGGGGTCAGCACGAATGCTGGTACGACCCTCCCGTGGCCCCCAAGCTAACGGGGCTACGATGAATAATTGTCGATAGCATGGAAGTTGATTAGCATCACAATCATAATATGAAATGCAATAAAAACAACAAACCACAATGAACATAAATAGCTCATATGCAAATGAACGACTCAGGTGTTCCCTTAATAAGTGAGTTAGTTCCTAACTCCTTAGATTCACAATCTCCTTAACCTTATAATTGCCAACCGTTCCACTATTAGATTGGTTAGCCCTTAACTGGTTGCTTATTTTTGTAGGGCTTGGTTAACCCTAGCCGGTAGCAGTGCACTATCCAGCAATAAGCTACCTTTCTTAATTTGTTGGGGATGTAGGCTTGATCCCCCCACGCCATCCTTAATGTGCCTCCCACCTCAAACAGTAGTCCGGGTGGTCGGGTCGGTTTGTTGACCCTAGGCGACGAGTCCGAGGACAAGTCTTATTCGGAAGTCGGATCTGATTCAGATACCGACCTCCCCCAATACACATGTGCCGGTACCATTCCGGATTCCTCACTCCCCCCCCCCCAAGTTAAGGTTAGTGAAAGTCTTAGATATCATGTGTTAGTTAAACCTTGTCGGGTATTAACCAACGTTCACCAATGTACAAAACCTCTCCTTAACTCAATAAGTACCAAGCTTAGTTAGTAGCTATCCTTAAGCCTCGTGGGTAGTGTAAAGAAAACATACACAATGAGAACATTAATATCCGGTTGCATGCTTTATCTTGTCTTAGTCATATCAAACAACAAATAGCACACAAGCCGAGGGACACCTCGTTAGCAAGCAGGTCACAAGAAAGACTGTACCGTTCACCGTCGACTGTCGTTTGTTTAACCTTCTCCGGGGTCCCAATTCACAAACCTAAAACATTCATTCATTTTAGGCCATCAGTTATTTGCACCTCACTTAACTCATTTAGTCCCTAAGAATTCCCATCCAATACCTCTTAAGTACTTACCACCTAACCTTATAAACTTAACTTTAAACATTAAGGTTTATACTTAACTTAACTTAATTCCTTAGGTTCTTAGGTTCCTAATCATTATTACCCTACAAATGGCATATCTTATTACCAATTAACATCTTTAGAATTTAAAATTTCTTTTTTTTGTTTTTGGCTCGACCGATCTTACCGACCGACCTTACCCAAGGTCGGTCCATTCCAGGACATATTACCGTTTGAAAATTTTCCCCGACCGACCTTGCAAGTCCGGTCCCCAAGGTCGGTCCATTCCCGAGAGTTTTCCCTGTGGGAAATTTAAGCCCGACCGACCTTGCCAAGGTCGGTCCCAAGTTCGGTCGATTCCAGAGACCAATTCCCGTACAAAATTCTAGGCATGACCGACCTTGTAAGTCCGGTCCCAAGGTCGGTCCATTCCAGAGACTCAATTCGTACACAAAATACAAGCCCGACCGAACTTGTAAGTCCGGTCCCCAAGTTCGGTCGATTCCAGAAACTATTTCCGGTAGTGTAAACTGAGCTCGACCGACCTTGCAGGTCCGGTCCCTAAGGTCGGTCGGCTCCAGAACCTTGTTTCTAAATCCCCATTTGACTCCAAACTTCACCTCTTATATCCTAGTATGTTCTAACCTCATTTGGCACTTCAAATACACCTTAAGCCCTCCACAAACTCATTAAACCACTCACCAACATCCACCTTAGTCATTATGAATATTTCTTATAATAATGCCAACACTTGTAATGTTTTCCACTAGGTTTCTAAGTGGTGGTTCATACCTAAATATAGCCACTATGCCAAGTGCTTCCTCACCACTATAACATCATCTCCCAAGCATCTTTCACCACCTAGAATTCCTTTATGCAACTACTTAAAGTTCCTTCACAAGTTATGCTTCCTTTTTCTATATACTTGCTCTCTACTTGTTTACCAATATTTGTCTAAGTCCTAAATGCACAAGTATATCCCAAGACATTCATTTGCTTCCTAAATCCACCATGATGATGCCTAAGTCATTCTAACTCTCAAGAACACCTTAAACTCACTCTTCTTGTCAAAACAACTCCTAAAGTTTCCTAGTACTACCTTAGTCATGAAATTTCCTTAGAACATCTTAAACACTTAGGTTCTTCACTAAATTTTGCCATAGGTTCTCTAGTATATTGATATACCAAAACATTTAGTTGTTCACCATTAAATAGCTATCAACATTCAAATTCTCATTAAACCTCCTTAGCACACATCTTACACCACAACTACACTACATCACAATATAGTGCATAAACTTAAATGGCTTGGCACTTAGGCCCTTAAATAACTTGGCTCTTAGGCCCTTAAATGCATAAATCTTAAACACTGAATTTCCTCAATATATATAGCCTTTGACCTGCAAATACACACAACAAGGCTCCCATTGAAATAAAATGCTTCTTGTAATTCACCTCAACATTGTTTATCTATCTCTTTTCTCGTTGGCTCCTTAGTCACAAGTTCTCAAACATAGTCATTGTTTCTCCTAGGTTGTATATAGCCCTTTTTCAAATGTAAGCCCAAGCTACACTCATCATTTACCTAAGTCCCATCCCTTAATGCATTAAAACCTTAGGGTAAGGCATTTACCTTGTTCTTTTCCAAGCTTCACAAACTTTCTTCCTTAGGTTTTCCTTGCTAAATCTCGGTCACCAAATCAAGTTCTCCTTGCCAATGTTCAACCAATATTCAATGACTCCAATGGGTACTAAACAACACACTAACCTTAAGGATAAAAACCTAGTTAAAATGTGTTTTAAGGTATAAATGATTGTTTTACTTGGAGTCTTTGAATAGGCTTGGATATGAAGCAAGAAGGACCACCTCTATCCCTTGGAGAATAGAAAACAAGCTAGAACAAGGCATAAACATGAAGCCCCATGAGTATAGATTTTCGGTTATGGAGAAAAATGGTGGAAACCTAGATTTTCTTACATATTCCTTACCTTAAGAGAGTGAAGAAGCTAATAAACTCCTCAAGCTTATTTTTCCCCCTTCAATGGAGGTTTCACTTGGCACCGAAATGAAGCTCTTAGAGATTTGAAAGGATAGAAAGAAAGAGCTTGAGCTAACTAAGAGATATATGTGCTTGGTTTTGATTTTGGAGGTTAAATGAGCAAGATGTGGGCAAAAAAGATGGAGCTAGCATGGAGTTGTCTTCCACGTGAATGAAGAAGAAGAGAGGAGCAGCCAAAATCGGTGAGATGAAGAATAAATGAAGAAAGGAGGAGAGAGGTGGTATAAATGAGATATTTTGATTCCTTAAAAGCAAATAGTAAAACCACTTACTTTTTCTCTTTTTCTTCTAACATTAGTTGGCTACTCTTGGTGACTCACACCCTTAGAAAACCGGCCCCCTCATTAATTAGGCTAGTCATGGTCTTGACCAATTAATTAGTCTTAATTGATTAAAGACTAAACTAGGCACTATTTGATTACTATTCACAAACTAGTGCATATAATTGTGAAATTTTTGATTTCCCATTGATTTAGACTTCCTAATGTGATACTAATTAGTACACAAGTTAATTAAGGAGTAATGATGGACATCTAGCCACTCAAAACCCATTTACAGGACAATTTTTCAAAAATGTGCTTTAAGACTCCTTAAAGCACATTTTGTGTTTTAACTTGTTTTCAAGCTTGGTTTTCTTTGGTAATTGGTTTAAAATGACCATTAAGATATTACTAAGGTCTTAGCATAATACTCCCTCCGTCCTGAATTGACCGTCTTGTTTGCTTTATGGCACGTTTTTCCACTTCAATATTAAGCATATAAGATAAAATAATTTTATAAAACTAATTTTTGTAACATATAGTTTATCATGTAAGGATTCATATGCAAAATTTAAATTTTCAAAATTAATTTATCTTATATGTTAAAAATTGAAGTCAAACGACATGTCCAAATAGTAAACAGGACGGTCAATTCAGGACGGAGGGAGTATTTGGGTGCTCACCCAAGTCTCTCCAAGCTTAGAGCACGTTTTTGCTTAAACTGCTCTTTTGGTGTTTCCTTATGTTTTCTTTGATTAAAATGGTTTATTAATGTTTCTAAGGCATTCTTTAGCCTTCTTATACCTTATTTTATCATTTATATACCATACCTAGGTTTGGGGTATTTCATCTCTAGATAACACTCTGTCCCATATTCTGTTAACTTTTTTGTTATTTTTCCTAGAAAATGACAAAATACTTATGTTATTAATTGCCTCACAATAAACTGTCATATTGATAAATAAGATACCACCTTAATTTAACTAATAATAGGGTAGTTTAGTCTTTTTTTCTAGGGATATTAACGGAAAAGTTAACGAAATATGTGACAGAGTGTTATCTGGTGAAATAAGTAAAAACTTGGTGTTATCCTGTGTAATTTTAGAAACACAGTGATATATCATGAATTAAGCAAAAACTCAGTGGTATTTGATGAAATTTCCCAACATATTATGATAGTCATCTATTTTAATATTGTGTTTCCCATGAAGCTTCGGTGCAGTAGATCACCCCCTTCTTCGATATGTCTTCACTAGGGCTGTCAATCTTAACACAAACCCGAGATCCGACCCGAAACCGACACGCTAAAGCACGGGTTTGGTTTTTAATTTTCAACCCGAAAATATTTTCGGGTCAGGTTCGGGTTGGGTCACTAGAAGCCCGGGTCGATTTCGGGTTTGACCTATCAACCCGATTTTAACCCTAAACCCGAAAATATGTTTTAATTTTTTTAAAGAATACCCGTCCGATCCGAGTACATTCTAACTCTTTCTCCTAACCCTAAATTTTCTAATTTCTCATTCTCCTCTCAGTCCTCTCATGCCGTCTCCACTCCAGTCCATCCCTGACCTCTCCACTCCAATCAACTCAACCAATCCATCGCACTTCTCAAGTCTAGATCCTTCTCTTCCACACTCTTGTTCACCTTCGCACCTGATCGCCTCTCCTCCTCTCCTCGCCCAGACCATCTCCGAGTTTGATTCGATCATTTTCATCGCTCTCCTTTGCACATCGGACCTAGTCAAAGAGCCTACCAGAGACAAGAAGCACCGTCGAGACGACACTCATCCTTGGTGAGTTTTCTGCATACATATGTTTTCTTCTTCTTGAAAACTTATTTATTTTGTGTACTGTATAAAACAACCGTATCTGTTGTTGTTCTGATAATGGTATATGTGTGATAATGGTATGTGTTGTTGTTCGAGACGACACTCATCCTTGTGTATCTATTGTTGTTCTGATAATGGTATGTGTGTGACCTCATATCAGAATCTATTGTTTTTCACCTTTCAACTTGTTCTTCTTTAGATTATCATTCTCTTTTGTTTTATTACCTTCAAACCAGTGTCTATCGGCAACTGTTATATCATCTGACACAATTGAATTCTTTGAAAAATTAGATAACTGTTGAAATCATATCAACATCACACAGAAATAGAAATTTAGTGTCCGAACAGATTTAAGGTAAGTTTGAATATTATTGGGTCTGACGGACCCATCAAGTACAGATAAGTTTTGCAGTGTCTGATAAAGAATGTAGAGTATGTTCAAGGAAACTGCAAAGAAAAGGGAGCAAAAAACTGATAGTTGATATCATATTAATTGTGCACTACCCTGGCATTTTGTTAGTCAGGCTTATACTTCATACTCTTAGAATTAGAATTCCGGAAGGAATGATACACAAATTGAGTCCCTTTCTTTTCTTCTTGATTGTACTTTGCCTGTAAAGGCTGAGTGAGGCTGATACATGTTGAACCTGTGATTTGCTGGTGATTAACAGGGCACTATATACCACAATTAGCTATTGCTTTGTTTGTTCACAACGTAAACTCCACCAGCTTCAAGTTCAATCTGAAAGGAGTTTTTGTAAGACCTAGAGTGCACAGATGGGTATGCTCAATTATATGTCACTATCACATACTAAGTTAGTTTGATCTTAAGTTCATGTTAGTTTCAAAAAACTGTTGCTGGTGCTAATTTTTTGGTTTTATGGTTTGAGTTTTTCTGCTGCTAGTTTTCTGGTTTGTGACTAGTTTTCTGTTGGTTTTCTGGTTTGTGACTATAGTTTTCTGGTTTGTGACTAGTTCTTCTCTTGTTTATTGTCATTGCTTGGATCTATCCTTATAGTAGATTGATGATTTAATTAAGCTTCATGACAGAAATCTGCTAGTTTATTGGTTTTCTGCTGCTAGTCTTGTGATTGAGAATTCATGAGCTTACAACATGGTGTTACTGGTGCTAGTTTTCTGGTTTTGTGGTTTGAGTTTTTCTATTGCTAATTTTCTGGTTTGTGACTAGTTTTCTGCTGGTTTTCTGGTTTGTGACTATAGTTTTCTGCTGGTTATCTTGAAATGTCATTGACTACTGTCCATTCTGATATAATAGATACCTAAACATGAGCTCTTATTCATTTCTATTATTTCGATTGATAATGCCAGGTTTATTGTATTTTGAGTATTAGCCGATGTTTGATATCTTATGGGTCTCGATATCAAGCACCCTTGTTGTCTAGTGTTGTTTTCTCTGTGACTAAGATACTATATTTGTTTCTCTCAAATTTTTCCTCCATCTTTACCACTTTAACTTAAATAAAGTACTTTGCTTCGTTGCTGTATTTGTAACAGCTCAACATCTTGTCAACATCCAAAATAGAAGATTGGTTGAAGACTTGGAGTTAGGTTGAAGTGAAACTACACTTGTAACATTGGATAATTAATTTTTTGTTTTTGTATGTTGATGAACTGGATAGTAGTCTGGTTTTTGGGAACTACCAGCCTGAGTTTAAGGTTCCAAGGTTGTAAGTACAAACATATTGTTGTTTGGGGTGTATCATATATGCGGTGTTCTTGTGTATTTGAGGGAAATCCACCACTTTGTGCTAGAAATGGGATGAAGATGAACTCTTTATTTGGTGTTTCTTCGCTTTCATTTCTTTTTATGTTTCTCTGCTTATTAGGTTGTTCAAAATCCAGATTAAAAGCTTAATATGTATGTAAAATACAAAATTTGTATTTTCAGGTTAGGTTATTTCGGGTTCAATTCGGGTTGATTTTGGGTTTGGGTCACAGGTCATTTTTGGGTCGGGTTAAACAAGTCGGTTTCGGGTTTGAGAAATCGGTTTCGGGTCGGTTTCGAATTGACACATTCTGACCCGTTTTGGGTTCGGGTCGGTTTTGGGTTGACCATATAGTTGAGCAGATCGGGTTCGGGTTGAGGCCAACCCGACCCAAAACCCGAAATTGACAGCCCTACTCTTTACGCGGAAGCTCCAGTTGGTAGATTGTCTCATCTCTCTGTATTAATCTTTCACTTCTGCTTTGTCAGATTGTAATTCGTTAATCAATTTTCAATCAGTACGTCATGCCTAAAACCTTTAATCTTATTCAAATTTTCCTAATTTAACTAACCATTATGATGCTGACTCATGGCAGGGAAGCCACATAAGAATGTGGCGCTAGCGTCAGCGTCCCCGTCCTGTGAAAAAATTATAGGATATTCTTCTACTCTCGAATAAGTGTAACCTAGAGGTGATCATTTGGGCGGCGGGCCGGGCCAGATGGAAATTTTAGGCCCGCCAGGCCTATTTAAGAAAACCAAGCCCGGTTTTTAACAAGTTCGGGGCGGGCCGGGCTAGGCCCGATTTTTTCCAGGCTTTGCCGTTGTCCGGCCCGGCCGGTCCGGTTTTTTTTTAATATAAATTAGTAAAAAATTTAAATTTAATAAAAAAATAATATATATATATTTTTAATATAGATTATTAATTATATATATAATTTATTTAAATTTATTATATATATAATTTATTTAAATTTATATATTTTAGGATATATTATATCAAAAATAAATATGTATATATTATACTTTTAAAAAATAATAAATAATATAAAATCGGGCCGGGCTGGGCTTGTCCACGGGCTCAAAAATGTGTCGTGGCCCGGCCCGGTTTTTGATTCGGGCCTGATTTTTTGTCCAAGCCCGCCCGGAAGCCCAATCGGGCTCGGGCCCGTCGGGTTTTTTTACGGGCCGGTTCGGGCCGGGCCGCCGGGCCTGACACATTATGA
Organism: Limonium bicolor; assembly: GCA_023374045.1. Taxonomy (NCBI): domain Eukaryota; kingdom Viridiplantae; phylum Streptophyta; class Magnoliopsida; order Caryophyllales; family Plumbaginaceae; genus Limonium; species Limonium bicolor. Next base: position 113,671,198 of record CM041780.1, read on the forward strand.
TCAGCTCTAGTTAGAGGTGATCATTCGGGCGGGCCGGGCCAGAGGAAATTTTTAGGCCCGTCAGGCCTATTTTCAAAAACCAAACCCGGTTTTTTACATGCTCGGGCCGGGCCAGGCTAGGCCCGGTTTTTTCCAGACTTTGCCGAAGCCTAGCCCGCCCGACCCGGTTTTTTAATTTTTTAATATAAATTAATAAAAAAAATTAAATTTAATATATTTTAATATAGATTTATATATTATATATATAACTTATTTCAAATTTATTTATTATATATAATTTGTGTATATATTATTCAAAAATTAAATATGTATATATTACATTTTAAAAATATAATAATAAATAATATAAAATCGGGTCGGGCCGGGCTTGCCCACGGGTTCAAAAATGTGCCGCGGCCCGGCCCAGTTTTTCATTCGGGCCTAATTTTATGTCCAGACCCGCCCGGGAGCCCTATCGGGTTCGGGCTCATCGGGCTTTTTTACAGGCCGAGTCGGACCGGGCTGCCGGGCCGGACACAGATCAGCTCTAGCTCTAGTGTAACCAAACCACATAGATGTCTCTTTTTTTTTATTGTTAATTGCTCAAACTATCTTAGGTTGCGTTCGCTACAAGTCTACAACATTTACAAACTTAATGTCGTTCCTGAAATTTAAATACAATATGTGTCAGTTTATAAGTAGTTAAAGAAATGATATATCAATTTGGTATTATTGACAATGATCAGCTTTAAGATAAAACAGCAAATGATTGCGTCTTGAGCTGCGTGAACGACACCTAATCGGACAACAAATCTCGTTATTAAAACTTCCAAATTTCAAATATGTCAAATCTCCCGCTAGTGTAAATTTTCTTACAAAAATGTCGTCACATTAAAAAAATGTTCTAAGCAAACTCACCGTCTCACCCCATTTTTGTACAAAACATTTTAGAAACACGCTTTCATAACAACAAATTTCAACTAAAGCAAGTAAAATTCCAAATAAATAGTTTCATGAAAAATCTGCTTCATTAATCTTTCTACTTTTTATATAATCTGTTAAAAAAAAATTTGACATCCTAATCTGTTACATATTTTATCATATGCAACGGCCAGTAATAACTTAACAAAACTAATCCGAAGATTGTTTCATGCTGTTTTCTAAACTGCCGTGATAATATTTATATACAGAGACGGACAGCATATATATACTATATATGTGCTATGCCGGAGCATTAAATAATTAAAAGAAGAAAACAAAAGAAATAAAGAAAAGTTCAGCCATCATTCCAAATTCATGATCGAATTGATGATGATGTTGATGGTTTCAAAGACAGATCGTCCATTTCCATTTTCTTTCTCTACCATCCTGGCTCCCTCATCTCTTTTCATCATTTCCTGCATCAACTTGACGCTCTTTTTGTTTATTATTGAGACAAATGTTTTTCAGCAGACAAAATTCCGCTCTCTTCCAACCCACATTCTGCAGTGCGAAATTCAATCGCCCTGTTCCTGGTAGAATCCAATTGTTCTGGATAGGTCATTGACATTCATCTGACCGGATGCATCATCAGCAATCATCATATTTTGAAGAAATTAATAAAATCTGGGTTTTTTCATTTCATGTGGTGCTTTAGCCACCCACAAACGGCAAGTCTTATATTCTTTTTTAAATTTATTTCATCGTGACATGATCGTTGTTCATCATTCTTCCTTTTCACCGGACGGCAAAGAAAATAGAGATATGGCATACTCAAGATTGTTTTTCTGTCTGGAATTCATCATAATTCTGGTGGATGATCGTTTTGCAGTTGCAGAGAAGGATGAGCACCGGTTCTAGGATCAATTTCTCAAAGCTCGATGACACCCCTTTGTTTCGTGCTCAGGTTACCTTTCAATTCTTTCCCTTCGATCCTCTCTAAACGGTTTCATGCCTCTTCTTCTCATCGTCCACTTTCCTTCCCATTTATGTCTCATAATTGGAGGAATACGTGTTTTTTTTTTATTGAATTCTTAGCATGGTCACCATCATAAATGACGATTTCTTTCGTTGGCTTATCGCAGCAATTTGCCGTCCAAATGCAATTCTGTGTGAATACAACTAATCACTTGATTCATCCTTTGATTTGATTTCGTGAAACAGCTCCAGTGCTTGGACGAATCAGCTGAGATGTTGAGAGATAGATGTTTAAAGTATTACAAAGGATGCCATAAGTACACGTATGTGAGACCTCGACCTATCTGTCTCTCTTTCGATCGAGTTGCAATCTTTGTTTTGCCTATTACTTACCCAAATTGCTCTCATAGAGTCATAGATGAGTAATCCTAAACCATCATATAATATAAACTGAGTAGCTTTATAGATTAGGACTGCGTAGCTTGCAGACATTTCTTGACGCCCAATTTGCTAAATGCTAGGTGTAGTAATTACTATTCTGGTGCCAATACTCTCATGTTGAAGCTAGCTTGCTATTGTCTTTTCTCCCACATGCTGATGAACAAGTGTTTTCTCTGTATTTTTATAAATGCTCTCTTCTTTGGCATACACCTGTCTCACAATTTGTCAACGTCATATATCCAGGGAAGGTCTTGGAGAAGCATATGACAGAGATATTGCTTTTGCAAGTGCTCTTGAAAACTTTTCAGGAGGGAACAATGATAGTCTAGGTGTTTCCTTGGGAGGTACTGTTAACTTCTTCTGACTCAACCTTAAAATTTAGTCATGTTTTAATTAATGAGTTAGTTTGGCTGATATTAGTCTATGCCCTGCAGGTCCCTTTATGGCCAAGTTAACAATTGCGTTGAGGGAGATTTCAACATACAAAGAAGTTCTGCGCGCTCAGGTATTGATATTTTATGGATCCTCTTGGACATTGGTGAATATAGTTAGACATGTCTTCTTCTTGGGCATGGTAAAATGAAATACATGACTGTTATGTGATAATGAGTGAGTTTTCAGACTCTGGCGTAGAAATGATAGTTTAGTGTATTTCTATTACGACAGTTGTGTTCAGTTAGACTTTCCCTAGCGCCAATCGCTTGCCCAAAATATAGTTAGACATATACTCCTCTTCTTTTTGTTACTTCCTTATCAATTGCTTTCGTTCTAATGCTGATTGATCACTTTAGCTTTGGTTAATACATATTTGAGAAATTAAAGGCATTTTGCAACTAGTGAATTAATTTCCCGATTCTGATGAAAATCACCAACTAATTTTCTTTCCAGATGGAGAACTCACTAAACGAAAAATTGGTCCAGTTTGTCAATGTTGAGCTGCAAGATGTCAAGGTATTTAATGGTATTCACCATATCTGCCTTGCTTTTCTGCTGAATTGTGATCTTTTCTTTCTGGTTAGATAAAATCAAGAAAGTGTGATTATGTTAATAGTAACATCAGCTTTCTGTAAAGTCAATTGTCACATCATTTGGCAATTTTCCCAGTGAGAGCTCTTATAATCTACTCTGCACAGTTTAATAGTGTCCTGTTGTGGAAAGTAGTCTAACAAGAAGGGAAAATGCTCTCGTATAGCATCATTGCATTACCTTGTGAGCTGTATTGCGAAATGGCAAAATGTTCTCATTCATTTGATTAGTCAATGATACCAGACTTACGATTTAACATACGCTTTGCAGCTTAAAAATGTTTTGTTTTTCTCTCTCAGGAAGCTCGAAAGTTGTTTGACAAGGCAAGCGCCACATACAATCAGGTACTATTATGCTTTGATCTTCTGTATAAATGTGTCTTCTTTGTTTATCGTCAATTTGGGATTGATATCAGTGTCAACTGGGAATCTTTGTCTTGTCTCACAAATCATATTTATTCTGCCATAGGCACGAGATAGATTTTCAGCACTGAAGAAAAATACTAGGAAAGACACCGCGGCTATCATAGAAGAGGTACATGCATAATTGCATTCCTGTTGTCTATGTACAATGACTAATAAGATTCAATGCTCGTTCCAAAGAATAAGTTAAATTACCATCACTTTTGTTACAATCTAATTTGGTAGAGAGCCATTCCAGGAACTCCATGTAGCAAGATCTTCATATGAGCAAGCTCGGTTTAATCTGGTAACCAGTTAGCACTATCGTGCTCAATTTTTACAAACATCTTACACGCATATAGTATGGCTCCTTTATAAGTAATTCCCCCGGTTCAGGTTTCTGCACTTGCAAATATTGAGGCCAAGAAAAGGTCTGAGTTTCTGGAAGCTGCAGGTAGGATGATGGATTCCCATCTTCAATATTTCAAACAGGTCGGTCTCGAATTCAATTCATAGTTTGCTCTTTCATCTGCTTTCTACAACGGTCTAGTCATTTCTCATCTTTTTTCCCTCCAGGCGTATGATCTATTGCATCAGATGGAGCCTTATATAAAACAGGTGCCAATTACTTTACGCCCCAAGATATTGAATGCTAATTTTAGATGCTTGTGTTGCAAACAATAACACTTCAAAATGTTTGGTTCTTGGCATTTGTCATGGCAAACGAATAAACTTCAATTACTGCAGGTGATTGTGTCTGTATTCCTACAAGATTATAGCTCTTTTTTTATGCTTGTAGGTTCTGTCTTACGCACAACAGGCAAAAGAGACTTCCAAGTATGAATTGGCATCTCTGCATGAGAGGATGCAGGCGTACAAACAACAGGTTGATCTACAAATTAGGCAAGCTCAGACTGGCTGTCAGCCTCCCGAGGCCCCAACAGATAATAATGCACAATCTTTATCTAAGGGCACATATAGAAATATAGAGGAAGTAATGCAGTCCTCTGCAAATGGAAAGGTACTTCACCTTGACTGTTTATAAACACAGCATTATAAAGTTATTAGACATGACTCCTCAAAGTTGTCATGTTCAGGTTCAGATCATTCAACAAGGATACCTGTATAAGCGTTCTTCTAATTTGAGGGGTGATTGGAAGAAAAGGTTCTTTGTCCTTGATAGCCGCGGGATGCTTTACTACTACCGCAAACAGCGGCTAAAGCCATCTGTAAGTGATGAGCAAAATATATACGCTATGATGTTCCTGCTTCATCAGCAAAAAGTAATGCTTCAACTTTTCTATATTGAACATTTCAGGCACAAACAAATCAGCCAATGGGTCAGAAAGGTAACTTCGCAGATCAAGGCCAGGGGGTGTTTGGTCGGTGGCTTCCCTATCACCATCTCGGCAACACAAGCGATGAAAAGACTGTTGCTCGTCATACTGTAAATCTGCTAACATCAACGATCAAGATTGATGGGGAACAATCAGATCCAGAGTTATCTTTTAAGATAATTTCGCCCACCAAGAGCTACACTCTACAGGTTATCTATGAACTTGAGATAGCAGAGGCAATGCAATAACTCTGTGCATGAAATTCCTTTCGCACAAGCTAGAGAACCTTGGATGCTTTCCCAGTTTTATAAAAAATTTATCATGTTCTCCTTTTACATCATCTTATAGGCTGAGTGCAAGTCTGACCAGACGGAGTGGGTTGAAAAAATAAGGGGAGTGATTGCTTCATTGCTGACATCTCAAGCCCTTGATGAGGTATAGTTTCTTGAAGACCGAACATCACACTTTTCTTATTAATATATGGTTCTTGACAGCGTACTAACTGACATTAAGTACAACATTACCATGCTGACAGCCTCCAAATGCCAGAGACGACGAGGGGGAGCTATCTTCCGTGGACGAGTGCAGCGCTACTGAGGTGTCCTCCAACACCTCAATGTATTCTGATGAAAATTCATTGAGGAAGCCTATGACCCAAAGTTACACGATGGGACCGAGAAGTTTTCAACAACAGAGAATGAGTATAAAGATTGACAGGCCAATTAACATCTTGAGGAAGGTCACAGGGAATGACAAGTGTGCGGATTGTGGTGCCCCAGAACCTGACTGGGCATCATTGAACCTTGGGATTCTCGTTTGTATTGAATGTTCAGGGGTTCATCGTAATCTAGGTGTACATATATCTAAGGTGCAAAGATTTCCAAACAGTACAATGATCAGTGTTAAATGCACTGAAACCCTTGCCTAAAAATCACTAAATCCTTACATCTGCTTTTTTGTTGATGCACTTCTGTCTCAGGTTAGATCGTTAACACTGGATGTGAAGGTGTGGGACCCTTCTGTCATATCTCTGTTTCAGTCACTGGGCAATATATATGCTAATACTGTCTGGGAAGAATATTTGCATGTCAGAAACAATGCTCTGGTTGAGGAGAAACCAGCAATGTAAGTTATGAATGCCTTGATGTATTTTGAAAAAGTTTTTCCCACCTGGGATCGCTAAAATCGAATTTATGGCATGCTGCAGTTTCCCCAAAACCGAGGAACACAAACCAGCTTTCATGAGAAAGCCTGCTCATACCGATCCTGTCCAGATTAAGGAGATGTTCATTCATGCCAAGGTACTGCATAATTAGTAGTCCTATCCTTAATTATCACCCATTCAGACCATGTGAAATGTTTTGTGTGCTTAATTAGCTGGAAACGTTTATCTACTTGGAAAAAAAGGTTGTACTTATCAAAAACAGGTTTAGGTTTTACCCACATACGGAACCTAATGATGTAAAGGACCATGTTACCTTCTACCAATTTTCAGTATTCAGAGAAAGTTTTTGTGCGGAAGATCAAGGGCAACCAGCAACTCTTCTCAGTGTCACAACAGATTTGGGAGAGTGTACGCACCAACAACAAGAAGGCTGTCTACCGACTTCTTGTCACATCCGGAGAAGACGTGAATTCTGTCCAGAAACAATCTTCATCCATCACATCCTTGACCGTAGCGAGAGGTGCACTTCCTCGCGATAACTTGCAAGGCCGTAGCGTAGCATACTATCCAACTCACAACAATAATAACAACAACAATCTTAACGACAACAACAACAACAACATGTCCTCAATGACTGCTACAAGCATGACGCCCAATGTCAACACCAAAGGCAAAACTCAAACCAGAGAAGACCCGCTGGATGGTTGCTCCTTGCTTCATCTAGCCTGCCAAACAGCTGACATTGGCATGGTGGAGTTGCTGTTACAGTACGGTGCTGATATAAATGCTATTGACGCCAAAGGCCAACACCACTTCATCACAGTATCATAAAAGACAGTACAGAAATAGCAAAAGTTCTGATCACAAGGTGATTTTTTCATCCTTTGGCGTACAATAGTTAGTTGGTTTTCCCCGCATGCTACGACTGACTAATTGATTGGAACTCTTGGGTACACATGCTTTTCATTCTATTTCTAGGGGTGCAAATGCAAATGTCAGGGACAGAGATGGAAAGACTCCCATGGAAATTGCTTCTTTATCTTGCTGCAAAGACCAAGAACTGATGTTGCTTCTAAGAGATGCTACACATCTGGAACAGAGGACGAAAAACTCCGGTCCAGCAAAAAGGGCGCCCACACTTTGAACGGATACCAACACCTGGTGGACATATGATTCCTGCCAGAGAAACTTATAGAAGCGGATATAGCTCATCAGAATCATGATACTGAATGTGATAGGTCTTTCATTTTTTGTGTACTCACTACTGTATATGAACTGTAATAGTCACCTAGGTTATAATTGTATCACCTTCACCATTGTAATTTTATTTATTCTTGGTGGATGGCAACGGCAACAATTGACCATGTTACTTGTTGCCATCCGCCCTCACTCTTGACAGTTTTGGCTTAGGTGTTGGAAATGGAAACTTGAATTGTTAATACAAAAATCAAACAAAAGAAGAAGTAAATGAGAAAGGAACAAAATGGGTTGGTTCGTTTCTAACAGTTTGATTTTTACGTGCTGGATTCAGTCTCTTGTTATAGTTAGCTTCCTTCATTTCAATACAAAATGTTTTCTTTTGTTCCAACTGCACTATTATCATGTCGTATTTGTAGTCAGGTTTCAATTTCAAGAAATTTCATGAATTGTTCAAATTTTTCCGTTTCGTTCAAAATTCAAATAAGTGCTGAGTTGATTGAGTTATTTAAAAAATGACAGTCTGATGTTTAATAAAGACCTAAAATAACAGAAATGTGGATATCAAAAAGGAGCACATTAAAAAAATTGTCATTCAATCTTATGAAAGGAGTAAAACATGGATACAGTGGGAGTCTTACTCTCTATTAAGTAAATCGAGTTGACTAAAGAAACTTTGATGCCATTGTTACATAAATGGAGGGGTAACAATGGGGTGTTGTGAGTATAAAGTTTCGTTGAAAAGGGACCATAGGGTCAATGAGTGTATTGCAAGTTTTGAATAAACCTAGGGTTGAGACTTCTTTTGCCTCAAGTATGAGGTATGAGGATGGAATGAGAAAGTTTTGGCCATCTTTATTATGAGTGAGACTAGAGGAAGAAAAATGATGGAGTTTAGGGAAATTTGTGTCATGAATGAGCTCCCTAAAGTGATCCGTATAGTAGGAGTATAGAAAGGCTCCACGTAGAGAATTTTAGATGAGATTAAACTAGTGCCTAGAGTAGGTCTGGCAGCTTAAGTACCGTATAAGATGGGTTAAGGCTATGTTCACCCTAGTGTGTTTCTTTGGGAGCACTAAGTTTATTATAAAGGGAAAGATGACAAATCAAGATTGTGAACTTTATCGTGCTTCCTTAGGCGATTTCTAAGGCGATTGCATTGGCCTTTCTCATCTCTGCTGTCCAGAGTGATTTCCCAGGGGTATGAAAGTCTTTATAACTCCGTACGTTCCTACATGGGGCTTTATGTCCTCCAACAACAGTTTAATCTCCTTTCCTTTCATTCTTTTTGCCTCTCCCAACGGTTTCATTAATGGTAAAGCTACCTAAATACTTAATCATGTTCCTTGCTCTTTTGCAAAAAACTTTATCTTTTGGCCAGCTAGTAAGCACCATCTTATGGGATTTGAAACTCAAAACCCCACGATCCAAGATAATGACCAATAATTTAACAATTATAAAACGTAATGTGATTTACGTGATCAAATACAAGAGAATATAAAGAACATACATGACTTGAGCACCATAAGTCAAGCGCTACATGACCCCCGAAGCGAGTGATAACACTAGTGAGTAGTGGACCGCCACGAATTGGCACCTCTGTCAACTTCCAAGATGTAGGAATCACTGCAACCATGCTTAGCGCTGCTTCCTCGTCAGTGTCATCCTTCTAATCAATGACAACATCATCTTCAGTGTCCTCTTCCTCCTCCGCACGGATGATTCATCGTCATCAACAGCACCACCATCGTTATCAACATATGGCGAACACTCGATCATCACAAAGTCCTCATCAGCACATCCGTGTGAGGGTGGTAGGCGTGATGAAGTACCCCAGCCTGATGTCTGAGCTAGCAAAGGAGAAATGTGGTGGTTTCCCTCGCCCGAGATGTTGAAACTAGCGTTGTGCATTGGTTCTATAGACCAACCAGTACGATGATGACACCACTGGATGCGTATATGCGGTATATGGTCGTACATTTCTTTGAGTCGTCCACCGCTTCCAATGGTGGTGCAGGTATCTGAAACGCCGGGTTGTTGAAAGATTAACCCGGATAGAATGATGAGTGGCGTGCTGCTTCCATGCAGGGGGCAGGATTACTCGTGAAATACCCCTAACCATTAACTAATTAAATAATGGGAATTAAAGGTTTATTTGTGGGATTATGAAATCATAAGAAAGCACAGAAAAACTTAGGCGTTAAAAAACGCACATAAACTCCTTAAGATCAAAAACCTGTGTTAAGCCGGACCTTGGGTTAACCAAGTTATACAAGCTATAAAACTCATACAAAATCAACTAATGATCATGATATATCATTTAAAACAAAAGGCATGGAGTAAATTTTCAATTAAACGAAAAGTGCCTGGAGGAACCCTTGTGGACCCCACAAACCCTAGAAAAGGCCCGGGAATGCCAAAGTGGCACGAAACCCTAAATAAATCATTCTTAGAGTTCCTACCATCATTAATTAACATTCTAAAGAGAATGCTCAAGTTAGATTTACAAGAATACACAAAATACCCGGGAGAAACGCTTAAAGCACAAAAGGCCCCGAAAGTCCCGGGAATGTCTCGGAAATGTGTTTTGGGTCTATATAACCCAATGAAACACCTATAAATACTCTAATAAATATATACTCATTAATATCACATTGGTAACTCTAAACCAAGAGATTTACAATTTTCACAATTTTTACATTAAATATATAATATAATAATAAAATAATGTAAAATTAAGTCTTCCTTGAATAAATTGGTCAACATTGACCATTGACCACGAAATTGACCAAGTAGAGCCTGCCATACAGCTGTCCATCACACTCACCTTACCTAACTTAGCCAGTATACAATAATACACCTTTTACTTTTAATAAAATAAGAAATATACCTTTAACATAAAAAAATTAAACCTTGTCTACCCACTTGACCACCCCATGTGACATTGCCGATTTTAAGAGGTTGCTTTCCTTGTTTTGTGGCCGATTCCAAGCAATTCCAAGCATTGGAATGTGACTCACCTTTCCTACTTTGATAAAGTAATGTTAATTTTCTATTATGTCATTAATTAATCAAGACCCATCCTCCTTACCTAGCCACCATTGCCGCCTGCCTAAGAGCCCCATTCTCACCCATTAAGCAACTTAAATTATTCACTAATGAGTCATCAAGCATTGAAAACATTAAAGTAAGATTAAAATGTGATTTAAGGCAAAAATGAGAATTCCTTTCTCACTCACCTCCTTCCAGCCGTGAGTCCAGCTCCCAAACCTCTCTTTTGCTCCTCCTTGACCGTGAGGAGACTCCAAGCTCTGCTGGTGTGAGCTCTTGCTCTAGGTAAGCTTCTAAGGCATGAAAATGTCCATTTTCTTCATCTTTCTTTCCTCTTTCCATTGAGCTAAACTAAAATCACTTCCATCCATGTATGTAGTGTGTTTTGGAGGTTAAAATAAGGGGGATTCTCGGCTGTAACAAGGTAGAAGGAGGGAATTTCAAAGCTTGGTCATTTAAGGTAAAAATGTGCTTTAAGCACACACCTCTTCAATACAAAATGTTTTCTTTTGTTCCAACTGCACTATTATCATGTAACTGACTCGTATTTGTAGTCAGGTTTCAATTTCAAGAAATTTCATGAATTGTTCAAATTTTTCCGTTTCGTTCAAAATTCAAATAAGTGCTGAGTTGATTGAGTTATTTAAAAAATGACAGTCTGATGTTTAATAAAGACCCACAATAATAGAAATGTGGATATCAAAAAGGAGCACATTAAAAAATTGTCATTCAATCTTATGAAAGGAGTAAAACATGGATACAGTGGGAGTATTACTCTTTATTAAGTAAATCGAGTTGAGTAAAGAAACTTTGATGCCATTATATGAATGGATTTGTTACATAAATGGAGGGGTAAAAATGGGGTGTTGTGAGTATAAAGTTTCGTTGAAAAGGGACCATAAGGTCAATGAATGTATTGCAAGTTTTGAATAAACCAAGGGTTGAGACTTCTTTTGCCTCAAGTATGAGGTATGAGGATGGAATGAGAAAGTTTTGGCCGTCTTTGTTATGAGCGAGACTAGAGGAAGAAAAATGATGGAGTTTAGGGAAATTTGTGTCATGAATGAGCTCCCTAAAGTGATCCGTATAGTAGGAGTATAGAAAGGCTCCATGTAGAGATTTTTAGATGAGATTAAACTAGTGCCTAGAGTAGGTCTGGCAGCTTAAGTACCGTATAAGATGGGTTAAGGCTATGTTCACCCTAATGTGTTTCTCTGGGAGCACTAAGTTTCTTATAAAGGGAAAGATGACAAATCAAGATTGTGAACTTTATCGTGCTTCCTTAGGCGATTTCTAAGGCGATTGCATTGGCCTTTCTCATCTCTGCTGTCCAGAGTGATTTCCCAAGGGTATGAAAGTCTTTATAACTCCCTACGTTCCTGCATGGGGCTTTATGTCCTCCAACAACAGTCTAATCTCCTTTCCTTTCATTCCTTTTGCCTCTCCCAATGGTTTTATTAATGGTAAAGCTACCTGAATACTTAATCATGTTCCTTGCTCTTTTGCAAAAAACTTTATCTTTTGGCTAGCTAGTAAGCACCACCTTATGGGATTTGAAACTCAAAACCCCACGATCCTAGATAATGACCAATAATTTAACAATTACAAAACATAATGTGATTTACGTGATCAAATACAAGAGAAGATAAAGAACATACCTGACTCGAGCACCATAAGTCAAGCGCTACATGTCCCCCGAAGCTAGTGATAACACTAGTGAGTAGTGGACCGCCAGTAATTGGCACCTTTCATTTTCGGTGGTAATCCATAGTTCCTTAGTCTTATTTTCTTCTCCTTTTCATGTGGATTCAGTTGGTATACCAAGATCTACAAGGAATAGCCCTATCCATGCCAAAAACACCATTTTTGGCATCTTAACCAAGGTAAAAATTAGCCACCTTCTTGCTTGAGTGAAATACCCCAAACCTTGATATGTGGTTTAAATATCAAACTATGGTATGTAAAGGCTAAAAAAGTGCCTTAGTAACATCAGTGAACAATTTAGACCATAATAAATGCAATAAAGCATTAAGACACAGTTTGAGCAAAAACATGCTCTAAGCTATGAGTGAACTTGGTTAGGACCCAAAGAGCCTACCAAGACTTGATAACATTTAATTATGATTTGATAGGGCTAAATAAGTCCTTAGGAAACTTTGGTGGACAGTTAAACCAAATAAAACACAAGAAAATACCTTAAAGTCAATATGAGCAAAAATGTGCTCTAAGCTTGGGATAAATGTGTATAAGACCTAATGGTCATACCTATACTTTATAAATATGTTAATGAACATATTAAATCAATTACCAAAGAAAACCAAGCTTGAAAACAAGTTAAAACACAAAATGTGCTTTAAGGAGTCTTAAAGCACGTTTTTGAAAAATTGTCTTGTAAATGAGTTTTGAATGGCTAAATGTCCATCATTACTCTTTAATTAACATGTGTACTATATAGTATCACATTTGGGTGGCTATATCAATGGGAAATCAAAAATTTCACTTCTATGTGCCTTGTTTTAGTGAATAGTGATTTTTTATAAGCTAGTTTGTAACATATGATGTTATAAGTAATTAAATGAGTCAATAAAGACTATATTACCCTCATTATAATAAGGGGGCCGTTTTCTAAGGTGTGGTGACTCACCACCCTCTTGTTATTTTGTTAAGTAAATAATGATGACTAATGAATGTACTATTTACTTTAAAGCTACAAATATCTTCTAAAAGTAAACCAATCTTCATTCTCTCATTTCCTTTCTTCATTCACACGGTTTCACCTTCTTCATTCTCCCTTCTTGCTGTTCTCTCTCGGTAATACACAATACCACCATGGAAGTCCATCTTTGACCACATGTAAAACCTAGCTCACTTAACCAAATCAAAAACAAACACCACCATTCTCTTCCTCTCATCAAGCTCTTCATTTCTATCTTCTCAAAATTTGAAGATCACCATTTCGGTGCCATGGAGTTCCACCATTGATGGAGCTTGAGCTTGTCTTTCCACATATTATTACTCTCCTTTGCTTCTAGGTAAGGAATCTCAAAGAAAAATCAAGTTTCCTCTCCTTTTAGTACATGACCGAAAATTCACCTCACCATGGTGTCTTTACCTTGCTTGTTTTAGCTTCATTTGAATCTCCCAAGGGCTAGGAGGAGTCCTCTCTTGATACTTATTCAAGTTCTCTTCCAATTCCAAGGTAAAACAATTACCTTAATGTGTTAAAACAATATGTGTAACTAGGGTTTACAATGAGATGAAGCATAATGCTTGAATACTCATTCTATTATTTGTACATTGTTTAGAAGTTGACAAACAACCAAACACCCCACCGGTTTTGTAAGGAAACAAGAAAGAAATTTGGGAGGAAAAGAGGTAAATATGCTATCTTAATGTGGTTTAATGCCTTAGGAGAAATAAGCTTATAATGCTTGTTAAAACTACCTAAAGAGCAAATGGTGAATGACCTAGTAAAGTGTTCTCAAGGAGACTAGTAAAAGAACATATGTATTGGTGTATGTATTTGCAGGTCAAAGGCATTACTTATGTGGGAAATTCAGTGTTTAAGGTTTATGCAATTTAAGGGCCTAAGAGCCATGTTGTTTGAGGGCCTAAGTGCCAAGCAATTTAAGTTATGCACTATATTGTGATGTAGTGCTAAATGTGTGAAGTCTTGTGTATAAAAATGTGTTTGATGGATTTTAGGTGTTCTTGAATGAAATAAGGTAAAAACCTAAGTGTTTGGATGTGAGTAAATACAAGAGAAGCTATGGCCAAATTTGGGGAAATGTGTGAGAAGTTCTAAGTGTTTTAAGAAAGTTTTGGTGAACTAGGAAGTGTTAAAGGTGAATAAAGGTTTACTTGAGAAGGAAAACATGTGTAAGGTGATTTAGAGTGATGCAAGGACTTAGGTGTTATCTTGGAAGTTCTAGGAATTCAATGTGTGTTTTGAGGATGTATTTAAGTCTTGGAGGAGTTTGTTTAAGGTTTAGGTTATGATAATGTGCAAGGTGGGAATAATGTTTAGGTAAGGTTTTGAGAAAGGAACTTTTAGGAAGTTGTGAAAAGAAGATTTGTTTAGTAAGAGAAGATGCTTGGGAGATGATGTTAAGGTAAGGAGGAAACATTTTGGGATAGTTGTAATCAAAGGTGAGAAACACCATTTAGAAACCTAGAGTCAAATGTTATAAGTGTTGGTGTATGTATAAGAAAATTGGGTAACAAGTTGGACAACGTTTTAAGGTGAATCAAAGTGGTATTTTGGCATTAGAATATACCTAAGATCATATGGTAAGTTTATACAATTAATGGAGGTGGAGAACTAAGGCAACAACACTTGAAAAATGCTATTTTGACAATTCTGTAGCTTTGGTCCGGGACCTAGGTCATGGTTCAAGACCCGGACCAAGCTTTTAAAATGGCCGAGAGTTGTAACATGTTGTGGTCCGGGACTTAAGGGAAGTACAAGGTCCCGGACCACCCTATTAAAATCGCCCGAGAGTTTTCTAATGTGTTGGTCCGGGACTTAAGGTAAGGACCAAGTCCCGGACCACTCTAAAAATGTTGTTTAAGGTTGGAAAATGATGTCTAATGATGGGGATTGATGGTTAATGATGTTATGAGGTTGTTAAGGACATGTTAGGTGAGTTTTAATGACAATTAAGTGGGTGAAAAGTTGTAATAAAATGTGAAAGTAAAACAAGTTAAAAAGTGAAGTTATGTAACTAAGTTAACGGGGAAAAATTATAAGCATTAGACATTAAATAATCAAGCAAACCCCGATGTTAATAAAAACACATGTGATGTTAACAGTTGTTCGAGAATCGCTCGAGGAACATAAGTGGACGTGGTAAAGTGGACTCCGGTGACAGGTATGGTTTTCTTGCAACCTGCGTCCTACCGGATTACACCGGCTTGTATGCCAATGTGTTTTTCTGTATGTTTGCCACGTTGTAAGATAAAACATGTAATGAGTTTATAGTAATTCATTTATGTGGCGTGTTCAACTCTGATACCATTTAACCTCGAAAGTGTTAAACCTTAGCTAACTGAGTCTAGGATCACATGAGAGTTCGGTATTCGGATTAAACGACCCGAACCATGGGACGTTCTAACCACGGCTATGCGTGAGTTAATTATGTGATGTTTGTGTGTGTGTACGTAAGGACCTCTCTTGTATGTTTAACTCAGTTGTAATACTGTATGTTGTGTGGATGTGATAGACTCCATAATGGGGTTCTAACTAATATTTAATAGTAAGTATGTACTAACAGTGGTGAGGAATCCGGTTAGGCCGGTCGCGCGTTGTTTGGGAGTGGGTATCCTTCTTAGCCTTACCCTTCTCTCTGTTATGGTTGTTTCCCTCACGGGTTATGATCTCCCATTAGCTTATTCCAAAGCTTAGCTATTCTGACTTATGATCGGTTTAGGGGGAACATGTGTTTGTGTGGTGTGTTCGGGCCTCCAAACCCGAACCGCCTTAACTTAAGTTACTCGTCCAACTATTAGGACAGTAATGAGTGTTGTTGTTATTGTATAACGAGCTTATCATGAGACTGGCAACATTCTCTAGGCTCACCAGTGTATTAGCAATGTTTGAGTCGGTTCCTAAGAGGACCATTCCCGTTATGTTATGTATCTTTGTTGTGATGCAATATCTATTGCGGTGTTATGTTGTGCACGTGGAAACGTGCAAAGTGTTGTTAAGTGTTGTTATGTAGTGTATGTTATATGTTGTAAAATGTGGAGTATGTGGATCATGGATATGAGTCCCAGTTTGAGAAAAGAGGCGTTTAAGGATAACCCGATTTAAGGGTAAGTGTCGTCTGTTAAGGAAGTAGCTCCATTAGAGGAGGAACACTCTAGGGATATTGAATACCTTGAGTGACTTATTAAGTAAGGATATATTATCCGTTTGTTGAGCCCATTGAGGCGAAATGTTATGTGATGTGTGTTCACTGTTACATGCATGATTTAAATATAATCAACCGCATGCTAAGACGACAAGTAGTTGTGCGTGGCCCGGTAGCATGTGGGCTGCGGGATTACCATACCAGCAAAGGTGCTGAGCCCCTTGGGGGCCACCCTTTCTCCTCTTTTCCTATTTCAGGTACAGAGAGCTGGAAGCCGTTCGAGAGTAGGACGGGATAGTCATTGTACATGGGTATTCATTTAAGTGTATATATACAGTAGGTGTAGTAAGACCGATATTGTTGTCGGCATCAGTTTATAAATACTCGGTATAGTTGAAAGGTGTATGTTGTTGTTGTTGTTGTTAATGGAAAGGGTTAATAATGTGTAGTTGCTCGGAATTTAGCCCATCAGACCGGTACAATGTATATGGATTAGCCTTGTTAGCCACGTGGGTGGCTAACGGCGTGTAACACCAACGAGTTAAGTAATGTGATGAGGTTTGTATTTCCGCTGCAGTTTATTGTAAGTGTGTTAATGTTGGATGGGGTGTTACATTGAGTCATTCAGGTTTTAAGCCTCCATTTAGGAGATCTTTTGATACTCTTTTGCTTCTGTAAAAATAGGCCGAAGAACAGCCATGGTTCCTTTGCATTTCTAAGGTAAATTTACCTTGAATTTAAGTGCGAAAACACTTCCCATGGTTAGCTCATGCTTGGAGTTTAATCATGTCTTGTTTTTTGTATGAAGACAAGTAAATCAAGCTGTGGAAAAATCTTCCCTAAGGTGCCGTGGCCAAACAAGGCCTTAACCTTGCTAAATCAAGGTATAAATCAGTTAAACCTTAACTTTGATATGTTAAATGTGTTCCTAGGCTATATCTACATATTGCTGTGAGTGAACATAGGTGATATGGTCTGATTTTGACCTTAGATGGTTAAGGAAATGAGTTAGTAAATTTATCTAAGTAATTAAGTAACATAAATGTCAAATTAAGACTTTATGTGGAAGATTGGTAATTAATGGAAAATATATGGTGAGGTCGTGAGTTTATATGTATTTTGGGGCATTTATGTGTAATTTATTTTATGAGCTAATGTTTGTAATAAGGCCATGTACTTTAGGCCATTTTAGTTAGGTATATTAGTTTAAATCAAGTTTTAGGTGATAAATATATATTACCGCAAAGAATAAGGGGGTAAACTATAATTAAATCAAATTTGGGGGCTAGATATTAATAAAGCCAAAAATTAGGTGTTAAAAGGAGTTAAAATAAAAATTATAAGTTTTTATAAAGTTTTGGGGTTAATTTGTAAATTCTGGAAAACTAGGGGTTAAAACCGTAAATAAGGGAAAGTAATGGTCAAGGCTGTATTAAGGAGGTCAACCTTGACCATTGGGTAGGTTTTGACCAAATTTGATAAGCTAGATAATTTATTAAGGTTATATATAATAAGTATTTATTTGTAACATTTTTATAACTTATGGGGTAAGTATGGAGATTACCGAAACTTAAGGGTGTAGAATGGTATTTGAAACACCCATGGGCTATAAGGAATTTTTAGGAATTTATTGGGTTGAATTTGGAATTAAAATAAGCTATATATGTATAATATTAGTTATTATGTCATTGTTATACTTTGGAAAAGATAATGGGGTGGAAGTGTAATAACCAAAAGTTTGTGGGTTAGGAATGATATTTATAAACTTTTGGTATAGTTTGGTGATTTTTAGAATAATATCAGGTGTTTTAATAAGATAAGTGTATAATATATAATTTTGATGATATTATAAAACAATATGTTATAAATTCGGTCAAATTGTAATACTAGAAAGTTGGTGGGTTGAAAAATAATTTAAAAACAGATTAAGGGTTGTTCGGTTTTTTAAATAAATAACTATAGGTTATACCTTTTATAAAGTTAAAATGTTATAATATAAGATATATATATATATATAACATGGTATAAATAATGGGGTGATTTTGTAATAAACATAAAGATATGGTAAGATGATAAAATAGATGAAATGGATATGCCTTTTCGGCAATTAACAATAGTTTTGTATAAAAAACTATATGTTATAATATATAAGATAAAGATATCATATTATATGATATTAGTATATGGTGTAACATTACATAATGTTATGTGGTCAAAATGAAATTAAAATAAAGTATAGTGCTGTACCGAATTTGCAAAGGTTGGAAATTGAATTTTAGACTATGGTCTACAATGTTATAAATGTTATAACAATTATATGGTATTAATGTGATTTAAATGGAATTAATATAAGTAAAGACATTCACATTAAATAATGTGACAAACTATAAATAAATGAGATTTTTAAACTAAGGTAATATTGAATAAACCTTAGGAGTTGAAAGTATACAACATAAAATGTTACATAATATTAAGATAATGATCTTAATACAAGTTGTAACAATATAACACAAATAATGAGAATAGTCATCTAAGATAAGATGATAAAATGTGACATATAATATAAGAGTTTTATAATTCATGAAACTTACCTATATTGGTAAATATATACATATGCGAGGATTATGTATATAAGGATGGATATATATTATGGTTGGAAACCATATAATATAATGGTGAAGGTTATTACATGAAAATAGTTTATAAACTATAAGTATTAGTTTTTGAATTCAAATGTGGTTATTACAAGATTAATGGATTATATAATACAATGTATTATAATGGATGGTGGGATAGTAATACTATACGATAATAATGCATTATACATGCAACCATAGGTTATAGAAATATATTATGCATGCAACTGTAGGTTACAATGCGTGCCTGTGCATGCGATGAAACAGTTGAATTAAATGTACGAGAACGAATGAACTTATGTGAAAGCGTAACACTTATAAACTACTACGAGTTGGAAAAAAATATAAACTCTTACGTTCGAAAAAGTTAACTACGACGTCCTTATGAAACCGACTCCATTGTTAAACCAAGTTAATACGTACTACGAGTAAGGAGTTTTAAGGATAACAACACTTAATTAATAACAGTTGAAATCCGGGGATGTAATACTGGGCTTACTGAAATTATTCGGAAATACCGAGTCAATTTGTCATATGGATTGACACCTAGCATTCCTCGAATTTTTAGATCACATTTCAGACGTGCGCGCTCGACAAGCTTAGTGGACTACACTGCGCATCCTTGGTCTAAGGTGTACGGTATGTAAAGAGGGTTTGATCCGGGTTGTCCTGAGGAATTCCTTGGGCTCGGATTTGTTGATAACTTGTATGTTATGTGTATGTGATGATGTGTGTTATTGCGTTATTTGATTGTGCGCGAGCGTCCTACGGGATTAACACTACGTCGACTATAGATCGACTTATATAAATACATATGCGTTTAATGTGATGACACAATGGTTACTTAATATATACCTTAGTATTAATATTAAGATAATAGCCTAAGTAAAACACTTAGGTACAAGATACGACAATGTCGGTCTCTAGAGCATGGATCTCGAACATGATATAACCTAGATTACTTCTAGGTATGCGTGAGACCCATTGGGCAGCTAATTAATAAATTGTATTCTCCATAAAACTAAGACTTATCTTAATCCTATGAGAGAACTGGTATGAGATGAGGGGAGGAATCCCAATAGTTTACGAACTACTGGTTGCGCATTTGTGATCACTGGGGGTACCCGATCGGGTTCCGCTCCAGGAAATTTCCCAACGAGCCCTAATTGGATTGTGGGTCAGATGGTACCTGCTGTTGATACGCGGCTACGACCTTTATATGGACGCCTTACGAGGCAAAGTGAACGACCAGGGGCCTCGGACCTCTGGCAACATGGCACCTTTGTGTGTACGGGAGGACTACTGTCCATTGGTAAGGTTAATCGGGTTGTCCCAACATGACGCCAACTAGTAATTATTAAACATGTGGATGGATGGGGCCTGAAGGCCAAATCGCTAAGGCGATTATACAAAGTATTATAATTATTATTCAATGCGTTCGTTTATACAAACCGTTGTTGTGATATGTAATGACTGTATTGATTGGATGGATGACTATGTGTTTATGCATGATTATTACAGAATTAATTATATCTGTAAACTGGTAAAGCATGAAATCAACCTAATAACAAGATGGTTAAAATGACAAGTGACCAATAGGGTCTAGGCCCGCATACTCAGCGTTTATCGCTGAGCCTTTTATGGCATGTGGCAGGTTGCTGATCATCGTCGAAGCCGAAGTGCGGGATGGGTAGATGCTCATTGTCGACGGTTTATGGTTTCTGGACTTAGTATGATGTATAGGATTTATCTCGTTATCACAGCGGTTTAGTAGTGTTGTTCATTTTGGTTGTTGGATTTAGTTTGCTGCTTCGTTACTCGCATGGGTGTAATGGCAGGTGACACCCGAGTGAGGTTAATGCTGTTTATTCTTCAACTGTAAGACGTCTTTAATTATGCTACGTGAGGGATTATTATGTGTTTATCGAGAGGGGTGTTACAACAACTCAGCCCTTCACCAGGAGCACGTGCACGACGGTATGAGGCCGTCATAGGCTGCTCGATTTGCCGGTCTTTTCTTCTTCTCTCTTCTTCAAGTATACATGTTGCACTGCTTTTTTAAGTCTGTCCATTGCTGTATATGAATATCAAACAGTTATAATTCATTCATAATATTAAAATTCAACATTTTTTTTATAAAAAATATAGGTTCAAGCCCCACCTGGGCTCGCCCCTGAAAAAGGAGAACCACCTACGGGCTCGATTTGAGCCTAGGCGAGCCAGTGCTAGGCTCGAACAAAGAGATAAAAAAAAATACAGCACTTGAGCCATAACCGGGATCGAGTATACAACACCAGAGGACCACCAGGGCTCGACCTGCAAATACTCGAGCCACCCACGGGCTCGACTCAGGAAAAAAAAATGCACCAACGATGCGAGCCTTACCAGGGCTCGACATCGCTTAAGGAGCACTCCAGGGGCTCACGTTGATAAACTCGAGCCACCTACGGGCTCGACTCAGCAACAAAAACGGCACCAACAAGGAGAGCCTTACCAGGGCTCGACTATCCTTAAGGAGAGCACTCCAGCGGCTCTACGGTGATGTACTCGAGCTCCACACGGGCTCGAATCAGTAAATCTTAAAAAAAAATGCGAGCCGCACAAGGGCTCTACATAGCCAGGGCAAGCCCCCCAGGGGCTCTGCATTGAGGAATTCGAGCCCCCAGCGGCTCTCATTGATGAAATCAAGCAGTTCTGGGCTCAGGTGTTCTTTTTTTTTTTTTCAAAATTTTCAGTTTTGTTCCGAATTTTGCATCCTAGATCTAGCTCAATTGGAGTTTAATTTCAAAAAAAAACTAACAGCAGATTCATACTCAGGACATCCAAATCTATAAGTTGGAATTTTCTTTTTCGAAAAACTCACCGGATAAATTTTCCGGCAGTGGTGCTACGGGGTCCGGCTGGTGGTAGGCGGCGGCTCCAGTGGCGACTCTGGTGGTGGTTCTGGCCGGCAGAGAAGGCAAAGAGGAGAATAGGAGGGAGGGAGAAAGGAAGAGAGATAAAGGGAATGTGAGAAATGAATTAAATTAACTTGTTTTGGCGATATATAGTGAAAGCGTTTTTTACCCGAAATTGGCGTTTTCAACTACGATTTCAGTCTGACGTTTCTGAAAGTGTAACAATGTTTGTAATTTAATCAAACTACTGTAACACCCTACTAATAACACCACACTTAACCATTAATCGCAACGGAAATCACATCATAAACACTGACTATTTCAATGGGTGTTACACGCCGTTAGCCACTACGTGGCTAACAAGGCTATTACTTACACAACGTACCGGTTTGATGGACAAGATTACCGAGCATAACAACTTTACATTTACAAATCCATTATAAATGAATACAAACACATCTACAATCCAAACAGTACCGAGTCTAATACATTCCATCATCGATATCACGCTAACTAAATAACCACCCATACATAAACAGTTACCCCGTCCTACTCTCGAACGGCTACCAGCTTCATTGTACCTGAAAAGTAATAGGGGCCCCCAAAGGGGGTCAACACCTTTGCTGGTATGGTAATCCTGCAGCCCGCATGCTACCGGGCCACGCCAACTAATTGTGGAGTGAGCATGTAGTTTATTTTATTAAAGCATGAAGAAAACAATAAAACACATAAACACCGCTTATAAGCATACACCCAACCGACTAATGGGTTACAACCAGCAAGTCAACCACATCACACTTGTTAGATTTGTACACTTTACTTAAGGTGTGGTCGGATTAAATATGGGTCCGCACACCAACACACATAACATTACATAGATGTGTCGGTATTAAATATAGACCCGATCACACCAATACACATAACATTACACAGATTTGTCGTTTTTAATATAGACCCGATCACACAAATACAATAACATTACATAGATTGTCGGTTATTAATATAGACCCGATCACACCAGTACACATAACATTACATAGATGTGTCGGTATTAATATAGACCCGATCACAACCATCACAATTTCCCATCTCCAATAGTGATGAGATAGGTAAGCCTTGGTTAAGCCTGTGGGCGGTTGCAATCCAAGGAAGGAAAACAACCTTAAACATAACAGTAGCCCCCCTAGCCCGAATAATAGTGAGGTAGGTAAGCCTTGGTTAAGCTTGTGGGTGGTTGTAATCCAAGAAGGAAAAAACAACCATAACATAACAGAGTGGGAGTTTAATTCAATTATAGACGTCAACATCCCAAACAACACGCGTGACCGGAACGACCGGATTCTCACCCCCCATAATATATACATATTACTTAGAGGTTCATTTTGGAACTTATCACATACATGCCCATTGTGTTACAAGTTGGTTATCACACACAAGGGAGGTAAACCATCCCGTTCGACAAACATGGACAACAACATTCATTAAATGAAACATACTAAAACGAAGTCAACACACATCGCACACAACCACAACATACACTAACGCACGGATACCGTAGTTAGAACGTTCCGTAGGTTGGGACATTTCAATCCGAAATACCGATCTCTTATGTGTCCTATAGTCGGTTAGCTACGATTTAACACATAATTAAGGTTAACGGGTATCGGAATTATTTACGCCACATTAATGAATTACTATAAACTCATTTCAATGCTTTATCTTGTAAGGTGGCAACACACAGAAAAACAAGTTGGCATACAAGCCGGGTAACCCGTAGGATACAGGTTGCAAGAAAACATACCTTACACCATGGGTTATCTACCTTGTTCCCGAGGATTTACTCCAACACATCACCTCACGCTCCCCGAGTAGTTTCTGAAACAACTGGTATTATTATTAAAACGTTTTATTAACAACAAGATCTTACGGTATGTAAACTTCTATTACTCCCGTACTTACCCCGTTATCCCGTTATCTCGGTTTAACTTTGTGTAATTAAACTCACAATTTTCTCACATCAAGCTAACACTTGTTTACACTTTCTAAGGCCTTTACATGTCACCAAACAAGGCCTAAACATCATCTAAAACCATTACCATCCAATCCTCCATGTTTAGAAGGCTTAAAACAAAAAAAAATTTCTTCTCTGGTCTGGACCGCCCAGAGGGGCGGTCCACAACAGAAGCTACACGGTTCTTTTTTTTCCCCTTCTCTGCACTGGACCTCCCCACAGGGGCGGTCCCTAGGGGCGGTCCAGAACAGACCCCATTTTAAAAACTGTTTTTCTACACATTCTGAACTCCAAATTCACCCCAATTTTTTCCACTTATTCCACAATCTTTCCACATGTTTCCTACATGTTTAAACACCTTAAAATATACATTAAACCTCTCCAAATCATTGGTTAAATCCTTACTCTAATTCTTGCTCAATTTTCAACAAAATTTCATTCCCTCTTCCATATTATGCACACTTGTGCATTTCTAGCTTCTTCTTGCTAGTGTCTACCTCCTACCAAACTTACCAAACCACCTCATGACCATTCCAACTCATCCCTAGACCTTTGCACTTCTAGAACCCAAGTCCAACTTCATTTCCAAGATTACAAGCACTAACTCTTTTTCTTGAAATATCAATGCTTTACAACACTCATTTGCTACAGATTTTATACACTCACATATCCATTCTCCATGTACCATTATAAGGCTATTAAACCACTCTACTCAACACTACAAACACCTAAGTCCTCCCATTCACCAAGTCATCATCAAAACACTCATTTCCTACTAAAATTTCGCCATAACCTCCCCTTAATTTTAACATGTTCCCACACATTACTTAGCTCACCAAAGCACTCCAACCATCAACTCATTCAAGGCACTATCCCACACATCAATTCCATCATTTTAACAACGATCACCTCAATGTACATAACTTTAAAATCTTGGCTCTTAGGCCCTTAAACAACATTAAATTTAAACACTGAATTTCCTCATAATAATAGCAACACCTACACTACACTCAACATTTATAATTGCACCAAAACAACAAAATTTACTTAAAACACCACATAAGCTTGAGGTGAGTTATTTATCTTGGATTTTCTTTCAAAACTTTCCCATCCCAAGTTCTACAATAAAAATAAGCATTAAGGTGAGTTTCTTACCTTAATCTCACAAATTCTCCTTTCATTGACCAATCTTCTCTTTCTCCCCCTCTTCCCAATTTCGGTCCAATAGGTGATGGAGTTACCAAACTCCATCCCAACATCCAAATCGCACAAAAAGGCACACAATTAAAATTCTAACCCTTAAGATAACACCATTTCAATGCAAGGTTTAGAACACCATAGTTAGGGTTTACCTTTTTGGAGCTTTTTAAGAGGGGTTCTCACCCTTGAATCAAGAAGGGGATTATTCCACCATTGAAGGGTTGAAATGAAGCTCCAAAACAAGAAGAAAACAAGCATGAGGATGGGCAAAATCGGCCAATACAAGAGGAGGAGGAAAGAAATGAGTTTTTCATGAATATTTTTACCTTAGGAGAGAGAGAAGACTCCAAGCTTCCCATTGGTGCCATTTTATCTTCAAATGGGAAAAACCCATGGAGAAGAACTTCATTATTTTCGGATTTTGAAAAGAGGGAAGCATAGAGCTTGGTGAGAGGATCACAAATATGTAATTATTTTTGTGATTTAAGCTTGGAGCTAGCTTGGACAAGGAGAAGAAGTGGAGGAAGCCATGGGGGGCTGCTTTGTCGTTCAGCAACAGAGAGAGAGAGGAGAAAATCTTTGGAGGAAGAAGGAAGAGGAAAGAGAGGGGAAAAAGAGAAATAAAGGAGGGGAGAGAGTGGGGGGGGTATAAGTTACTTTTTGTTTTATTGCTTTTTGACTTATTTAACTAGCTAACTAGTCAAGAGTGTGAGAGAGCTAATTAACACATTAAAACCGGCCCCCTTACAGTAACACATGCTGGAGCGTTTTTTTTTCATTTTTTTACAGAAACGCTCGTTTATTTACCCGGTTTAGCACTATTCACTAACCGGGCCCGTTTTCCGGGATTTTCTTGTTTATTTAATTTTTTATGGCTATTAAACTCCTAATAATGTTTATTTATAGTTATGTAGTCAACTATAATTTTTACGGGATCATTTGACCGTTTAAAGTCACGTTTTCGGGTTTCCTCGAAAAACGCGCTTTAAGACTCCGTTAGCGTTTTAACGCATTATTTGGATCCGTTTTCTTCTAGAATTTTTTTCCCACATGTTCTTAGTGTGTATCAGGGTATAAAAATATATTTATAACCCTAGTGAAGGTTATATACCTCCTAAAATAATTAAATACGCGTTTTCACATTTTGTGACTTTTACGCATTTTCTTTTTCTTTTTGGTTTTTATTTCTTCACCAATGATCTTAAGGACTTAATTAGCCTTAGAAAATCATAATTACATAATTAATTAACATATTAAGTTTTGGGGTATTTCAATCTACCCCCCTTAAAAGAACTTCATCCTCGAAGTTCACAATTTCCCTCATATCCTTTTAATCAGAACACTGGGATTATTTGCAAGATACAACTTCCATACTAAAGCACACTTCACATAACAACCTCGGACTTAACGGTCCGGGTAACATATCCACATCCATACATGACACGCTTACATAATAACCACGGACTCAACGGTCCGGGTAACATAACAACATTTGTACTTACATAACAACCCTCAGACTCTCAGGTCTGGGTCACATAACAATATTCAGACTTTAAGGTTTGGATAGCATATCACTCTCATGCTCATAGGCCTGGATAACATCTACCACACATATCACACAACATGTCTTAGCATGTATAACAAACAGAAATACCTTTTCCATCTCTTCACGGGCTCAAGTCCCATGTCGAGTACATATACACTGTGATTTTAATACCCCGGATCTAAAAATGGTGATTAAATTACTCTAATATGTTTATTAAAGGCCTAATGGTGCCTAAAGAGTATTGGTAAGAAAATAAAACCAAAAGTAAAGAGGAAACGCTTGAAAAGCGAAAAACGCTAAAATGCGCATTAAATGAAAATAAGAGATATATGATCTCGTAAGGGTCCGAGATGGATTCCTAAGGCTTTGTTAGGCCTAATTAGTGTACGGGAATGATTCCCGAAGAAAATGGATCCAAATAATGGATTAAAACGCTAACGGAGTTTTAAAGCACGTTTTTCGAGAAAACCCGAAAACGTGACTTTATGTGGTCAAACGGACCCATAAAAATTATAGTTGATTAAATAACTATAAATAAGTATTAATGGAAGCTTAATAACCATTAAAATTAATTAAACGAGAAAATTCCGGAAAACGGACCCGGTAAGTGAATAGTGACGAAACCGGGAGACGAAACGCGTTTAATTCGAAAAGACGAAAAACGACCCGAGCTATTAATTCATGTGGGCCGGTTTTAATTAATATGTGTACACTCATTAATAGCTTGGTAGCTATTTAGTAATAAGATGACAAAGGAATAAGTAAAGTAAAAGAAAAAGGGGAATAGTAAAAGTAGATTACTACCCTCTCACCTCCCTTCTTTCTTCATTCCACGTTTTCTTTCCCAGCTCTCTGTTAACTTCTTCTTCCCTCTGTATTACCGATTCGAGAGGGAGACTCACAAGTCCCATCTTCAATCTCTCCTCACTTGCTCATTTCTTCACCGAATCGCAAAAATTGTACCGTTAGATTCGTATCGGCGAGGGCTACGTTTTCCACCCCTCAAAGTCTCGATTCCTCCACCTTCACTTCCATGGGTGTTGGGCCTGTTGAAGCTTGAAGAGCTGATTTCTATTCTCCATCATCTCCTTAAATGCTCTAAGGTAAAAATATAAGTAAAAGTTCATCATTCCTAGCTTGTTCTTGCAATTTGGAAAATTTTCCCACGTTGAAAATTTTCTTCCATTTCAGTCGGTTCTTCATGTCCTTGTGGGTGAGTGGTGGAACTACATCATTTGATTGTCAAGCTCTCCTTTTGGATACTCTAAGGTAATGCCTAAGCTAGAGCCTAAAAACTAGTTCTTGAAATACTAGTTTTTGTGTGGGGGATTTGAATTAATTAAGCTTGAAATGTGTGTATGGGGTATGGTTGTAGATGGCAATCTAGACCCCCTTGTGTGTTGTGAAATCAACAAGAGAAAGATGGAACAAGAGAAAGAGGAGGAAGAGAAAGGAAACCGAAACCTAACAAGGTAATGAGCTCACCTTGAGTTAGTTTTGTTTGTTTGCGAAACAGATTTTAGAGTTGGATTAATGCTCTTGAATGGGGGTAGTTGTGATACTACAATGATGTTAGTTGAATGAGATTGTTTTTAATGTGGTTTAAGTGTGTAAATAAACCTAAAAGCTAAGCTAGTGAATATGTGTGAACAAGAGGGAATTTGGTGTAATGTGGTTGTTGATGCTTGATGAAACAGGAGTGAAGATTGTGTATATGAGTTGATTTAAGTGTGGTGAATATGCTAAAGAACTAGGCAAGTGCTGTCAAAATTTGCCTAGGAATTGATGGATATGGGTGCTTTGTTATAAGGAAGAAACTAGGAGGTTTAAGAGTTTTAAATGGTTGGTTAATGATTTGGAAACCAAACTAAGGAGAAATGAGTATGAGGAGTAGAAATAATGTCAATTGAAGTGCTGGAAATGGCATTATTGAATGGTAAAAGAGGGTACCAAAATCTGTTACAAGAAGTTAGAAGAACAAGAAAACTAGTTATGAAATATAAGTGATTTGGAGTGAATTAAGCATGGCTTAGTGAGTGGACTTGGTGACTAGTTTAAGGTGGTTTAGATGAGTAATTAAGTGCTAAAACATGTAGATTATAAGTGGGAAACATTAGAAAGACAATGGTGAAAGAATGAGGTTGTAACAGATTTGGAAAATGCCAAATCTGTAAAATCTGTAGCAGGGTCCGGGACCTAGTCCATGGACAAAGTCCCGGACCACCCCCTGTTTTCATACCGAGAGTTCAATGCCCACTTTGGTCCGGGACTTAAGGTGAGGACAAAGTCCCGGACCACCCCCAGAAACCAACAGAGAGCATTTTTAAGGTTGGAAATGATGGGGGTTTAAATGTTAATGATGTTATAAGATGTTAAGGCCTTGTTTGGTGACATGTTAAGGCCCTAGGAAGTGTAAGAAAGTGTTAGAAGTGTTTGAGAAGTGAGAACTCAAATTAACAAAAGTAAAACCGAGATAACGGGATAACGGGGTAAGTACGGGGAGTGCATTTAATAATGTACCGTATGAGCTTAGTATTAATAATAATGTTTGAAACATTATCAGAGAATCGTGCGTGACCCGAGCATGGTGAGATGACACGGTAAAAGTAAAAACCCGGTGAAAGGTATGATTTTCTCATACTCCGCGTGCTAACCGAGTTACGTTGATTTGTGTGTTTGTGTGCCGGCTTAATCAAGATTAAAGCATGAAAATAATCCCTTGTTTGATTATGTATGCCTTGTTGTATGTTGAATGAGCTAACATACTTGTATGCCGGTGTGGTCTAACATAGTGAATGGACCGACTCGTAGTGAGTAACGTTTGGCTAGAGACCCATAGATCGGGTCGATGCTTATGATAACGAAAACGTGCAAACACACAAACTACCCGTTAAAGTATAACGATAATGCAAACATATGAACTCCCTAGAATGTGAGGAAAAGTACGGGTTGAGTAAATACCCGATAATGGTTAGAAAACCACATTGAAACAATCCACGAAACAAATGAGAGTGGAAAGATAAGTGAACCTCCTTCAAGAGGATTTAAGTTAGTTCGAAGATGTGAACCAGTGAAGAAGGTAAAAGAGACCTAAGGGATTAGTAACTCCCTTGAGACATGGTCGACCTCCTATATGAGGATTTTACCTGGTATATGCAAGTAACCGAAAGTATGAGTAAAGTAAATGTATGGGTAACTTTTAAAACCTAAGATTAACCGAACTAAAGTAATGTTCCCAAGTCATTAGAAACATCGAGAGTGATGCTTCTATACTAATATACAATATTATTAAAACTCCGAGAGAGGAGTGTATGGGAATGAGAGTAGTCCGAGAGCAGTCGGCCTAAGTAAAAGTGCTAGGAACTAAGAGAGAGTTCCGTGAGCTAGTTGAACCTTCCCACCATGCTAGACCCAGAGTAGGGTCGAAACCGGGGAAGTAAGACTATGCTAGAGAGCCATGAGTTTTGGCCTAAGTGTGTACTAAGAGTAACAAGCGTGACGTAGGAGACCTGTAGTGTCTCGAGAATCTGCAAGAGCTTGAGTATAATTAACCCAAGAGTGTGGGTGAGATAATAAGTATAAATAACCCAAGAGTGTGGGTGAGGTAATGTGTATAAGTAACCCGAGAGAATGGGTGAGTGTAAAATGAGTAGCCCAAGAGAATGGGTGTGTACATGAATAAGTAACCCGAGAGAGCGGGTGAGGTATTAAATGAGTAAACAAGGCATAGTGAGGTATAACCCTCAAGGCCTAAGAGTAACCAGATACAACTAACAACCTTGTTATGTTAGTTAGGAATTGTGTTCCATGATTGGATGTAAATTCCTTGAGCATTACATGTACTTATTGTATTGCTATGTTGCATGTTGTTTGACTAATGAACTCCATGTATATCCGACTAAGTGGTCGGCGTACCCCGGTTAGCGCTCGGGGTATGCGAATTTCATATGCAGCGTTAAGCTGAGCCCCTAGGGGCGATGTTTTTATTTTTACAGGTACACCGAAGATGTTACCGTTCGAGAGTAGGACGGGGTCGGTGGGTTGCATGGGTAGTTAGTTTTAATTACTTATGTATTGAAGGAAGTGTAAGACGAATATGTTGTCGGCATCCATTCATTGTAGACTCGGTATAGTAGAGAAAAGATTTGAGTATTGTATTTGTAATGTGTACTCGGTTGTTCCAGTTCATCAGAACGTTACGGTATGTAAGTTTAGCCTGGTTAGCCGCATGGGTGGCTAACGGCGTTGTTTCACCTCATTGTAATTAGAGTTCCGCTGCGTGATTAAGAGGTAATGATGAGTTAACGGTTGGGGTGTTACAAAAATGGTATCAAAGCGAAGTATCGCTCTGATGACTGGAAATACCGAGCTTAGGAGATACCGAGTTAGGAATTAGAGACTTAAGGCTATGGGTTGAGTGGTAGCGTGAGAGATGCGCTAGTTAGGAACTTCCAGAATGATCTGGATACCTACGATACCAGACCCGCCCTCCACAAACCCCGTATTTAAAAGCTTGGGAAGGAACGCCAGAGAGACGGGGAATCGGTCTGGCACTTAATTATTATTTTGATATGAACCAGAATCTGTCATGTGGTAGATCCCGAGAACCGGAGATCCCGGAGACGGATCCCACTGGAACGACAATAACCGCACACAATGGCGGGAGATCGAGAAATCCTAATCCAAGGAGACCGAAATCTGCGGCAGCCTGGGGCGACATGCTTAGCAGTCGCGAGAACCCAGCTGGTCGAGCAGCAGTAAAAAGGATGCACCAATCGTGCGACAAGACGGACTCATAAGAACTAATGAGAACCGGGACACATGTCTATGGACTGCCATAGTTAAATAATACCACCAACGGTATACCCAATTGACTAAGAATCTAGTCAAAAGTAGATGCACCCACCCTGCCACACCCAAAGAGGTTGCAATACTTAACTGATATAGCTTAGACAGCTACAAGCATAATTACGGGACATACCCGAATAGGACTACTGAAGTAGAGCCTAAATGACTTAAACCTCGGTAACCATAGTGAAGACGTGGGAACGAGCAACGAGGTAGATCATGGAACTAAATAATTAAGGAACTCCGAGAGTGGAGAAGCACCTAAATGAATGACAGCCATGTCAAGATGAATATGAAGCAGCTCTAAGGAGTAGTTATCCAACTAAAGGATCAAGGAAGAGCCGACAAGGCTACCAAATACAATGTGAACAATACCGTGACCGGTATGAGTTAACCTAAAAACCACCTGTACCGCGCACTTGCCATGGCAAGTGCAGTATTAATGCGACTATTAAGAGGCGCTTTGACAAGTGACTAGTACTTAGCAAGTACCAAGACGGCAAGAGAAGCCAATATGGCAAGACAAACCCTAAGAATTCTGAAGTGAAACCCTGGGAAGGCTGAATGGCCTCACCATTGTATTGAGAATATACCGGTCAGCAAGAGGCTAGACCTGGTAAGAAGTAACCGGCATTGAAATGCCGTAAAGAATTTATTTTCAAACTCAATTTTTCTTTCAAACGCAAAATTTTTCCAAAAACCCCCAAATTTTTAAAACTAACTAGAGAATCACGGTAAGTTATCATAGGACGATATAAGAGGAGTTGGCAACAAATACTTCACTTAGGCGTGTGACCGACACTACGGTGTACTAAACGAGACATGGAACGACCGCACTCCGAAGGAGCTTGCGGGCCTGACAGACCAATTATGAGTTAGTCGGGTAAGTGGTAACGTATCAATAAGATACTCCATGTATGTATACAAGTAGAGTACGGTACACGGGAAGTAGCCCACTCCACACTACGGACGAAAGAGCCAATTCCAAACCAAGACAGTTGGACACCTCGAGTGACCGAAGAACACAGAGAAGCTTACCAAGCTAAAGGTGTCACGAATCCAGTAAGATGACGGATCTAAGGATATAGCGTTAATAAGTGCGAGAAGCACAGAGTATTAAACACAGACATTGGATATGTCTCAGGAAATACCTAATAACTGGAATATATACCAGCGTAAGTAATATGGCAAATGCCTTAAATGATCATATCGATGTTTGATGAACGGGATAGAATTCCCACAGTATATCTCACTAAGAGAATAACGACCTAATTAAGTAGGTAAAGGAAAAGTACTAATACTCTACCCAATAACGGGAGACATTACAACCCTAAACGGGATAGTTTGAGTTATACATAGCCGCAAGGCGAAGTCACAACTGAACATAACCATAAGTACAAGCCAGATGTAATGGCATTACTCAGTAACACCCAGGAGCAATCCGAGAAGGGTGCCGGAGTCAACAGTAGTTGAACAAAACATCGTGTTGAGAACACAAGTGTTAAAGAGAACACTCGGGTAGAACCCGAAGGGATCCCACGTAACACGGGGTGCCCTAGATTGCCAGAAGGCATGAATTAATATCAAGAAACTTAGAGGGACTTCCATGTACGGAAGCGTGATGAGACAACTATATCAAAAACCCAGTAATACCTCCAAACCATTTAATGGCATACGGAGAAGCAGAAACCTATTTAAACAGCCGCACAGAGCATGGCTCGAGGCTAGGTGGCTTATAAGTCGGTAAACTAATTACAAATTGTAGATTTAAACATTGCCAATCTATGCATAAAGGCATGAGAATAACAGTGGAGAGTGAACCACTACCCTACAGTGGGGATACCACTTGTTATTGTGGAGCCTACAGAGCGGTAATTGCGAGAATCCTCCAGAGAAAGGCTACCACCTATGTATGTAATGTGAAACCATTGAAGCGGTGTAATAAAACCTGAGCATGTGTATATTGCCAAGGAGTATTTGAAATCAAATAGTCTGTAGAAAGGCTTGATAGCAATGGAAGGAAACCGAGAGAGTAATCGGATTAGTAGTAAACACTGTATGTGTGCAGTATGAATTGTAGAGTAACGATGCGCAGTAAGCGTAAAGAGTTTGGAGTAATATATTTTATTGAGCCAAGTGAATGGCAAGCCATAGTATAAATGGCGGGAGTACATGAGCGGAAGCTAAAGTAGTAGCGGATGCCATATAAGCAAATGTTGTAAATGAGTAGAGCATGATACACAGTAACAGATAATGATACGGAGCTGTTGAGAAAATGTGGTAAAGGAGACATAATCATTCCTATCTCATGAGAGATTTACCGTCAAGGGTTTACGCTTCTGCACTCTGTATGACTGAGTGTTTTGGTATTGCACTTAGCGGTAATGATCGAATGGGAGAGTCAGGAATTGAGAAATGTCAACGAAGCCTGTTGAGTTTGAATCTAGAGAAATAACCGTGCGGCCTTTGGCCAAAGATGCACGAAGGATGTGGGCTGTAACCCACAGGTCCCAGGACCGATGAATGGTTAATGCAGAGTAGTATGAAGGAGGAATTGTTGTACAGAAATAAATGAATAAATATAATTGAGAAGCACTATTAAACGAGGAAGCACTGCATACTAAGTAGTAGCTTGACCTCAACCGACAACAAGTCGGGAAAAGTAAGTGAATAATCACAAAGGTATACAGTGTTATACGAAATAGATTCCAGAGAATTGGAGAGAAAATCTATAACTCATCGAATTCGCATACGGTAAGAGATACCTAGCGACGATTGAAAACCTTTATTCCGAAGACACAAAGGGATAAAAGGGAGTGGATTAAATACATTGAGAACACCAACGGGCGAATTAAGCTCTAGTTATTAGGTCACACAGCAGAAGCTCGTGGACCGGAATTCAAAGGTTAAGAATACCTAGCAAATGTGAGTAGATGACTCATCATAAATGCCTTGAAGCCTTAGAGGCTAGAACCGAACCTGGTTATGAGTTAATTAACCGCATTGAAGTTAAAAACACTTCATGATACTTGAATTAATGAACCAATGTTTAGTAATAACATGTGGTTAGTTACGCGGGCGTAACCCCTTTTAAGGGGGGTAGGGCGAGAAACCGCTTAGAGTATGTTTTACGTTTAGTGCGTAAACTACTATGTGCATTGCACAAAAGAAATTGTTTTGATGATTGGAACTTATGTTACATAAACATATGTACCCATTCATTGTGTAATAATGATTGTTGTGCATGAGTGATGCAAGTAATGTGTATGTAATATATATGAAAAGAGGAGTAGAGAGACTCCTAGGGAATGAGAATCCCTATAGTATATGTCTAGTGAGATTAGACATGAGACATAATGAGTACGAAGTGGTATGAAACCGATGTGTAACCTAAGAGGGAGTGAGTTCCCTAGGTGATTTTATTTGAGAATGATTGATGGAGTGAGTTCCATCCTTTGGAGTTGTATGTTGTATGTTTTAAGTTGAGTAATAATTTGACTAATGAGGCCACAAGTATGGAATGCCTAGGCAAGGTAAGTGAAACAAATAGAGAATAATGGATGACTTAAGTTCCATGATAAAGATAAATTGAAACAGATTTTATGAATACGACTAGAAAGAGTAAAAGATAGAAAACGAAAATGTTTGTCTATCTGATTGTTTGAAACTGACGTGGGAGGTGGAACTTGGTCTGCTAGCGACCAAGGGAAACCGAACACAAATTGGGGTGGAAGGATAGTTCAACACTGATGCTGATCACATCAGGGTTGGATGATTCTTGAAGCTCCTTATAAGTGGTCACAAGTAATCACGCTAAGAGAAGATACAACTACCATAAATTTGATTTGGAGTTGTGTGATGTTTTAAAAAGAATTTTCAAACAGATTTTGAAAAAGAATTTTCTTCAAGTATGAAGATGGAAACGAAAACTGGTTTTAAAACCGCTATCACCCGCCGATGGCTGTGGCCTTAAGTCTTGATGACCGGTAGAACGGTGGGCGTGTACTGGCTTTGAAACCATTGCACCGTACGTGCGGCGGTCCTAAGTGACCGGTTGGGGCGGTGTCAGTGTGTGATTTTTCCAAAGGCAACGGGACGGGGAGAGTACCCTGAGATGTTCCTGTGTTGAGTGAGTCAACCAGAGTGCTTGAGGATATGTATATGTGTAACGTTTTGATCTGAACCGAAGGGACCGTGGGCCAGAGAGAGTAAGTGCCCATTTGTCATGAAACGGCCGTGAACCAGAAAGAGTAAGTGTTCAACGTGACTGGTACCTGAGGGATCAGTAGTATATTACTCGGTATGGATTCGAGGACTGTAGTGCCTTCTTGTCTTCGGACCGATTCCATGGAGAGAGTAAAAAGAGTATTTTTGATTGCTATACATGCTGTGACATATGTGTGCTATGTGTAGTGTGAAATGAGACTGACTTGTGAAGTCGGTAAGGTTGTACATGTATTATAACCTTGGCATAGTACCCATGAGAGTAACCATCTAGATTCACCAACTTTGAGGACAAAGTTCCTAAGGGGGGTAGATTTTAATACCCCGGATCTAAAAATGGTGATTAAATTACTCTAATATGTTTATTAAAGGCCTAATGGTGCCTAAAGAGTATTGGTAAGAAAATAAAACCAAAAGTAAAGAGGAAACGCTTGAAAAGCGAAAAACACTAAAATGCGCATTAAATGAAAATAAGAGATATATGATCTCGTAAGGGTCCGAGATGGATTCCTAAGGCTTTGTTAGGCCTAATTAGTGTACGGGAATGATTCCCGAAGAAAATGGATCCAAATAATGGATTAAAACGCTAACGGAGTTTTAAAGCACGTTTTTCGAGAAAACCCGAAAACGTGACTTTATGTGGTCAAACGGACCCATAAAAATTATATTTGATTAAATAACTATAAATAAGTATTAATGGAAGCTTAATAACCATTAAAATTAATTAAACAAGAAAATTCCGGAAAACGGACCCGGTAAGTGAATAGTGACGAAACCGGGAGACGAAACGCGTTTAATTCGAAAAGACGAAAAACGACCCGAGCTATTAATTCATGTGGGCCGGTTTTAATTAATATGTGTACACTCATTAATAGCTTGGTAGCTATTTAGTAATAAGATGACAAAGGAATAAGTAAAGTAAAAGAAAAAGGGGAATAGTAAAAAGTAGATTACTTACCCTCTCACCTCCCTTCTTTCTTCATTCCACGTTTTCTTTCCCAGCTCTCTGTTAACTTCTTCTTCTTCCTCTGTATTACCGATTCGAGAGGGAGACTCACAAGTCCCATCTTCAATCTCTCCTCACTTGCTCATTTCTTCACCGAATCGCATAAAAATTGTACCGTTAGATTCGTATCGGCGAGGGCTACGTTTTCCACCCCTCAAAGTCTCGATTCCTCCACCTTCACTTCCATGGGTGTTGGGCCTGTTGAAGCTTGAAGAGCTGATTTCTATTCTCCATCATCTCCTTAAATGCTCTAAGGTAAAAATATAAGTAAAAGTTCATCATTCCTAGCTTGTTCTTGCAATTTGGAAAATTTTCCCACGTTGAAAATTTTCTTCCATTTCAGTCGGTTTCTTCATGTCCTTGTGGAGTGGTGGAACTACATCATTTTGATTGCCAAGCTCTCCTTTGGATACTCTAAGGTAATGCCTAAGCTAGAGCCTAAAAACTAGTTCTTGAAATACTAGTTTTTGTGTGGGGGATTTGAATTAATTAAGCTTGAAATGTGTGTATGGGGTATGGTTGTGTTGGGATAAAACTACACTATAATTAATATAGAATTATAACAAACTATTAGGCAAGTGTACCTATTCGTAGTAGTAAAACAAGTGTCGTATCCACAAGGAGATTGTTCAATTATCCTAGTTTAGGTAGTTAAAAGAAAACTGTAAAAGGGGTTTAGCCGGAGGCAAGCTTGATTTGTTGTTGGATTATTAAAGAAATAATAAAAACAGTAAAAACAGCTGTGGATTAAGTGGGTGGTAAATGTGCTAAGGAAGGTGTAATCGCCCGAATATAACTCAGATAATAATTATAATCCTAGTTTGCTCTTATTTGTCTGTTAAGAATTTTATCTTGTGGCCTTTCTAAATCATAGATAAGGACAGCTCTTAATTAATTCATTAAACTTCTTACAATCAGAAAAAGTCTAAAATCATTAATTAGCTTTAAGTGAGAATTCTTTTTATAACAGCGGTGGATTTTATCTGCTAATCAAGGAGAATAATATCTAACGTTTGTCTCTCTTTGTGGTCTATTCTCTAATTTTACAAAATCATTGAAATTAGAGAAACCGTAAATGAGTAAAAATGATCAGTTCTTAAACATTTAATAATAGAGAGAGAACAAAACAAATATTTATAAGCAAACTCGGTATTATAAATACGCTGAGTTATTTTGGGTTAAACACCCATCCTAAGCACAATTATGAGATTACTCAGACATTGACAGAAATAAAAACAGAGTAGAGACTGAAATATTCATTACTCAGGAACTGCCTGCGAATAACGGGTCTGCACTCGCCTGCCTCTTTTCTCTCTTTGTAATTTACTGCTTCTGTTTGAGTACGTACGTGAATGAGGTGAAATGGTAAAAATAAATAAAAGATGGAGAAGTGTGGTGATACGGGAGGAATTAAATGGAAGAGAATGGAGTGTGGAGCTGTTTGTGATTTCTTCAGCCTCTGGTCGTACGTTGTGTGTTTGTTGCAGTATTGGTGTTGGGTTTATATAGAGAATTGGAAGAGGCATCCGTACGTAAAAATTGATTGAGCATTGATTGCTCTCATTGATTGTAGAGGGGACAGAGAGCTGTACGCGTACGCGTGAGAGATTTATGGTAGGCGGTGCTGGAGTAGATAGATAAGGCGAGTTGCAGACGACGGCGCCAAGAAGAACTGAAGAACTGGTCGCGACTTGAATTAATCGCGCCTGAAGAACCGCCCGGTATTAGGCGGTCTCCTCCTCTCCTGTCCGCCAATGAACCAGGCGGTAGCCTGTGTCTCGTCCGCCTGATAAGGAGGCGGTCTCCTCTGTATGTTGTCCGCCTGAACAGAGGCGGTCTCCTCTGGCTCAACCGCCTCGCGGTCGCTTCTCCCTTGTCCGCCAGATAGCAGGCGGTTGCCTGTTTGTTGTCCGCCTCCCAGACCGCCAGTTATCAGGCGGTAGCCTGAGTCGTGTCCTCCTCGCGGTTGCATGTGAGAGGTCCGCTAGTTATTGGGCGGTCGTGCCCTTTTGTGCATGCGATATTATATATATTATACATATATATATATAACAATCTTCAACCGGCTCTACATTCTTCGTTATAAGTCCGTTTTCTGAGCCGTTTGCGTCTATGCGTTGGTATCTTCGTGTACTTTCGTCCTAGCTTGGCTTTTCCTCATGTTTGAACCAATAAATTTGTGAGATAATCAATAAAACATAAACTAGAATAAATTTGTGATAATCAATAAAACATAAAAGTGCTGATATAATATATGAAATACACCCATAAAACATGCTCATTTAGACACTTATCA
Organism: Limonium bicolor; assembly: GCA_023374045.1. NCBI lineage: Eukaryota > Viridiplantae > Streptophyta > Magnoliopsida > Caryophyllales > Plumbaginaceae > Limonium > Limonium bicolor. The sequence goes on from CM041780.1 coordinate 113,710,207, forward strand.
GGTTGTAGATGGCAATCTAGACCCCCTTGTGTGTTGTGAAATCAACAAGAGAAAGATGGAACAAGAGAAAGAGGAGGAAGAGAAAGGAAACCGAAACCTAACAAGGTAATGAGCTCACCTTGAGTTAGTTTTGTTTGTTTGCGAAACAGATTTTAGAGTTGGATTAATGCTCTTGAATGGGGGTAGTTGTGATACTACAATGATGTTAGTTGAATGAGATTGTTTTTAATGTGGTTTAAGTGTGTAAATAAACCTAAAAGCTAAGCTAGTGAATATGTGTGAACAAGAGGGAATTTGGTGTAATGTGGTTGTTGATGCTTGATGAAACAGGAGTGAAGATTGTGTATATGAGTTGATTTAAGTGTGGTGAATATGCTAAAGAACTAGGCAAGTGCTGTCAAAATTTGCCTAGGAATTGATGGATATGGGTGCTTTGTTATAAGGAAGAAACTAGGAGGTTTAAGAGTTTTAAATGGTTGGTTAATGATTTGGAAACCAAACTAAGGAGAAATGAGTATGAGGAGTAGAAATAATGTCAATTGAAGTGCTGGAAATGGCATTATTGAATGGTAAAAGAGGGTACCAAAATCTGTTACAAGAAGTTAGAAGAACAAGAAAACTAGTTATGAAATATAAGTGATTTGGAGTGAATTAAGCATGGCTTAGTGAGTGGACTTGGTGACTAGTTTAAGGTGGTTTAGATGAGTAATTAAGTGCTAAAACATGTAGATTATAAGTGGGAAACATTAGAAAGACAATGGTGAAAGAATGAGGTTGTAACAGATTTGGAAAATGCCAAATCTGTAAAATCTGTAGCAGGGTCCGGGACCTAGTCCATGGACAAAGTCCCGGACCACCCCCTGTTTTCATACCGAGAGTTCAATGCCCACTTTGGTCCGGGACTTAAGGTGAGGACAAAGTCCCTGACCACCCCCAGAAACCAACAGAGAGCATTTTTAAGGTTGGAAATGATGGGGGTTTAAATGTTAATGATGTTATAAGATGTTAAGGCCTTGTTTGGTGACATGTTAAGGCCCTAGGAAGTGTAAGAAAGTGTTAGAAGTGTTTGAGAAGTGAGAACTCAAATTAACAAAAGTAAAACCGAGATAACGGGATAACGGGGTAAGTACGGGAGTAGCATTTAATAATGTACCGTATGAGCTTAGTATTAATAATAATGTTTGAAACATTATCAGAGAATCGTGCGTGACCCGAGCATGGTGAGATGACACGGTAAAAGTAAAAACCCCGGTGAAGGTATGATTTTCTCATACTCCACGTGCTAACCGAGTTACGTTGATTTGTGTGTTTGTGTGCCGGCTTAATCAAGATTAAAGCATGAAAATAATCCCTTGTTTGATTATGTATGCCTTGTTGTATGTTGAATGAGCTAACATACTTGTATGCCGGTGTGGTCTAACATAGTGAATGGACTGACTCGTAGTGAGTAACGTTTGGCTAGAGACCCATAGATCGGGTCGATGCTTATGATAACGAAAACGTGCAAACACACAAACTACCCGTTAAAGTATAACGATAATGCAAACATATGAACTCCCTAGAATGTGAGGAGAAGTACGGGTTGAGTAAATACCCGATAATGGTTAGAAAACCACATTGAAACAATCCACGAAACAAATGAGAGTGGAAAGATAAGTGAACCTCCTTCAAGAGGATTTAAGTTAGTTCGAAGATGTGAACCAGTGAAGAAGGTAAAAGAGACCTAAGGGATTAGTAACTCCCTTGAGACATGGTCGACCTCCTATATGAGGATTTTACCTGGTATATGCAAGTAACCGAAAGTATGAGTAAAGTAAATGTATGGGTAACTCTTAAAACCTAAGATTAACCGAACTAAAGTAATGTTCCCAAGTCATTAGAAACATCGAGAGTGATGCTTCTATACTAATATACATAATATTATTAAAACTCCGAGAGAGGAGTGTATGGGAATGAGAGTAGTCCGAGAGCAGTCGGCCTAAGTAAAAGTGCTAGGAACTAAGAGAGAGTTCCGTGAGCTAGTTGAACCTTCCCACCATGCTAGACCCAGAGTAGGGTCGAAACCGGGGAAGTAAGACTATGCTAGAGAGCCATGAGTTTTGGCCTAAGTGTGTACTAAGAGTAACAAGCGTGACGTAGGAGACCTGTAGTGTCTCGAGAATCTACAAGAGCTTGAGTATAATTAACCCAAGAGTGTGGGTGAGATAATAAGTATAAATAACCCAAGAGTGTGGGTGAGGTAATGTGTATAAGTAACCCGAGAGAATGGGTGAGTGTAAAATGAGTAGCCCAAGAGAATGGGTGTGTACATGAATAAGTAACCCGAGAGAGCGGGTGAGGTATTAAATGAGTAAACAAGGCATAGTGAGGTATAACCCTCAAGGCCTAAGAGTAACCAGATACAACTAACAACCTTGTTATGTTAGTTAGGAATTGTGTTCCATGATTGGATGTAAATTCCTTGAGCATTACATGTACTTATTGTATTGCTATGTTGCATGTTGTTTGACTAATGAACTCCATGTATATCCGACTAAGTGGTCGGCGTACCCCGGTTAGCGCTCGGGGTATGCGAATTTCATATGCAGCGTTAAGCTGAGCCCCTAGGGGCGATGTTTTTATTTTTACAGGTACACCGAAGATGTTACCGTTCGAGAGTAGGACGGGGTCGGTGGGTTGCATGGGTAGTTAGTTTTAATTACTTATGTATTGAAGGAAGTGTAAGACCGAATATGTTGTCGGCATCCATTCATTGTAGACTCGGTATAGTAGAGAAAAGATTTGAGTATTGTATTTGTAATGTGTACTCGGTTGTTCCAGTTCATCAGAACGTTACGGTATGTAAGTTTAGCCTGGTTAGCCGCATGGGTGGCTAACGGCGTTGTTTCACCTCATTGTAATTAGAGTTCCGCTGCGTGATTAAGAGGTAATGATGAGTTAACGGTTGGGGTGTTACAAAAATGGTATCAAAGCGAAGTATCGCTCTGATGACTGGAAATACCGAGCTTAGGAGATACCGAGTTAGGAATTAGAGACTTAAGGCTATGGGTTGAGTGGTAGCGTGAGAGATGCGCTAGTTAGGAACTTCCAGAATGATCTGGATACCTACGATACCAGACCCGCCCTCCACAAACCCCGTATTTAAAAGCTTGGGAAGGAACGCCAGAGAGACGGGGAATCCGGTCTGGCACTTAATTATTATTTTGATATGAACCAGAATCTGTCATGTGGTAGATCCCGAGAACCGGAGATCCCGGAGACGGATCCCACTGGAACGACAATAACCGCACACAATGGGGGAGATCGAGAAATCCTAATCCAAGGAGACCGAAATCTGCGGCAGCCTGGGGCGACATGCTTAGCAGTCGCGAGAACCCAGCTGGTCGAGCAGCAGTAAAAAGGATGCACCAATCGTGCGACAAGACGGACTCATAAGAACTAATGAGAACCGGGACACATGTCTATGGACTGCCATAGTTAAATAATACCACCAACGGTATACCCAATTGACTAAGAATCTAGTCAAAAGTAGATGCACCCACCCTGCCACACCCAAAGAGGTTGCAATACTTAACTGATATAGCTTAGACAGCTACAAGCATAATTACGGGACATACCCGAATAGGACTACTGAAGTAGAGCCTAAATGACTTAAACCTCGGTAACCATAGTGAAGACGTGGGAACGAGCAACGAGGTAGATCATGGAACTAAATAATTAAGGAACTCCGAGAGTGGAGAAGCACCTAAATGAATGACAGCCATGTCAAGATGAATATGAAGCAGCTCTAAGGAGTAGTTATCCAACTAAAGGATCAAGGAAGAGCCGACAAGGCTACCAAATACAATGTGAACAATACCGTGACCGGTATGAGTTAACCTAAAAACCACCTGTACCGCGCACTTGCCATGGCAAGTGCAGTATTAATGCGACTATTAAGAGGCGCTTTGACAAGTGACTAGTACTTAGCAAGTACCAAGACGGCAAGAGAAGCCAATATGGCAAGACAAACCCTAAGAATTCTGAAGTGAAAACCCTGGGAAGGCTGAATGGCCTCACCATTGTATTGAGAATATACCGGTCAGCAAGAGGCTAGACCTGGTAAGAAGTAACCGGCATTGAAATGCCGTAAAGAATTTATTTTCAAACTCAATTTTTCTTTCAAACGCAAAATTTTTCCAAAAACCCCCAAATTTTTAAAACTAACTAGAGAATCACGGTAAGTTATCATAGGACGATATAAGAGGAGTTGGCAACAGAATACTTCACTTAGGCGTGTGACCGACACTACGGTGTACTAAACGAGACATGGAACGACCGCACTCCGAAGGAGCTTGCGGGCCTGACAGACCAATTATGAGTTAGTCGGGTAAGTGGTAACGTATCAATAAGATACTCCATGTATGTATACAAGTAGAGTACGGTACACGGGAAGTAGCCCACTCCACACTACGGACGAAAGAGCCAATTCCAAACCAAGACAGTTGGACACCTCGAGTGACCGAAGAACACAGAGAAGCTTACCAAGCTAAAGGTGTCACGAATCCAGTAAGATGACGGATCTAAGGATATAGCGTTAATAAGTGCGAGAAGCACAGAGTATTAACACAGACATTGGATATGTCTCAGGAAATACCTAATAACTGGAATATATACCAGCGTAAGTAATATGGCAAATGCCTTAAATGATCATATCGATGTTTGATGAACGGGATAGAATTCCCACAGTATATCTCACTAAGAGAATAACGACCTAATTAAGTAGGTAAAGGAAAAGTACTAATACTCTACCCAATAACGGGAGACATTACAACCCTAAACGGGATAGTTTGAGTTATACATAGCCGCAAGGCGAAGTCACAACTGAACATAACCATAAGTACAAGCCAGATGTAATGGCATTACTCAGTAACACCCAGGAGCAATCCGAGAAGGGTGCCGGAGTCAACAGTAGTTGAACAAAACATCGTGTTGAGAACACAAGTGTTAAAGAGAACACTCGGGTAGAACCCGAAGGGATCCCACGTAACACGGGGTGCCCTAGATTGCCAGAAGGCATGAATTAATATCAAGAAACTTAGAGGGACTTCCATGTACGGAAGCGTGATGAGACAACTATATCAAAAACCCAGTAATACCTCCAAACCATTTAATGGCATACGGAGAAGCAGAAACCTATTTAAACAGCCGCACAGAGCATGGCTCGAGGCTAGGTGGCTTATAAGTCGGTAAACTAATTACAAATTGTAGATTTAAACATTGCCAATCTATGCATAAAGGCATGAGAATAACAGTGGAGAGTGAACCACTACCCTACAGTGGGGATACCACTTGTTATTGTGGAGCCTACAGAGCGGTAATTGCGAGAATCCTCCAGAGAAAGGCTACCACCTATGTATGTAATGTGAAACCATTGAAGCGGTGTAATAAAACCTGAGCATGTGTATATTGCCAAGGAGTATTTGAAATCAAATAGTCTGTAGAAAGGCTTGATAGCAATGGAAGGAAACCGAGAGAGTAATCGGATTAGTAGTAAACACTGTATGTGTGCAGTATGAATTGTAGAGTAACGATGCGCAGTAAGCGTAAAGAGTTTGGAGTAATATATTTTATTGAGCCAAGTGAATGGCAAGCCATAGTATAAATGGCGGGAGTACATGAGCGGAAGCTAAAGTAGTAGCGGATGCCATATAAGCAAATGTTGTAAATGAGTAGAGCATGATACACAGTAACAGATAATGATACGGAGCTGTTGAGAAAATGTGGTAAAGGAGACATAATCATTCCTATCTCATGAGAGATTTACCGTCAAGGGTTTACGCTTCTGCACTCTGTATGACTGAGTGTTTTGGTATTGCACTTAGCGGTAATGATCGAATGGGAGAGTCAGGAATTGAGAAATGTCAACGAAGCCTGTTGAGTTTGAATCTAGAGAAATAACCGTGCGGCCTTTGGCCAAAGATGCACGAAGGATGTGGGCTGTAACCCACAGGTCCCAGGACCGATGAATGGTTAATGCAGAGTAGTATGAAGGAGGAATTGTTGTACAGAAATAAATGAATAAATATAATTGAGAAGCACTATTAAACGAGGAAGCACTGCATACTAAGTAGTAGCTTGACCTCAACCGACAACAAGTCGGGAAAAGTAAGTGAATAATCACAAAGGTATACAGTGTTATACGAAATAGATTCCAGAGAATTGGAGAGAAAATCTATAACTCATCGAATTCGCATACGGTAAGAGATACCTAGCGACGATTGAAAACCTTTATTCCGAAGACACAAAGGGATAAAAGGGAGTGGATTAAATACATTGAGAACACCAACGGGCGAATTAAGCTCTAGTTATTAGGTCACACAGCAGAAGCTCGTGGACCGGAATTCAAAGGTTAAGAATACCTAGCAAATGTGAGTAGATGACTCATCATAAATGCCTTGAAGCCTTAGAGGCTAGAACCGAACCTGGTTATGAGTTAATTAACCGCATTGAAGTTAAAAACACTTCATGATACTTGAATTAATGAACCAATGTTTAGTAATAACATGTGGTTAGTTACGCGGGCGTAACCCCTTTTAAGGGGGGTAGGGCGAGAAACCGCTTAGAGTATGTTTTACGTTTAGTGCGTAAACTACTATGTGCATTGCACAAAAGAAATTGTTTTGATGATTGGAACTTATGTTACATAAACATATGTACCCATTCATTGTGTAATAATGATTGTTGTGCATGAGTGATGCAAGTAATGTGTATGTAATATATATGAAAAGAGGAGTAGAGAGACTCCTAGGGAATGAGAATCCCTATAGTATATGTCTAGTGAGATTAGACATGAGACATAATGAGTACGAAGTGGTATGAAACCGATGTGTAACCTAAGAGGGAGTGAGTTCCCTAGGTGATTTTATTTGAGAATGATTGATGGAGTGAGTTCCATCCTTTGGAGTTGTATGTTGTATGTTTTAAGTTGAGTAATAATTTGACTAATGAGGCCACAAGTATGGAATGCCTAGGCAAGGTAAGTGAAACAAATAGAGAATAATGGATGACTTAAGTTCCATGATAAAGATAAATTGAAACAGATTGTTTTATGAATACGACTAGAAAGAGTAAAAGATAGAAAACGAAAATGTTTGTCTATCTGATTGTTTGAAACTGACGTGGGAGGTGGAACTTGGTCTGCTAGCGACCAAGGGAAACCGAACACAAATTGGGGTGGAAGGATAGTTCAACACTGATGCTGATCACATCAGGGTTGGATGATTCTTGAAGCTCCTTATAAGTGGTCACAAGTAATCACGCTAAGAGAAGATACAACTACCATAAATTTGATTTGGAGTTGTGTGATGTTTTAAAAAGAATTTTCAAACAGATTTTGAAAAAGAATTTTCTTCAAGTATGAAGATGGAAACGAAAACTGGTTTTAAAACCGCTATCACCCGCCGATGGCTGTGGCCTTAAGTCTTGATGACCGGTAGAACGGTGGGCGTGTACTGGCTTTGAAACCATTGCACCGTACGTGCGGCGGTCCTAAGTGACCGGTTGGGGCGGTGTCAGTGTGTGATTTTTCCAAAGGCAACGGGACGGGGAGAGTACCCTGAGATGTTCCTGTGTTGAGTGAGTCAACCAGAGTGCTTGAGGATATGTATATGTGTAACGTTTTGATCTGAACCGAAGGGACCGTGGGCCAGAGAGAGTAAGTGCCCATTTGTCATGAAACGGCCGTGAACCAGAAAGAGTAAGTGTTCAACGTGACTGGTACCTGAGGGATCAGTAGTATATTACTCGGTATGGATTCGAGGACTGTAGTGCCTTCTTGTCTTCGGACCGATTCCATGGAGAGAGTAAAAAGAGTATTTTTGATTGCTATACATGCTGTGACATATGTGTGCTATGTGTAGTGTGAAATGAGACTGACTTGTGAAGTCGGTAAGGTTGTACATGTATTATAACCTTGGCATAGTACGCCCATGAGAGTAACCATCTAGATTCACCAACTTTGAGGACAAAGTTCCTAAGGGGGGTAGATTTTAATACCCCGGATCTAAAAATGGTGATTAAATTACTCTAATATGTTTATTAAAGGCCTAATGGTGCCTAAAGAGTATTGGTAAGAAAATAAAACCAAAAGTAAAGAGGAAACGCTTGAAAAGCGAAAAACACTAAAATGCGCATTAAATGAAAATAAGAGATATATGATCTCGTAAGGGTCCGAGATGGATTCCTAAGGCTTTGTTAGGCCTAATTAGTGTACGGGAATGATTCCCGAAGAAAATGGATCCAAATAATGGATTAAAACGCTAACGGAGTTTTAAAGCACGTTTTTCGAGAAAACCCGAAAACGTGACTTTATGTGGTCAAACGGACCCATAAAAATTATATTGATTAAATAACTATAAATAAGTATTAATGGAAGCTTAATAACCATTAAAATTAATTAAACAAGAAAATTCCGGAAAACGGACCCGGTAAGTGAATAGTGACGAAACCGGGAGACGAAACGCGTTTAATTCGAAAAGACGAAAAACGACCCGAGCTATTAATTCATGTGGGCCGGTTTTAATTAATATGTGTACACTCATTAATAGCTTGGTAGCTATTTAGTAATAAGATGACAAAGGAATAAGTAAAGTAAAAGAAAAAGGGGAATAGTAAAAAGTAGATTACTTACCCTCTCACCTCCCTTCTTTCTTCATTCCACGTTTTCTTTCCCAGCTCTCTGTTAACTTCTTCTTCTTCTCTGTATTACCGATTCGAGAGGGAGACTCACAAGTCCCATCTTCAATCTCTCCTCACTTGCTCATTTCTTCACCGAATCGCATAAAAATTGTACCGTTAGATTCGTATCGGCGAGGGCTACGTTTTCCACCCCTCAAAGTCTCGATTCCTCCACCTTCACTTCCATGGGTGTTGGGCCTGTTGAAGCTTGAAGAGCTGATTTCTATTCTCCATCATCTCCTTAAATGCTCTAAGGTAAAAATATAAGTAAAAGTTCATCATTCCTAGCTTGTTCTTGCAATTTGGAAAATTTTCCCACGTTGAAAATTTTCTTCCATTTCAGTCGGTTTCTTCATGTCCTTGTGGAGTGGTGGAACTACATCATTTTGATTGCCAAGCTCTCCTTTTGGATACTCTAAGGTAATGCCTAAGCTAGAGCCTAAAAACTAGTTCTTGAAATACTAGTTTTTGTGTGGGGGATTTGAATTAATTAAGCTTGAAATGTGTGTATGGGGTATGGTTGTGTTGGGATAAAACTACACTATAATTAATATAGAATTATAACAAACTATTAGGCAAGTGTACCTATTCGTAGTAGTAAAACAAGTGTCGTATCCACAAGGAGATTGTTCAATTATCCTAGTTTAGGTAGTTAAAAGAAAACTGTAAAAGGGGTTTAGCCGGAGGCAAGCTTGATTTGTTGTTGGATTATTAAAGAAATAATAAAAACAGTAAAAACAGCTGTGGATTAAGTGGGTGGTAAATGTGCTAAGGAAGGTGTAATCGCCCGAATATAACTCAGATAATAATTATAATCCTAGTTTGCTCTTATTTGTCTGTTAAGAATTTTATCTTGTGGCCTTTCTAAATCATAGATAAGGACAGCTCTTAATTAATTCATTAAACTTCTTACAATCAGAAAAAGTCTAAAATCATTAATTAGCTTTAAGTGAGAATTCTTTTTATAACAGCGGTGGATTTTATCTGCTAATCAAGGAGAATAATATCTAACGTTTGTCTCTCTTTGTGGTCTATTCTCTAATTTTACAAAATCATTGAAATTAGAGAAACCGTAAATGAGTAAAAATGATCAGTTCTTAAACATTTAATAATAGAGAGAGAACAAAACAAATATTTATAAGCAAACTCGGTATTATAAATACGCTGAGTTATTTTGGGTTAAACACCCATCCTAAGCACAATTATGAGATTACTCAGACATTGACAGAAATAAAAACAGAGTAGAGACTGAAATATTCATTACTCAGGAACTGCCTGCGAATAACGGGTCTGCACTCGCCTGCCTCTTTTCTCTCTTTGTAATTTACTGCTTCTGTTTGAGTACGTACGTGAATGAGGTGAAATGGTAAAAATAAATAAAAGATGGAGAAGTGTGGTGATACGGGAGGAATTAAATGGAAGAGAATGGAGTGTGGAGCTGTTTGTGATTTCTTCAGCCTCTGGTCGTACGTTGTGTGTTTGTTGCAGTATTGGTGTTGGGTTTATATAGAGAATTGGAAGAGGCATCCGTACGTAAAAATTGATTGAGCATTGATTGCTCTCATTGATTGTAGAGGGGACAGAGAGCTGTACGCGTGAGAGATTTATGGTAGGCGTGATGGAGTAGATAGATAAGGCGAGTTGCAGACGACGGCGCCAAGAAGAACTGAAGAACTGGTCGCGACTTGAATTAATCGCGCCTGAAGAACCGCCCGGTATTAGGCGGTCTCCTCCTCTCCTGTCCGCCAATGAACCAGGCGGTAGCCTGTGTCTCGTCCGCCTGATAAGGAGGCGGTCTCCTCTGTATGTTGTCCGCCTGAACAGAGGCGGTCTCCTCTGGCTCAACCGCCTCGCGGTCGCTTCTCCCTTGTCCGCCAGATAGCAGGCGGTTGCCTGTTTGTTGTCCGCCTCCCAGACCGCCAGTTATCAGGCGGTAGCCTGAGTCGTGTCCTCCTCGCGGTTGCATGTGAGAGGTCCGCTAGTTATTGGGCGGTCGTGCCCTTTTGTGCATGCGATATTATATATATTATACATATATATATATAACAATCTTCAACCGGCTCTACATTCTTCGTTATAAGTCCGTTTTCTGAGCCGTTTGCGTCTATGCGTTGGTATCTTCATGTACTTTCGTCCTAGCTTGGCTTTTCCTCATGTTTGAACCAATAAATTTGTGAGATAATCAATAAAACATAAACTAGAGGAAAAACATACGATAAGTAAGAAATGAGCAGAAAAGTGCTGATATAATATATGAAATACACCCATAAAACATGCTCATTTAGACACTTATCAGGTTGTAGATGGCAATCTAGACCCCCTTGTGTGTTGTGAAATCAACAAGAGAAAGATGGAACAAGAGAAAGAGGAGGAAGAGAAAGGAAACCGAAACCTAACAAGGTAATGAGCTCACCTTGAGTTAGTTTTGTTTGTTTGCGAAACAGATTTTAGAGTTGGATTAATGCTCTTGAATGGGGGTAGTTGTGATACTACAATGATGTTAGTTGAATGAGATTGTTTTTAATGTGGTTTAAGTGTGTAAATAAACCTAAAAGCTAAGCTAGTGAATATGTGTGAACAAGAGGGAATTTGGTGTAATGTGGTTGTTGATGCTTGATGAAACAGGAGTGAAGATTGTGTATATGAGTTGATTTAAGTGTGGTGAATATGCTAAAGAACTAGGCAAGTGCTGTCAAAATTTGCCTAGGAATTGATGGATATGGGTGCTTTGTTATAAGGAAGAAACTAGGAGGTTTAAGAGTTTTAAATGGTTGGTTAATGATTTGGAAACCAAACTAAGGAGAAATGAGTATGAGGAGTAGAAATAATGTCAATTGAAGTGCTGGAAATGGCATTATTGAATGGTAAAAGAGGGTACCAAAATCTGTTACAAGAAGTTAGAAGAACAAGAAAACTAGTTATGAAATATAAGTGATTTGGAGTGAATTAAGCATGGCTTAGTGAGTGGACTTGGTGACTAGTTTAAGGTGGTTTAGATGAGTAATTAAGTGCTAAAACATGTAGATTATAAGTGGGAAACATTAGAAAGACAATGGTGAAAGAATGAGGTTGTAACAGATTTGGAAAATGCCAAATCTGTAAAATCTGTAGCAGGGTCCGGGACCTAGTCCATGGACAAAGTCCCGGACCACCCCCTGTTTTCATACCGAGAGTTCAATGCCCACTTTGGTCCGGGACTTAAGGTGAGGACAAAGTCCCTGACCACCCCCAGAAACCAACAGAGAGCATTTTTAAGGTTGGAAATGATGGGGGTTTAAATGTTAATGATGTTATAAGATGTTAAGGCCTTGTTTGGTGACATGTTAAGGCCCTAGGAAGTGTAAGAAAGTGTTAGAAGTGTTTGAGAAGTGAGAACTCAAATTAACAAAAGTAAAACCGAGATAACGGGATAACGGGGTAAGTACGGGAGTAGCATTTAATAATGTACCGTATGAGCTTAGTATTAATAATAATGTTTGAAACATTATCAGAGAATCGTGCGTGACCCGAGCATGGTGAGATGACACGGTAAAAGTAAAAACCCCGGTGAAAGGTATGATTTTCTCATACTCCACGTGCTAACCGAGTTACGTTGATTTGTGTGTTTGTGTGCCGGCTTAATCAAGATTAAAGCATGAAAATAATCCCTTGTTTGATTATGTATGCCTTGTTGTATGTTGAATGAGCTAACATACTTGTATGCCGGTGTGGTCTAACATAGTGAATGGACTGACTCGTAGTGAGTAACGTTTGGCTAGAGACCCATAGATCGGGTCGATGCTTATGATAACGAAAACGTGCAAACACACAAACTACCCGTTAAAGTATAACGATAATGCAAACATATGAACTCCCTAGAATGTGAGGAGAAGTACGGGTTGAGTAAATACCCGATAATGGTTAGAAAACCACATTGAAACAATCCACGAAACAAATGAGAGTGGAAAGATAAGTGAACCTCCTTCAAGAGGATTTAAGTTAGTTCGAAGATGTGAACCAGTGAAGAAGGTAAAAGAGACCTAAGGGATTAGTAACTCCCTTGAGACATGGTCGACCTCCTATATGAGGATTTTACCTGGTATATGCAAGTAACCGAAAGTATGAGTAAAGTAAATGTATGGGTAACTCTTAAAACCTAAGATTAACCGAACTAAAGTAATGTTCCCAAGTCATTAGAAACATCGAGAGTGATGCTTCTATACTAATATACATAATATTATTAAAACTCCGAGAGAGGAGTGTATGGGAATGAGAGTAGTCCGAGAGCAGTCGGCCTAAGTAAAAGTGCTAGGAACTAAGAGAGAGTTCCGTGAGCTAGTTGAACCTTCCCACCATGCTAGACCCAGAGTAGGGTCGAAACCGGGGAAGTAAGACTATGCTAGAGAGCCATGAGTTTTGGCCTAAGTGTGTACTAAGAGTAACAAGCGTGACGTAGGAGACCTGTAGTGTCTCGAGAATCTACAAGAGCTTGAGTATAATTAACCCAAGAGTGTGGGTGAGATAATAAGTATAAATAACCCAAGAGTGTGGGTGAGGTAATGTGTATAAGTAACCCGAGAGAATGGGTGAGTGTAAAAGTAAAATGAGCCCAAGAGAATGGGTGTGTACATGAATAAGTAACCCGAGAGAGCGGGTGAGGTATTAAATGAGTAAACAAGGCATAGTGAGGTATAACCCTCAAGGCCTAAGAGTAACCAGATACAACTAACAACCTTGTTATGTTAGTTAGGAATTGTGTTCCATGATTGGATGTAAATTCCTTGAGCATTACATGTACTTATTGTATTGCTATGTTGCATGTTTTTGACTAATGAACTCCATGTATATCCGACTAAGTGGTCGGCGTACCCCGGTTAGCGCTCGGGGTATGCGAATTTCATATGCAGCGTTAAGCTGAGCCCCTAGGGGCGATGTTTTTATTTTTACAGGTACACCGAAGATGTTACCGTTCGAGAGTAGGACGGGGTCGGTGGGTTGCATGGGTAGTTAGTTTTAATTACTTATGTATTGAAGGAAGTGTAAGACCGAATATGTTGTCGGCATCCATTCATTGTAGACTCGGTATAGTAGAGAAAAGATTTGAGTATTGTATTTGTAATGTGTACTCGGTTGTTCCAGTTCATCAGAACGTTACGGTATGTAAGTTTAGCCTGGTTAGCCGCATGGGTGGCTAACGGCGTTGTTTCACCTCATTGTAATTAGAGTTCCGCTGCGTGATTAAGAGGTAATGATGAGTTAACGGTTGGGGTGTTACAAAAATGGTATCAAAGCGAAGTATCGCTCTGATGACTGGAAATACCGAGCTTAGGAGATACCGAGTTAGGAATTAGAGACTTAAGGCTATGGGTTGAGTGGTAGCGTGAGAGATGCGCTAGTTAGGAACTTCCAGAATGATCTGGATACCTACGATACCAGACCCGCCCTCCACAAACCCCGTATTTAAAAGCTTGGGAAGGAACGCCAGAGAGACGGGGAATCGGTCTGGCACTTAATTATTATTTTGATATGAACCAGAATCTGTCATGTGGTAGATCCCGAGAACCGGAGATCCCGGAGACGGATCCCACTGGAACGACAATAACCGCACACAATGGCGGGAGATCGAGAAATCCTAATCCAAGGAGACCGAAATCGGCGCCTGGGGCGACATGCTTAGCAGTCGCGAGAACCCAGCTGGTCGAGCAGCAGTAAAAAGGATGCACCAATCGTGCGACAAGACGGACTCATAAGAACTAATGAGAACCGGGACACATGTCTATGGACTGCCATAGTTAAATAATACCACCAACGGTATACCCAATTGACTAAGAATCTAGTCAAAAGTAGATGCACCCACCCTGCCACACCCAAAGAGGTTGCAATACTTAACTGATATAGCTTAGACAGCTACAAGCATAATTACGGGACATACCCGAATAGGACTACTGAAGTAGAGCCTAAATGACTTAAACCTCGGTAACCATAGTGAAGACGTGGGAACGAGCAACGAGGTAGATCATGGAACTAAATAATTAAGGAACTCCGAGAGTGGAGAAGCACCTAAATGAATGACAGCCATGTCAAGATGAATATGAAGCAGCTCTAAGGAGTAGTTATCCAACTAAAGGATCAAGGAAGAGCCGACAAGGCTACCAAATACAATGTGAACAATACCGTGACCGGTATGAGTTAACCTAAAAACCACCTGTACCGCGCACTTGCCATGGCAAGTGCAGTATTAATGCGACTATTAAGAGGCGCTTTGACAAGTGACTAGTACTTAGCAAGTACCAAGACGGCAAGAGAAGCCAATATGGCAAGACAAACCCTAAGAATTCTGAAGTGAAACCCTGGGAAGGCTGAATGGCCTCACCATTGTATTGAGAATATACCGGTCAGCAAGAGGCTAGACCTGGTAAGAAGTAACCGGCATTGAAATGCCGTAAAGAATTTATTTTCAAACTCAATTTTTCTTTCAAACGCAAAATTTTTCCAAAAACCCCCAAATTTTTAAAACTAACTAGAGAATCACGGTAAGTTATCATAGGACGATATAAGAGGAGTTGGCAACAGAATACTTCACTTAGGCGTGTGACCGACACTACGGTGTACTAAACGAGACATGGAACGACCGCACTCCGAAGGAGCTTGCGGGCCTGACAGACCAATTATGAGTTAGTCGGGTAAGTGGTAACGTATCAATAAGATACTCCATGTATGTATACAAGTAGAGTACGGTACACGGGAAGTAGCCCACTCCACACTACGGACGAAAGAGCCAATTCCAAACCAAGACAGTTGGACACCTCGAGTGACCGAAGAACACAGAGAAGCTTACCAAGCTAAAGGTGTCACGAATCCAGTAAGATGACGGATCTAAGGATATAGCGTTAATAAGTGCGAGAAGCACAGAGTATTAAACACAGACATTGGATATGTCTCAGGAAATACCTAATAACTGGAATATATACCAGCGTAAGTAATATGGCAAATGCCTTAAATGATCATATCGATGTTTGATGAACGGGATAGAATTCCCACAGTATATCTCACTAAGAGAATAACGACCTAATTAAGTAGGTAAAGGAAAAGTACTAATACTCTACCCAATAACGGGAGACATTACAACCCTAAACGGGATAGTTTGAGTTATACATAGCCGCAAGGCGAAGTCACAACTGAACATAACCATAAGTACAAGCCAGATGTAATGGCATTACTCAGTAACACCCAGGAGCAATCCGAGAAGGGTGCCGGAGTCAACAGTAGTTGAACAAAACATCGTGTTGAGAACACAAGTGTTAAAGAGAACACTCGGGTAGAACCCGAAGGGATCCCACGTAACACGGGGTGCCCTAGATTGCCAGAAGGCATGAATTAATATCAAGAAACTTAGAGGGACTTCCATGTACGGAAGCGTGATGAGACAACTATATCAAAAACCCAGTAATACCTCCAAACCATTTAATGGCATACGGAGAAGCAGAAACCTATTTAAACAGCCGCACAGAGCATGGCTCGAGGCTAGGTGGCTTATAAGTCGGTAAACTAATTACAAATTGTAGATTTAAACATTGCCAATCTATGCATAAAGGCATGAGAATAACAGTGGAGAGTGAACCACTACCCTACAGTGGGGATACCACTTGTTATTGTGGAGCCTACAGAGCGGTAATTGCGAGAATCCTCCAGAGAAAGGCTACCACCTATGTATGTAATGTGAAACCATTGAAGCGGTGTAATAAAACCTGAGCATGTGTATATTGCCAAGGAGTATTTGAAATCAAATAGTCTGTAGAAAGGCTTGATAGCAATGGAAGGAAACCGAGAGAGTAATCGGATTAGTAGTAAACACTGTATGTGTGCAGTATGAATTGTAGAGTAACGATGCGCAGTAAGCGTAAAGAGTTTGGAGTAATATTTTTATTGAGCCAAGTGAATGGCAAGCCATAGTATAAATGGCGGGAGTACATGAGCGGAAGCTAAAGTAGTAGCGGATGCCATATAAGCAAATGTTGTAAATGAGTAGAGCATGATACACAGTAACAGATAATGATACGGAGCTGTTGAGAAAATGTGGTAAAGGAGACATAATCATTCCTATCTCATGAGAGATTTACCGTCAAGGGTTTACGCTTCTGCACTCTGTATGACTGAGTGTTTTGGTATTGCACTTAGCGGTAATGATCGAATGGGGAGTCAGGAATTGAGAAATGTCAACGAAGCCTGTTGAGTTTGAATCTAGAGAAATAACCGTGCGGCCTTTGGCCAAAGATGCACGAAGGATGTGGGCTGTAACCCACAGGTCCCAGGACCGATGAATGGTTAATGCAGAGTAGTATGAAGGAGGAATTGTTGTACAGAAATAAATGAATAAATATAATTGAGAAGCACTATTAAACGAGGAAGCACTGCATACTAAGTAGTAGCTTGACCTCAACCGACAACAAGTCGGGAAAAGTAAGTGAATAATCACAAAGGTATACAGTGTTATACGAAATAGATTCCAGAGAATTGGAGAGAAAATCTATAACTCATCGAATTCGCATACGGTAAGAGATACCTAGCGACGATTGAAAACCTTTATTCCGAAGACACAAAGGGATAAAAGGGAGTGGATTAAATACATTGAGAACACCAACGGGCGAATTAAGCTCTAGTTATTAGGTCACACAGCAGAAGCTCGTGGACCGGAATTCAAAGGTTAAGAATACCTAGCAAATGTGAGTAGATGACTCATCATAAATGCCTTGAAGCCTTAGAGGCTAGAACCGAACCTGGTTATGAGTTAATTAACCGCATTGAAGTTAAAAACACTTCATGATACTTGAATTAATGAACCAATGTTTAGTAATAACATGTGGTTAGTTACGCGGGCGTAACCCCTTTTAAGGGGGGTAGGGCGAGAAACCGCTTAGAGTATGTTTTACGTTTAGTGCGTAAACTACTATGTGCATTGCACAAAAGAAATTGTTTTGATGATTGGAACTTATGTTACATAAACATATGTACCCATTCATTGTGTAATAATGATTGTTGTGCATGAGTGATGCAAGTAATGTGTATGTAATATATGAAAAGAGGAGTAGAGAGACTCCTAGGGAATGAGAATCCCTATAGTATATGTCTAGTGAGATTAGACATGAGACATAATGAGTACGAAGTGGTATGAAACCGATGTGTAACCTAAGAGGGAGTGAGTTCCCTAGGTGATTTTATTTGAGAATGATTGATGGAGTGAGTTCCATCCTTTGGAGTTGTATGTTGTATGTTTTAAGTTGAGTAATAATTTGACTAATGAGGCCACAAGTATGGAATGCCTAGGCAAGGTAAGTGAAACAAATAGAGAATAATGGATGACTTAAGTTCCATGATAAAGATAAATTGAAACAGATTGTTTTATGAATACGACTAGAAAGAGTAAAAGATAGAAAACGAAAATGTTTGTCTATCTGATTGTTTGAAACTGACGTGGGAGGTGGAACTTGGTCTGCTAGCGACCAAGGGAAACCGAACACAAATTGGGGTGGAAGGATAGTTCAACACTGATGCTGATCACATCAGGGTTGGATGATTCTTGAAGCTCCTTATAAGTGGTCACAAGTAATCACGCTAAGAGAAGATACAACTACCATAAATTTGATTTAGTTGTGTGATGTTTTAAAAAGAATTTTCAAACAGATTTTGAAAAAGAATTTTCTTCAAGTATGAAGATGGAAACGAAAACTGGTTTTAAAACCGCTATCACCCGCCGATGGCTGTGGCCTTAAGTCTTGATGACCGGTAGAACGGTGGGCGTGTACTGGCTTTGAAACCATTGCACCGTACGTGCGGCGGTCCTAAGTGACCGGTTGGGGCGGTGTCAGTGTGTGATTTTTCCAAAGGCAACGGGACGGGGAGAGTACCCTGAGATGTTCCTGTGTTGAGTGAGTCAACCAGAGTGCTTGAGGATATGTATATGTGTAACGTTTTGATCTGAACCGAAGGGACCGTGGGCCAGAGAGAGTAAGTGCCCATTTGTCATGAAACGGCCGTGAACCAGAAAGAGTAAGTGTTCAACGTGACTGGTACCTGAGGGATCAGTAGTATATTACTCGGTATGGATTCGAGGACTGTAGTGCCTTCTTGTCTTCGGACCGATTCCATGGAGAGAGTAAAAAGAGTATTTTTGATTGCTATACATGCTGTGACATATGTGTGCTATGTGTAGTGTGAAATGAGACTGACTTGTGAAGTCGGTAAGGTTGTACATGTATTATAACCTTGGCATAGTACGCCCATGAGAGTAACCATCTAGATTCACCAACTTTGAGGACAAAGTTCCTAAGGGGGGTAGATTTTAATACCCCGGATCTAAAAATGGTGATTAAATTACTCTAATATGTTTATTAAAGGCCTAATGGTGCCTAAAGAGTATTGGTAAGAAAATAAAACCAAAAGTAAAGAGGAAACGCTTGAAAAGCGAAAAACACTAAAATGCGCATTAAATGAAAATAAGAGATATATGATCTCGTAAGGGTCCGAGATGGATTCCTAAGGCTTTGTTAGGCCTAATTAGTGTACGGGAATGATTCCCGAAGAAAATGGATCCAAATAATGGATTAAAACGCTAACGGAGTTTTAAAGCACGTTTTTCGAGAAAACCCGAAAACGTGACTTTATGTGGTCAAACGGACCCATAAAAATTATAGTTGATTAAATAACTATAAATAAGTATTAATGGAAGCTTAATAACCATTAAAATTAATTAAACAAGAAAATTCCGGAAAACGGACCCGGTAAGTGAATAGTGACGAAACCGGGAGACGAAACGCGTTTAATTCGAAAAGACGAAAAACGACCCGAGCTATTAATTCATGTGGGCCGGTTTTAATTAATATGTGTACACTCATTAATAGCTTGGTAGCTATTTAGTAATAAGATGACAAAGGAATAAGTAAAGTAAAAGAAAAAGGGGAATAGTAAAAAGTAGATTACTTACCCTCTCACCTCCCTTCTTTCTTCATTCCACGTTTTCTTTCCCAGCTCTCTGTTAACTTCTTCTTCTTCCTCTGTATTACCGATTCGAGAGGGAGACTCACAAGTCCCATCTTCAATCTCTCCTCACTTGCTCATTTCTTCACCGAATCGCATAAAAATTGTACCGTTAGATTCGTATCGGCGAGGGCTACGTTTTCCACCCCTCAAAGTCTCGATTCCTCCACCTTCACTTCCATGGGTGTTGGGCCTGTTGAAGCTTGAAGAGCTGATTTCTATTCTCCATCATCTCCTTAAATGCTCTAAGGTAAAAATATAAGTAAAAGTTCATCATTCCTAGCTTGTTCTTGCAATTTGGAAAATTTTCCCACGTTGAAAATTTTCTTCCATTTCAGTCGGTTTCTTCATGTCCTTGTGGAGTGGTGGAACTACATCATTTTGATTGCCAAGCTCTCCTTTTGGATACTCTAAGGTAATGCCTAAGCTAGAGCCTAAAAACTAGTTCTTGAAATACTAGTTTTTGTGTGGGGGATTTGAATTAATTAAGCTTGAAATGTGTGTATGGGGTATGGTTGTGTTGGGATAAAACTACACTATAATTAATATAGAATTATAACAAACTATTAGGCAAGTGTACCTATTCGTAGTAGTAAAACAAGTGTCGTATCCACAAGGAGATTGTTCAATTATCCTAGTTTAGGTAGTTAAAAGAAAACTGTAAAAGGGGTTTAGCCGGAGGCAAGCTTGATTTGTTGTTGGATTATTAAAGAAATAAAAAAACAGTAAAAACAGCTGTGGATTAAGTGGGTGGTAAATGTGCTAAGGAAGGTGTAATCGCCCGAATATAACTCAGATAATAATTATAATCCTAGTTTGCTCTTATTTGTCTGTTAAGAATTTTATCTTGTGGCCTTTCTAAATCATAGATAAGGACAGCTCTTAATTAATTCATTAAACTTCTTACAATCAGAAAAAGTCTAAAATCATTAATTAGCTTTAAGTGAGAATTCTTTTTATAACAGCGGTGGATTTTATCTGCTAATCAAGGAGAATAATATCTAACGTTTGTCTCTCTTTGTGGTCTATTCTCTAATTTTACAAAATCATTGAAATTAGAGAAACCGTAAATGAGTAAAAATGATCAGTTCTTAAACATTTAATAATAGAGAGAGAACAAAACAAATATTTATAAGCAAACTCGGTATTATAAATACGCTGAGTTATTTTGGGTTAAACACCCATCCTAAGCACAATTATGAGATTACTCAGACATTGACAGAAATAAAAACAGAGTAGAGACTGAAATATTCATTACTCAGGAACTGCCTGCGAATAACGGGTCTGCACTCGCCTGCCTCTTTTCTCTCTTTGTAATTTACTGCTTCTGTTTGAGTACGTACGTGAATGAGGTGAAATGGTAAAAATAAATAAAAGATGGAGAAGTGTGGTGATACGGGAGGAATTAAATGGAAGAGAATGGAGTGTGGAGCTGTTTGTGATTTCTTCAGCCTCTGGTCGTACGTTGTGTGTTTGTTGCGCAGTATTGGTGTTGGGTTTATATAGAGAATTGGAAGAGGCATCCGTACGTAAAAATTGATTGAGCATTGATTGCTCTCATTGATTGTAGAGGGGACAGAGAGCTGTACGCGTGAGAGATTTATGGTAGGCGGTGCTGGAGTAGATAGATAAGGCGAGTTGCAGACGACGGCGCCAAGAAGAACTGAAGAACTGGTCGCGACTTGAATTAATCGCGCCTGAAGAACCGCCCGGTATTAGGCGGTCTCCTCCTCTCCTGTCCGCCAATGAACCAGGCGGTAGCCTGTGTCTCGTCCGCCTGATAAGGAGGCGGTCTCCTCTGTATGTTGTCCGCCTGAACAGAGGCGGTCTCCTCTGGCTCAACCGCCTCGCGGTCGCTTCTCCCTTGTCCGCCAGATAGCAGGCGGTTGCCTGTTTGTTGTCCGCCTCCCAGACCGCCAGTTATCAGGCGGTAGCCTGAGTCGTGTCCTCCTCGCGGTTGCATGTGAGAGGTCCGCTAGTTATTGGGCGGTCGTGCCCTTTTGTGCATGCGATATTATATATATTATACATATATATATATATAACAATCTTCAACCGGCTCTACATTCTTCGTTAAAGTCCGTTTTCTGAGCCGTTTGCGTCTATGCGTTGGTATCTTCGTTACTTTCGTCCTAGCTTGGCTTTTCCTCATGTTTGAACCAATAAATTTGTGAGATAATCAATAAAACATAAACTAGAGGAAAAAAAACGATAAGTAAGAAGAAATGAGCAGAAAAGTGCTGATATAATATATGAAATACACCCATAAAACATGCTAGACACTTATCAGGTTGTAGATGGCAATCTAGACCCCCTTGTGTGTTGTGAAATCAACAAGAGAAAGATGGAACAAGAGAAAGAGGAGGAAGAGAAAGGAAACCGAAACCTAACAAGGTAATGAGCTCACCTTGAGTTAGTTTTTTTTTGCGAAACAGATTTTAGAGTTGGATTAATGCTCTTGAATGGGGGTAGTTGTGATACTACAATGATGTTAGTTGAATGAGATTGTTTTTAATGTGGTTTAAGTGTGTAAATAAACCTAAAAGCTAAGCTAGTGAAATAGTGTGAACAAGAGGGAATTTGGTGTAATGTGGTTGTTGATGCTTGAAAACAGGAGTGAAGATTGTGTATATGAGTTGATTTAAGTGTGGTGAATATGCTAAAGAACTAGGCAAGTGCTGTCAAAATTTGCCTAGGAATTGATGGATAGGGTGCTTTGTTATAAGGAAGAAACTAGGAGGTTTAAGAGTTTTAAATGGTTGGTTAATGATTTGGAAACCAAACTAAGGAGAAATGAGTATGAGGAGTAGAAATAATGTCAATTGAAGTGCTGGAAATGGCATTATTGAATGGTAAAAGAGGGTACCAAAATCTGTTACAAGAAGTTAGAAGAACAAGAAAACTAGTTATGAAATATAAGTGATTGGAGTGAATTAAGCATGGCTTAGTGAGTGGACTTGGTGACTAGTTTAAGGTGGTTTAGATGAGTAATTAAGTGCTAAAACATGTAGATTATAAGTGGGAAACATTAGAAAGACAATGGTGAAAGAATGAGGTTGTAACAGATTTGGAAAATGCCAAATCTGTAAAATCTGTAGCAGGGTCCGGGACCTAGTCATGGACAAAGTC
Organism: Limonium bicolor; assembly: GCA_023374045.1. Lineage (NCBI taxonomy): Eukaryota > Viridiplantae > Streptophyta > Magnoliopsida > Caryophyllales > Plumbaginaceae > Limonium > Limonium bicolor. The sequence goes on from CM041780.1 coordinate 113,733,067, forward strand.
CCGGACCACCCCCTTTTCATACGAGAGTTCAATGCCCACTTTGGTCCGGGACTTAAGGTGAGGACAAAGTCCCTGACCACCCCCAGAACCAACAGAGAGCATTTTTAAGGTTGGAAATGATGGGGGTTTAAATGTTAATGATGTTATAAGATGTTAAGGCCTTGTTTGGTGACATGTTAAGGCCCTAGGAAGTGTAAGAAAGTGTTAGAAGTGTTTGAGAAGTGAGAGAACTCAAATTAACAAAAGTAAACCGAGATAACGGGATAACGGTAGCGGGAGTAGCATTTAATAATGTACCGTATGAGCTTAGTATTAATAATAATGTTTGAAACATTATCAGAGAATCGTGCGTGACCCGAGCATGGTGAGATGACACGGTAAAAGTAAAAAAACCGGTGAAAGGTATGATTTTCTATAATCACGTGCTAACAGTAGTTACGTTGATGGTGTGTTTGTGTGCCGGCTTAATCAAGATTAAAGCATGAAAATAATCCCTTGTTTGATTATGTATGCCTTGTTGTATGTTGAATGAGCTAACATACTTGTATGCCGGTGTGGTCTAACATAGTGAATGGACTGACTCGTAGTGAGTAACGTTTGGCTAGAGACCCATAGATCGGGTCGATGCTTATGATAACGAAAACGTGCAAACACACAAACTACCCGTTAAAGTATAACGATAATGCAAACATATGAACTCCCTAGAATGTGAGGAGAAGTACGGGTTGAGTAAATACCCGATAATGGTTAGAAAACCACATTGAAACAATCCACGAAACAAATGAGAGTGGAAAGATAAGTGAACCTCCTTCAAGAGGATTTAAGTTAGTTCGAAGATGTGAACCAGTGAAGAAGGTAAAAGAGACCTAAGGGATTAGTAACTCCCTTGAGACATGGTCGACCTCCTATATGAGGATTTTACCTGGTATATGCAAGTAACCGAAAGTATGAGTAAAGTAAATGTATGGGTAACTCTTAAAACCTAAGATTAACCGAACTAAAGTAATGTTCCCAAGTCATTAGAAACATCGAGAGTGATGCTTCTATACTAATATACATAATATTATTAAAACTCCGAGAGAGGAGTGTATGGGAATGAGAGTAGTCCGAGAGCAGTCGGCCTAAGTAAAAGTGCTAGGAACTAAGAGAGAGTTCCGTGAGCTAGTTGAACCTTCCCACCATGCTAGACCCAGAGTAGGGTCGAAACCGGGGAAGTAAGACTATGCTAGAGAGCCATGAGTTTTGGCCTAAGTGTGTACTAAGAGTAACAAGCGTGACGTAGGAGACCTGTAGTGTCTCGAGAATCTACAAGAGCTTGAGTATAATTAACCCAAGAGTGTGGGTGAGATAATAAGTATAAATAACCCAAGAGTGTGGGTGAGGTAATGTGTATAAGTAACCCGAGAGAATGGGTGAGTGTAAAATGAGTAGCCCAAGAGAATGGGTGTGTACATGAATAAGTAACCCGAGAGAGCGGGTGAGGTATTAAATGAGTAAACAAGGCATAGTGAGGTATAACCCTCAAGGCCTAAGAGTAACCAGATACAACTAACAACCTTGTTATGTTAGTTAGGAATTGTGTTCCATGATTGGATGTAAATTCCTTGAGCATTACATGTACTTATTGTATTGCTATGTTGCATGTTGTTTGACTAATGAACTCCATGTATATCCGACTAAGTGGTCGGCGTACCCCGGTTAGCGCTCGGGGTATGCGAATTTCATATGCAGCGTTAAGCTGAGCCCCTAGGGGCGATGTTTTTATTTTTACAGGTACACCGAAGATGTTACCGTTCGAGAGTAGGACGGGGTCGGTGGGTTGCATGGGTAGTTAGTTTTAATTACTTATGTATTGAAGGAAGTGTAAGACCGAATATGTTGTCGGCATCCATTCATTGTAGACTCGGTATAGTAGAGAAAAGATTTGAGTATTGTATTTGTAATGTGTACTCGGTTGTTCCAGTTCATCAGAACGTTACGGTATGTAAGTTTAGCCTGGTTAGCCGCATGGGTGGCTAACGGCGTTGTTTCACCTCATTGTAATTAGAGTTCCGCTGCGTGATTAAGAGGTAATGATGAGTTAACGGTTGGGGTGTTACAAAAATGGTATCAAAGCGAAGTATCGCTCTGATGACTGGAAATACCGAGCTTAGGAGATACCGAGTTAGGAATTAGAGACTTAAGGCTATGGGTTGAGTGGTAGCGTGAGAGATGCGCTAGTTAGGAACTTCCAGAATGATCTGGATACCTACGATACCAGACCCCCCTCCACAAACCCCGTATTTAAAAGCTTGGGAAGGAACGCCAGAGAGACGGGGAATCGGTCTGGCACTTAATTATTATTTTGATATGAACCAGAATCTGTCATGTGGTAGATCCCGAGAACCGGAGATCCCGGAGACGGATCCCACTGGAACGACAATAACCGCACACAATGGCGGGAGATCGAGAAATCCTAATCCAAGGAGACCGAAATCTGCGGCAGCCTGGGGCGACATGCTTAGCAGTCGCGAGAACCCAGCTGGTCGAGCAGCAGTAAAAAGGATGCACCAATCGTGCGACAAGACGGACTCATAAGAACTAATGAGAACCGGGACACATGTCTATGGACTGCCATAGTTAAATAATACCACCAACGGTATACCCAATTGACTAAGAATCTAGTCAAAAGTAGATGCACCCACCCTGCCACACCCAAAGAGGTTGCAATACTTAACTGATATAGCTTAGACAGCTACAAGCATAATTACGGGACATACCCGAATAGGACTACTGAAGTAGAGCCTAAATGACTTAAACCTCGGTAACCATAGTGAAGACGTGGGAACGAGCAACGAGGTAGATCATGGAACTAAATAATTAAGGAACTCCGAGAGTGGAGAAGCACCTAAATGAATGACAGCCATGTCAAGATGAATATGAAGCAGCTCTAAGGAGTAGTTATCCAACTAAAGGATCAAGGAAGAGCCGACAAGGCTACCAAATACAATGTGAACAATACCGTGACCGGTATGAGTTAACCTAAAAACCACCTGTACCGCGCACTTGCCATGGCAAGTGCAGTATTAATGCGACTATTAAGAGGCGCTTTGACAAGTGACTAGTACTTAGCAAGTACCAAGACGGCAAGAGAAGCCAATATGGCAAGACAAACCCTAAGAATTCTGAAGTGAAACCCTGGGAAGGCTGAATGGCCTCACCATTGTATTGAGAATATACCGGTCAGCAAGAGGCTAGACCTGGTAAGAAGTAACCGGCATTGAAATGCCGTAAAGAATTTATTTTCAAACTCAATTTTTCTTTCAAACGCAAAATTTTTCCAAAACCCCCAAATTTTTAAAACTAACTAGAGAATCACGGTAAGTTATCATAGGACGATATAAGAGGAGTTGGCAACAGAATACTTCACTTAGGCGTGTGACCGACACTACGGTGTACTAAACGAGACATGGAACGACCGCACTCCGAAGGAGCTTGCGGGCCTGACAGACCAATTATGAGTTAGTCGGGTAAGTGGTAACGTATCAATAAGATACTCCATGTATGTATACAAGTAGAGTACGGTACACGGGAAGTAGCCCACTCCACACTACGGACGAAAGAGCCAATTCCAAACCAAGACAGTTGGACACCTCGAGTGACCGAAGAACACAGAGAAGCTTACCAAGCTAAAGGTGTCACGAATCCAGTAAGATGACGGATCTAAGGATATAGCGTTAATAAGTGCGAGAAGCACAGAGTATTAAACACAGACATTGGATATGTCTCAGGAAATACCTAATAACTGGAATATATACCAGCGTAAGTAATATGGCAAATGCCTTAAATGATCATATCGATGTTTGATGAACGGGATAGAATTCCCACAGTATATCTCACTAAGAGAATAACGACCTAATTAAGTAGGTAAAGGAAAAGTACTAATACTCTACCCAATAACGGGAGACATTACAACCCTAAACGGGATAGTTTGAGTTATACATAGCCGCAAGGCGAAGTCACAACTGAACATAACCATAAGTACAAGCCAGATGTAATGGCATTACTCAGTAACACCCAGGAGCAATCCGAGAAGGGTGCCGGAGTCAACAGTAGTTGAACAAAACATCGTGTTGAGAACACAAGTGTTAAAGAGAACACTCGGGTAGAACCCGAAGGGATCCCACGTAACACGGGGTGCCCTAGATTGCCAGAAGGCATGAATTAATATCAAGAAACTTAGAGGGACTTCCATGTACGGAAGCGTGATGAGACAACTATATCAAAAACCCAGTAATACCTCCAAACCATTTAATGGCATACGGAGAAGCAGAAACCTATTTAAACAGCCGCACAGAGCATGGCTCGAGGCTAGGTGGCTTATAAGTCGGTAAACTAATTACAAATTGTAGATTTAAACATTGCCAATCTATGCATAAAGGCATGAGAATAACAGTGGAGAGTGAACCACTACCCTACAGTGGGGATACCACTTGTTATTGTGGAGCCTACAGAGCGGTAATTGCGAGAATCCTCCAGAGAAAGGCTACCACCTATGTATGTAATGTGAAACCATTGAAGCGGTGTAATAAAACCTGAGCATGTGTATATTGCCAAGGAGTATTTGAAATCAAATAGTCTGTAGAAAGGCTTGATAGCAATGGAAGGAAACCGAGAGAGTAATCGGATTAGTAGTAAACACTGTATGTGTGCAGTATGAATTGTAGAGTAACGATGCGCAGTAAGCGTAAAGAGTTTGGAGTAATATATTTTATTGAGCCAAGTGAATGGCAAGCCATAGTATAAATGGCGGGAGTACATGAGCGGAAGCTAAAGTAGTAGCGGATGCCATATAAGCAAATGTTGTAAATGAGTAGAGCATGATACACAGTAACAGATAATGATACGGAGCTGTTGAGAAAATGTGGTAAAGGAGACATAATCATTCCTATCTCATGAGAGATTTACCGTCAAGGGTTTACGCTTCTGCACTCTGTATGACTGAGTGTTTTGGTATTGCACTTAGCGGTAATGATCGAATGGGAGAGTCAGGAATTGAGAAATGTCAACGAAGCCTGTTGAGTTTGAATCTAGAGAAATAACCGTGCGGCCTTTGGCCAAAGATGCACGAAGGATGTGGGCTGTAACCCACAGGTCCCAGGACCGATGAATGGTTAATGCAGAGTAGTATGAAGGAGGAATTGTTGTACAGAAATAAATGAATAAATATAATTGAGAAGCACTATTAAACGAGGAAGCACTGCATACTAAGTAGTAGCTTGACCTCAACCGACAACAAGTCGGGAAAAGTAAGTGAATAATCACAAAGGTATACAGTGTTATACGAAATAGATTCCAGAGAATTGGAGAGAAAATCTATAACTCATCGAATTCGCATACGGTAAGAGATACCTAGCGACGATTGAAAACCTTTATTCCGAAGACACAAAGGGATAAAAGGGAGTGGATTAAATACATTGAGAACACCAACGGGCGAATTAAGCTCTAGTTATTAGGTCACACAGCAGAAGCTCGTGGACCGGAATTCAAAGGTTAAGAATACCTAGCAAATGTGAGTAGATGACTCATCATAAATGCCTTGAAGCCTTAGAGGCTAGAACCGAACCTGGTTATGAGTTAATTAACCGCATTGAAGTTAAAAACACTTCATGATACTTGAATTAATGAACCAATGTTTAGTAATAACATGTGGTTAGTTACGCGGGCGTAACCCCTTTTAAGGGGGGTAGGGCGAGAAACCGCTTAGAGTATGTTTTACGTTTAGTGCGTAAACTACTATGTGCATTGCACAAAAGAAATTGTTTTGATGATTGGAACTTATGTTACATAAACATATGTACCCATTCATTGTGTAATAATGATTGTTGTGCATGAGTGATGCAAGTAATGTGTATGTAATAATATGAAAAGAGGAGTAGAGAGACTCCTAGGGAATGAGAATCCCTATAGTATATGTCTAGTGAGATTAGACATGAGACATAATGAGTACGAAGTGGTATGAAACCGATGTGTAACCTAAGAGGGAGTGAGTTCCCTAGGTGATTTTATTTGAGAATGATTGATGGAGTGAGTTCCATCCTTTGGAGTTGTATGTTGTATGTTTTAAGTTGAGTAATAATTTGACTAATGAGGCCACAAGTATGGAATGCCTAGGCAAGGTAAGTGAAACAAATAGAGAATAATGGATGACTTAAGTTCCATGATAAAGATAAATTGAAACAGATTGTTTTATGAATACGACTAGAAAGAGTAAAAGATAGAAAACGAAAATGTTTGTCTATCTGATTGTTTGAAACTGACGTGGGAGGTGGAACTTGGTCTGCTAGCGACCAAGGGAAACCGAACACAAATTGGGGTGGAAGGATAGTTCAACACTGATGCTGATCACATCAGGGTTGGATGATTCTTGAAGCTCCTTATAAGTGGTCACAAGTAATCACGCTAAGAGAAGATACAACTACCATAAATTTGATTTGGAGTTGTGTGATGTTTTAAAAAGAATTTTCAAACAGATTTTGAAAAAGAATTTTCTTCAAGTATGAAGATGGAAACGAAAACTGGTTTTAAAACCGCTATCACCCGCCGATGGCTGTGGCCTTAAGTCTTGATGACCGGTAGAACGGTGGGCGTGTACTGGCTTTGAAACCATTGCACCGTACGTGCGGCGGTCCTAAGTGACCGGTTGGGGCGGTGTCAGTGTGTGATTTTTCCAAAGGCAACGGGACGGGGAGAGTACCCTGAGATGTTCCTGTGTTGAGTGAGTCAACCAGAGTGCTTGAGGATATGTATATGTGTAACGTTTTGATCTGAACCGAAGGGACCGTGGGCCAGAGAGAGTAAGTGCCCATTTGTCATGAAACGGCCGTGAACCAGAAAGAGTAAGTGTTCAACGTGACTGGTACCTGAGGGATCAGTAGTATATTACTCGGTATGGATTCGAGGACTGTAGTGCCTTCTTGTCTTCGGACCGATTCCATGGAGAGAGTAAAAAGAGTATTTTTGATTGCTATACATGCTGTGACATATGTGTGCTATGTGTAGTGTGAAATGAGACTGACTTGTGAAGTCGGTAAGGTTGTACATGTATTATAACCTTGGCATAGTACGCCCATGAGAGTAACCATCTAGATTCACCAACTTTGAGGACAAAGTTCCTAAGGGGGGTAGATTTTAATACCCCGGATCTAAAAATGGTGATTAAATTACTCTAATATGTTTATTAAAGGCCTAATGGTGCCTAAAGAGTATTGGTAAGAAAATAAAACCAAAAGTAAAGAGGAAACGCTTGAAAAGCGAAAAACACTAAAATGCGCATTAAATGAAAATAAGAGATATATGATCTCGTAAGGGTCCGAGATGGATTCCTAAGGCTTTGTTAGGCCTAATTAGTGTACGGGAATGATTCCCGAAGAAAATGGATCCAAATAATGGATTAAAACGCTAACGGAGTTTTAAAGCACGTTTTTCGAGAAAACCCGAAAACGTGACTTTATGTGGTCAAACGGACCCATAAAAATTATAGTTGATTAAATAACTATAAATAAGTATTAATGGAAGCTTAATAACCATTAAAATTAATTAAACAAGAAAATTCCGGAAAACGGACCCGGTAAGTGAATAGTGACGAAACCGGGAGACGAAACGCGTTTAATTCGAAAAGACGAAAAACGACCCGAGCTATTAATTCATGTGGGCCGGTTTTAATTAATATGTGTACACTCATTAATAGCTTGGTAGCTATTTAGTAATAAGATGACAAAGGAATAAGTAAAGTAAAAGAAAAGGGGAATAGTAAAAAGTAGATTACTTACCCTCTCACTCCCTTCTTTCTTCATTCCACGTTTTCTTTCCCAGCTCTCTGTTAACTTCTTCTTCTTCCTCTGTATTACCGATTCGAGAGGGAGACTCACAAGTCCCATCTTCAATCTCTCCTCACTTGCTCATTTCTTCACCGAATCGCATAAAAATTGTACCGTTAGATTCGTATCGGCGAGGGCTACGTTTTCCACCCCTCAAAGTCTCGATTCCTCCACCTTCACTTCCATGGGTGTTGGGCCTGTTGAAGCTTGAAGAGCTGATTTCTATTCTCCATCATCTCCTTAAATGCTCTAAGGTAAGGTAAAAATATAAGTAAAAGTTCATCATTCCTAGCTTGTTCTTGCAATTTGGAAAATTTTCCCACGTTGAAAATTTTCTTCCATTTCAGTCGGTTTCTTCATGTCCTTGTGGAGTGGTGGAACTACATCATTTTGATTGCCAAGCTCTCCTTTTGGATACTCTAAGGTAATGCCTAAGCTAGAGCCTAAAAACTAGTTCTTGAAATACTAGTTTTTGTGTGGGGGATTTGAATTAATTAAGCTTGAAATGTGTGTATGGGGTATGGTTGTGTTGGGATAAAACTACACTATAATTAATATAGAATTATAACAAACTATTAGGCAAGTGTACCTATTCGTAGTAGTAAAACAAGTGTCGTATCCACAAGGAGATTGTTCAATTATCCTAGTTTAGGTAGTTAAAAGAAAACTGTAAAAGGGGTTTAGCCGGAGGCAAGCTTGATTTGTTGTTGGATTATTAAAGAAATAATAAAAACAGTAAAAACAGCTGTGGATTAAGTGGGTGGTAAATGTGCTAAGGAAGGTGTAATCGCCCGAATATAACTCAGATAATAATTATAATCCTAGTTTGCTCTTATTTGTCTGTTAAGAATTTTATCTTGTGGCCTTTCTAAATCATAGATAAGGACAGCTCTTAATTAATTCATTAAACTTCTTACAATCAGAAAAAGTCTAAAATCATTAATTAGCTTTAAGTGAGAATTCTTTTTATAACAGCGGTGGATTTTATCTGCTAATCAAGGAGAATAATATCTAACGTTTGTCTCTCTTTGTGGTCTATTCTCTAATTTTACAAAATCATTGAAATTAGAGAAACCGTAAATGAGTAAAAATGATCAGTTCTTAAACATTTAATAATAGAGAGAGAACAAAACAAATATTTATAAGCAAACTCGGTATTATAAATACGCTGAGTTATTTTGGGTTAAACACCCATCCTAAGCACAATTATGAGATTACTCAGACATTGACAGAATAAAAACAGAGTAGAGACTGAAATATTCATTACTCAGGAACTGCCTGCGAATAACGGGTCTGCACTCGCCTGCCCTTTTCTCTCTTTGTAATTTACTGCTTCTGTTTGAGTACGTACGTGAATGAGGTGAAATGGTAAAATAAATAAAAAGATGGAGAAGTGTGGTGATACGGGAGGAATTAAATGGAAGAGAATGGAGTGTGGAGCTGTTTGTGATTTCTTCAGCCTCTGGTCGTACGTTGTGTGTTTGTTGCAGTATTGGTGTTGGGTTTATATAGAGAATTGGAAGAGGCATCCGTACGTAAAAATTGATTGAGCATTGATTGCTCTCATTGATTGTAGAGGGGACAGAGAGCTGTACGCGTGAGAGATTTATGGTAGGCGGTGCTGGAGTAGATAGATAAGGCGAGTTGCAGACGACGGCGCCAAGAAGAACTGAAGAACTGGTCGCGACTTGAATTAATCGCGCCTGAAGAACCGCCCGGTATTAGGCGGTCTCCTCCTCTCCTGTCCGCCAATGAACCAGGCGGTAGCCTGTGTCTCGTCCGCCTGATAAGGAGGCGGTCTCCTCTGTATGTTGTCCGCCTGAACAGAGGCGGTCTCCTCTGGCTCAACCGCCTCGCGGTCGCTTCTCCCTTGTCCGCCAGATAGCAGGCGGTTGCCTGTTTGTTGTCCGCCTCCCAGACCGCCAGTTATCAGGCGGTAGCCTGAGTCGTGTCCTCCTCGCGGTTGCATGTGAGAGGTCCGCTAGTTATTGGGCGGTCGTGCCCTTTTGTGCATGCGATATTATATATATTATACATATATATATAATAACAATCTTCAACCGGCTCTACATTCTTCGTTATAAGTCCGTTTTCTGAGCCGTTTGCGTCTATGCGTTGGTATCTTCGTGTACTTTCGTCCTAGCTTGGCTTTTCCTCATGTTTGAACCAATAAATTTGTGAGATAATCAATAAAACATAAACTAGAGGAAAAACATACGATAAGTAAGAAATGAGCAGAAAAGTGCTGATATAATATATGAAATACACCCATAAAACATGCTCATTTAGACACTTATCAGGTTGTAGATGGCAATCTAGACCCCCTTGTGTGTTGTGAAATCAACAAGAGAAAGATGGAACAAGAGAAAGAGGAGGAAGAGAAAGGAAACCGAAACCTAACAAGGTAATGAGCTCACCTTGAGTTAGTTTTTTGTTTGCGAAACAGATTTTAGAGTTGGATTAATGCTCTTGAATGGGGGTAGTTGTGATACTACAATGATGTTAGTTGAATGAGATTGTTTTTAATGTGGTTTAAGTGTGTAAATAAACCTAAAAGCTAAGCTAGTGAATATGTGTGAACAAGAGGGAATTTGGTGTAATGTGGTTGTTGATGCTTGATGAAACAGGAGTGAAGATTGTGTATATGAGTTGATTTAAGTGTGGTGAATATGCTAAAGAACTAGGCAAGTGCTGTCAAAATTTGCCTAGGAATTGATGGATATGGGTGCTTTGTTATAAGGAAGAAACTAGGAGGTTTAAGAGTTTTAAATGGTTGGTTAATGATTTGGAAACCAAACTAAGGAGAAATGAGTATGAGGAGTAGAAATAATGTCAATTGAAGTGCTGGAAATGGCATTATTGAATGGTAAAAGAGGGTACCAAAATCTGTTACAAGAAGTTAGAAGAACAAGAAAACTAGTTATGAAATATAAGTGATTTGGAGTGAATTAAGCATGGCTTAGTGAGTGGACTTGGTGACTAGTTTAAGGTGGTTTAGATGAGTAATTAAGTGCTAAAACATGTAGATTATAAGTGGGAAACATTAGAAAGACAATGGTGAAAGAATGAGGTTGTAACAGATTTGGAAAATGCCAAATCTGTAAAATCTGTAGCAGGGTCCGGGACCTAGTCCATGGACAAAGTCCCGGACCACCCCTGTTTTCATACCGAGAGTTCAATGCCCACTTTGGTCCGGGACTTAAGGTGAGGACAAAGTCCCTGACCACCCCCAGAAACCAACAGAGAGCATTTTTAAGGTTGGAAATGATGGGGGTTTAAATGTTAATGATGTTATAAGATGTTAAGGCCTTGTTTGGTGACATGTTAAGGCCCTAGGAAGTGTAAGAAAGTGTTAGAAGTGTTTGAGAAGTGAGAACTCAAATTAACAAAAGTAAAACCGAGATAACGGGATAACGGGGTAAGTACGGGAGTAGCATTTAATAATGTACCGTATGAGCTTAGTATTAATAATAATGTTTGAAACATTATCAGAGAATCGTGCGTGACCCGAGCATGGTGAGATGACACGGTAAAAGTAAAAACCCCGGTGAAAGGTATGATTTTCTCATACTCCACGTGCTAACCGAGTTACGTTGATTTGTGTGTGTTTGTGCCGGCTTAATCAAGATTAAAGCATGAAAATAATCCCTTGTTTGATTATGTATGCCTTGTTGTATGTTGAATGAGCTAACATACTTGTATGCCGGTGTGGTCTAACATAGTGAATGGACTGACTCGTAGTGAGTAACGTTTGGCTAGAGACCCATAGATCGGGTCGATGCTTATGATAACGAAAACGTGCAAACACACAAACTACCCGTTAAAGTATAACGATAATGCAAACATATGAACTCCCTAGAATGTGAGGAGAAGTACGGGTTGAGTAAATACCCGATAATGGTTAGAAAACCACATTGAAACAATCCACGAAACAAATGAGAGTGGAAAGATAAGTGAACCTCCTTCAAGAGGATTTAAGTTAGTTCGAAGATGTGAACCAGTGAAGAAGGTAAAAGAGACCTAAGGGATTAGTAACTCCCTTGAGACATGGTCGACCTCCTATATGAGGATTTTACCTGGTATATGCAAGTAACCGAAAGTATGAGTAAAGTAAATGTATGGGTAACTCTTAAAACCTAAGATTAACCGAACTAAAGTAATGTTCCCAAGTCATTAGAAACATCGAGAGTGATGCTTCTATACTAATATACATAATATTATTAAAACTCCGAGAGAGGAGTGTATGGGAATGAGAGTAGTCCGAGAGCAGTCGGCCTAAGTAAAAGTGCTAGGAACTAAGAGAGAGTTCCGTGAGCTAGTTGAACCTTCCCACCATGCTAGACCCAGAGTAGGGTCGAAACCGGGGAAGTAAGACTATGCTAGAGAGCCATGAGTTTGGCCTAAGTGTGTACTAAGAGTAACAAGCGTGACGTAGGAGACCTGTAGTGTCTCGAGAATCTACAAGAGCTTGAGTATAATTAACCCAAGAGTGTGGGTGAGATAATAAGTATAAATAACCCAAGAGTGTGGTGTGAGGTAATGTGTATAAGTAACCCGAGAGAATGGGTGAGTGTAAAATGAGTAGCCCAAGAGAATGGGTGTGTACATGAATAAGTAACCCGAGAGAGCGGGTGAGGTATTAAATGAGTAAACAAGGCATAGTGAGGTATAACCCTCAAGGCCTAAGAGTAACCAGATACAACTAACAACCTTGTTATGTTAGTTAGGAATTGTGTTCCATGATTGGATGTAAATTCCTTGAGCATTACATGTACTTATTGTATTGCTATGTTGCATGTTGTTTGACTAATGAACTCCATGTATATCCGACTAAGTGGTCGGCGTACCCCGGTTAGCGCTCGGGGTATGCGAATTTCATATGCAGCGTTAAGCTGAGCCCCTAGGGGCGATGTTTTATTTTTACAGGTACACCGAAGATGTTACCGTTCGAGAGTAGGACGGGGTCGGTGGGTTGCATGGGTAGTTAGTTTTAATTACTTATGTATTGAAGGAAGTGTAAGACCGAATATGTTGTCGGCATCCATTCATTGTAGACTCGGTATAGTAGAGAAAAGATTTGAGTATTGTATTTGTAATGTGTACTCGGTTGTTCCAGTTCATCAGAACGTTACGGTATGTAAGTTTAGCCTGGTTAGCCGCATGGGTGGCTAACGGCGTTGTTTCACCTCATTGTAATTAGAGTTCCGCTGCGTGATTAAGAGGTAATGATGAGTTAACGGTTGGGGTGTTACAAAAATGGTATCAAAGCGAAGTATCGCTCTGATGACTGGAAATACCGAGCTTAGGAGATACCGAGTTAGGAATTAGAGACTTAAGGCTATGGGTTGAGTGGTAGCGTAGAGAGATGCGCAGTTAGGAACTTCCAGAATGATCTGGATACCTACGATACCAGACCCGCCCTCCACAAACCCCGTATTTAAAAGCTTGGGAAGGAACGCCAGAGAGACGGGGAATCCGGTCTGGCACTTAATATATTTTTTGATATGAACCAGAATCTGTCATGTGGTAGATCCCGAGAACCGGAGATCCCGGAGACGGATCCCACTGGAACGACAATAACCGCACACAATGGCGGGAGATCGAGAAATCCTAATCCAAGGAGACCGAAATCTGCGGCAGCCTGGGGCGACATGCTTAGCAGTCGCGAGAACCCAGCTGGTCGAGCAGCAGTAAAAAGGATGCACCAATCGTGCGACAAGACGGACTCATAAGAACTAATGAGAACCGGGACACATGTCTATGGACTGCCATAGTTAAATAATACCACCAACGGTATACCCAATTGACTAAGAATCTAGTCAAAAGTAGATGCACCCACCCTGCCACACCCAAAGAGGTTGCAATACTTAACTGATATAGCTTAGACAGCTACAAGCATAATTACGGGACATACCCGAATGGACTACTGAAGTAGAGCCTAAATGACTTAAACCTCGGTAACCATAGTGAAGACGTGGGAACGAGCAACGGGTAGATCATGGAACTAAATAATTAAGGAACTCCGAGAGTGGAGAAGCACCTAAATGAATGACAGCCATGTCAAGATGAATATGAAGCAGCTCTAAGGAGTAGTTATCCAACTAAAGGATCAAGGAAGAGCCGACAAGGCTACCAAATACAATGTGAACAATACCGTGACCGGTATGAGTTAACCTAAAAACCACCTGTACCGCGCATTGCCATGGCAAGTGCAGTATTAATGCGACTATTAAGAGGCGCTTTGACAAGTGACTAGTACTTAGCAAGTACCAAGACGGCAAGAGAAGCCAATATGGCAAGACAAACCCTAAGAATTCTGAAGTGACCCTGGGAAGGCTGAATGGCCTCACCATTGTATTGAGAATATACCGGTCAGCAAGAGGCTAGACCTGGTAAGAAGTAACCGGCATTGAAATGCCGTAAAGAATTTATTTTCAAACTCAATTTTTCTTTCAAACGCAAAATTTTTCCAAAACCCCCAAATTTTTAAAACTAACTAGAGAATCACGGTAAGTTATCATAGGACGATATAAGAGGAGTTGGCAACAGAATACTTCACTTAGGCGTGTGACCGACACTACGGTGTACTAAACGAGACATGGAACGACCGCACTCCGAAGGAGCTTGCGGGCCTGACAGACCAATTATGAGTTAGTCGGGTAAGTGGTAACGTATCAATAAGATACTCCATGTATGTATACAAGTAGAGTACGGTACACGGGAAGTAGCCCACTCCACACTACGGACGAAAGAGCCAATTCCAAACCAAGACAGTTGGACACCTCGAGTGACCGAAGAAACACAGAGAAGCTTACCAAGCTAAAGGTGTCACGAATCCAGTAAGATGACGGATCTAAGGATATAGCGTTAATAAGTGCGAGAAGCACAGAGTATTAAACACAGACATTGGATATGTCTCAGGAAATACCTAATAACTGGAATATATACCAGCGTAAGTAATATGGCAAATGCCTTAAATGATCATATCGATGTTTGATGAACGGGATAGAATTCCCACAGTATATCTCACTAAGAGAATAACGACCTAATTAAGTAGGTAAAGGAAAAGTACTAATACTCTACCCAATAACGGGAGACATTACAACCCTAAACGGGATAGTTTGAGTTATACATAGCCGCAAGGCGCAAGTCACAACTGAACATAACCATAAGTACAAGCCAGATGTAATGGCATTACTCAGTAACACCCAGGAGCAATCCGAGAAGGGTGCCGGAGTCAACAGTAGTTGAACAAAACATCGTGTTGAGAACACAAGTGTTAAAGAGAACACTCGGGTAGAACCCGAAGGGATCCCACGTAACACGGGGTGCCCTAGATTGCCAGAAGGCATGAATTAATATCAAGAAACTTAGAGGGACTTCCATGTACGGAAGCGTGATGAGACAACTATATCAAAAACCCAGTAATACCTCCAAACCATTTAATGGCATACGGAGAAGCAGAAACCTATTTAAACAGCCGCACAGAGCATGGCTCGAGGCTAGGTGGCTTATAAGTCGGTAAACTAATTACAAATTGTAGATTTAAACATTGCCAATCTATGCATAAAGGCATGAGAATAACAGCGGAGAGTGAACCACTACCCTACAGTGGGGATACCACTTGTTATTGTGGAGCCTACAGAGCGGTTAATTGCGAGAATCCTCCAGAGAAAGGCTACCACTATGTATGTAATGTGAAACCATTGAAGCGGGTGTAATAAAACCTGAGCATGTGTATATTGCCAAGGAGTATTTGAAATCAAATAGTCTGTAGAAAGGCTTGATAGCAATGGAAGGAAACCGAGAGAGTAATCGGATTAGTAGTAAACACTGTATGTGTGCAGTATGAATTGTAGAGTAACGATGCGCAGTAAGCGTAAAGAGTTTGGAGTAATTATTTTATTGAGCCAAGTGAATGGCAAGCCATAGTATAAATGGCGGGAGTACATGAGCGGAAGCTAAAGTAGTAGCGGATGCCATATAAGCAAATGTTGTAATGAGTAGAGCATGATACACAGTAACAGATAATGATACGGAGCTGTTGAGAAAATGTGGTAAAGGAGACATAATCATTCCTATCTCATGAGAGATTTACCGTCAAGGGTTACGCTTTGCACTCTGTATGACTGAGTGTTTTGGTATTGCACTTAGCGGTGGTAATGATCGAATGGGAGAGTCAGGAATTGAGAAATGTCAACGAAGCCTGTGAGTTTGAATCTAGAGAAATAACCGTGCGGCCTTTGGCCAAAGATGCACGAAGGATGTGGGCTGTAACCCACAGGTCCCGGACCGATGAATGGTTAATGCAGAGTAGTATGAAGGAGGAATTGTTGTACAGAAATAAATGAATAAATATAATTGAGAAGCACTATTAAACGAGGAAGCACTGCATACTAAGTAGTAGCTTGACCTCAACCGACAACAAGTCGGGAAAAGTAAGTGAATAATCACAAAGGTATACAGTGTTATACGAAATAGATTCCAGAGAATTGGAGAGAAAATCTATAACTCATCGAATTCGCATACGGTAAGAGATACCTAGCGACGATTGAAAACCTTTATTCCGAAGACACAAAGGGATAAAAAGTGGATTAAATACATTGAGAACACCAACGGGCGAATTAAGCTCTAGTTATTAGGTCACACAGCAGAAGCTCGTGGACCGGAATTCAAAGGTTAAGAATACCTAGCAAATGTGAGTAGATGACTCATCATAAATGCCTTGAAGCCTTAGAGGCTAGAACCGAACCTGGTTATGAGTTAATTAACCGCATTGAAGTTAAAAACACTTCATGATACTTGAATTAATGAACCAATGTTTAGTAATAACATGTGGTTAGTTACGCGGGCGTAACCCCTTTTAAGGGGGGTAGGGCGAGAAACCGCTTAGAGTATGTTTTACGTTTAGTGCGTAAACTACTATGTGCATTGCACAAAAGAAATTGTTTTGATGATTGGAACTTATGTTACATAAACATATGTACCCATTCATTGTGTAATAATGATTGTTGTGCATGAGTGATGCAAGTAATGTGTATGTAATATATATGAAAAGAGGAGTAGAGAGACTCCTAGGGAATGAGAATCCCTATAGTATATGTCTAGTGAGATTAGACATGAGACATAATGAGTACGAAGTGGTATGAAACCGATGTGTAACCTAAGAGGGAGTGAGTTCCCTAGGTGATTTTATTTGAGAATGATTGATGGAGTGAGTTCCATCCTTTGGAGTTGTATGTTGTATGTTTTAAGTTGAGTAATAATTTGACTAATGAGGCCACAAGTATGGAATGCCTAGGCAAGGTAAGTGAAACAAATAGAGAATAATGGATGACTTAAGTTCCATGATAAAGATAAATTGAAACAGATTGTTTTATGAATACGACTAGAAAGAGTAAAAGATAGAAAACGAAAATGTTTGTCTATCTGATTGTTTGAAACTGACGTGGGAGGTGGAACTTGGTCTGCTAGCGACCAAGGGAAACCGAACACAAATTGGGGTGGAAGGATAGTTCAACACTGATGCTGATCACATCAGGGTTGGATGATTCTTGAAGCTCCTTATAAGTGGTCACAAGTAATCACGCTAAGAGAAGATACAACTACCATAAATTTGATTTGGAGTTGTGTGATGTTTTAAAAAGAATTTTCAAACAGATTTTGAAAAAGAATTTTCTTCAAGTATGAAGATGGAAACGAAAACTGGTTTTAAAACCGCTATCACCCGCCGATGGCTGTGGCCTTAAGTCTTGATGACCGGTAGAACGGTGGGCGTGTACTGGCTTTGAAACCATTGCACCGTACGTGCGGCGGTCCTAAGTGACCGGTTGGGGCGGTGTCAGTGTGTGATTTTTCCAAAGGCAACGGGACGGGGAGAGTACCCTGAGATGTTCCTGTGTTGAGTGAGTCAACCAGAGTGCTTGAGGATATGTATATGTGTAACGTTTTGATCTGAACCGAAGGGACCGTGGGCCAGAGAGAGTAAGTGCCCATTTGTCATGAAACGGCCGTGAACCAGAAAGAGTAAGTGTTCAACGTGACTGGTACCTGAGGGATCAGTAGTATATTACTCGGTATGGATTCGAGGACTGTAGTGCCTTCTTGTCTTCGGACCGATTCCATGGAGAGAGTAAAAAGAGTATTTTTGATTGCTATACATGCTGTGACATATGTGTGCTATGTGTAGTGTGAAATGAGACTGACTTGTGAAGTCGGTAAGGTTGTACATGTATTATAACCTTGGCATAGTACGCCCATGAGAGTAACCATCTAGATTCACCAACTTTGAGGACAAAGTTCCTAAGGGGGGTAGATTTTAATACCCCGGATCTAAAAATGGTGATTAAATTACTCTAATATGTTTATTAAAGGCCTAATGGTGCCTAAAGAGTATTGGTAAGAAAATAAAACCAAAAGTAAAGAGGAAACGCTTGAAAAGCGAAAAACACTAAAATGCGCATTAAATGAAAATAAGAGATATATGATCTCGTAAGGGTCCGAGATGGATTCCTAAGGCTTTGTTAGGCCTAATTAGTGTACGGGAATGATTCCCGAAGAAAATGGATCCAAATAATGGATTAAAACGCTAACGGAGTTTTAAAGCACGTTTTTCGAGAAAACCCGAAAACGTGACTTTATGTGGTCAAACGGACCCATAAAAATTATAGTTGATTAAATAACTATAAATAAGTATTAATGGAAGCTTAATAACCATTAAAATTAATTAAACAAGAAAATTCCGGAAAACGGACCCGGTAAGTGAATAGTGACGAAACCGGGAGACGAAACGCGTTTAATTCGAAAAGACGAAAAACGACCCGAGCTATTAATTCATGTGGGCCGGTTTTAATTAATATGTGTACACTCATTAATAGCTTGGTAGCTATTTAGTAATAAGATGACAAAGGAATAAGTAAAGTAAAAGAAAAAGGGGAATAGTAAAAAGTAGATTACTTACCCTCTCACCTCCCTTCTTTCTTCATTCCACGTTTTCTTTCCCAGCTCTCTGTTAACTTCTTCTTCTTCCTCTGTATTACCGATTCGAGAGGGAGACTCACAAGTCCCATCTTCAATCTCTCCTCACTTGCTCATTTCTTCACCGAATCGCATAAAAATTGTACCGTTAGATTCGTATCGGCGAGGGCTACGTTTTCCACCCCTCAAAGTCTCGATTCCTCCACCTTCACTTCCATGGGTGTTGGGCCTGTTGAAGCTTGAAGAGCTGATTTCTATTCTCCATCATCTCCTTAAATGCTCTAAGGTAAAAATATAAGTAAAAGTTCATCATTCCTAAGCTTGTTCTTGCAATTTGGAAAATTTTCCCACGTTGAAAATTTTCTTCCATTTCAGTCGGTTTCTTCATGTCCTTGTGGAGTGGTGGAACTACATCATTTTGATTGCCAAGCTCTCCTTTTGGATACTCTAAGGTAATGCCTAAGCTAGAGCCTAAAAACTAGTTCTTGAAATACTAGTTTTTGTGTGGGGGATTTGAATTAATTAAGCTTGAAATGTGTGTATGGGGTATGGTTGTGTTGGGATAAAACTACACTATAATTAATATAGAATTATAACAAACTATTAGGCAAGTGTACCTATTCGTAGTAGTAAAACAAGTGTCGTATCCACAAGGAGATTGTTCAATTATCCTAGTTTAGGTAGTTAAAAGAAAACTGTAAAAGGGGTTTAGCCGGAGGCAAGCTTGATTTGTTGTTGGATTATTAAAGAAATAATAAAAACAGTAAAAACAGCTGTGGATTAAGTGGGTGGTAAATGTGCTAAGGAAGGTGTAATCGCCCGAATATAACTCAGATAATAATTATAATCCTAGTTTGCTCTTATTTGTCTGTTAAGAATTTTATCTTGTGGCCTTTCTAAATCATAGATAAGGACAGCTCTTAATTAATTCATTAAACTTCTTACAATCAGAAAAAGTCTAAAATCATTAATTAGCTTTAAGTGAGAATTCTTTTTATAACAGCGGTGGATTTTATCTGCTAATCAAGGAGAATAATATCTAACGTTTGTCTCTCTTTGTGGTCTATTCTCTAATTTTACAAAATCATTGAAATTAGAGAAACCGTAAATGAGTAAAAATGATCAGTTCTTAAACATTTAATAATAGAGAGAGAACAACAAATATTTATAAGCAAACTCGGTATTATAAATACGCTGAGTTATTTTGGGTTAAACACCCATCCTAAGCACAATTATGAGATTACTCAGACATTGACAGAAATAAAAACAGAGTAGAGACTGAAATATTCATTACTCAGGAACTGCCTGCGAATAACGGGTCTGCACTCGCCTGCCTCTTTTCTCTCTTTGTAATTTACTGCTTCTGTTTGAGTACGTACGTGAATGAGGTGAAATGGTAAAAATAATAAAAGATGGAGAAGTGTGGTGATACGGGAGGAATTAAATGGAAGAGAATGGAGTGTGGTGTTGTTTGTGATATCTTCAGCCTCTGGTCGTACGTTGTGTGTTTGTTGCAGTATTGGTGTTGGGTTTATATAGAGAATTGGAAGAGGCATCCGTACGTAAAAATTGATTGAGCATTGATTGCTCTCATTGATTGTAGAGGGGACAGAGAGCTGTACGCGTGAGAGATTTATGGTAGGCGGTGCTGGAGTAGATAGATAAGGCGAGTTGCAGACGACGGCGCCAAGAAGAACTGAAGAACTGGTCGCGACTTGAATTAATCGCGCCTGAAGAACCGCCCGGTATTAGGCGGTCTCCTCCTCTCCTGTCCGCCAATGAACCAGGCGGTAGCCTGTGTCTCGTCCGCCTGATAAGGAGGCGGTCTCCTCTGTATGTTGTCCGCCTGAACAGAGGCGGTCTCCTCTGGCTCAACCGCCTCGCGGTCGCTTCTCCCTTGTCCGCCAGATAGCAGGCGGTTGCCTGTTTGTTGTCCGCCTCCCAGACCGCCAGTTATCAGGCGGTAGCCTGAGTCGTGTCCTCCTCGCGGTTGCATGTGAGAGGTCCGCTAGTTATTGGGCGGTCGTGCCCTTTTGTGCATGCGATATTATATATTATACATATATATATATATAAACATCTTCAACCGGCTCTACATTCTTCGTTATAAGTCCGTTTTCTGAGCCGTTTGCGTCTATGCGTTGGTATCTTCGTGTACTTTCGTCCTAGCTTGGCTTTTCCTCATGTTTGAACCAATAAATTTGTGAGATAATCAATAAAACATAAACTAGAGGAAAAACATACGATAAGTAAGAAATGAGCAGAAAAGTGCTGATATATATATGAAATACACCCATAAAACATGCTCATTTAGACACTTATCAGGTTGTAGATGGCAATCTAGACCCCCTTGTGTGTTGTGAAATCAACAAGAGAAAGATGGAACAAGAGAAAGAGGAGGAAGAGAAAGGAAACCGAAACCTAACAAGGTAATGAGCTCACCTTGAGTTAGTTTTGTTTGTTTGCGAAACAGATTTTAGAGTTGGATTAATGCTCTTGAATGGGGGTAGTTGTGATACTACAATGATGTTAGTTGAATGAGATTGTTTTTAATGTGGTTTAAGTGTGTAAATAAACCTAAAAGCTAAGCTAGTGAATATGTGTGAACAAGAGGGAATTTGGTGTAATGTGGTTGTTGATGCTTGATGAAACAGGAGTGAAGATTGTGTATATGAGTTGATTTAAGTGTGGTGAATATGCTAAAGAACTAGGCAAGTGCTGTCAAAATTTGCCTAGGAATTGATGGATATGGGTGCTTTGTTATAAGGAAGAAACTAGGAGGTTTAAGAGTTTTAAATGGTTGGTTAATGATTTGGAAACCAAACTAAGGAGAAATGAGTATGAGGAGTAGAAATAATGTCAATTGAAGTGCTGGAAATGGCATTATTGAATGGTAAAAGAGGGTACCAAAATCTGTTACAAGAAGTTAGAAGAACAAGAAAACTAGTTATGAAATATAAGTGATTTGGAGTGAATTAAGCATGGCTTAGTGAGTGGACTTGGTGACTAGTTTAAGGTGGTTTAGATGAGTAATTAAGTGCTAAAACATGTAGATTATAAGTGGGAAACATTAGAAAGACAATGGTGAAAGAATGAGGTTGTAACAGATTTGGAAAATGCCAAATCTGTAAAATCTGTAGCAGGGTCCGGGACCTAGTCCATGGACAAAGTCCCGGACCACCCCCTGTTTTCATACCGAGAGTTCAATGCCCACTTTGGTCCGGGACTTAAGGTGAGGACAAAGTCCCTGACCACCCCCAGAAACCAACAGAGAGCATTTTTAAGGTTGGAAATGATGGGGGTTTAAATGTTAATGATGTTATAAGATGTTAAGGCCTTGTTTGGTGACATGTTAAGGCCCTAGGAAGTGTAAGAAAGTGTTAGAAGTGTTTGAGAAGTGAGAACTCAAATTAACAAAAGTAAAACCGAGATAACGGGATAACGGGGTAAGTACGGGAGTAGCATTTAATAATGTACCGTATGAGCTTAGTATTAATAATAATGTTTGAAACATTATCAGAGAATCGTGCGTGACCCGAGCATGGTGAGATGACACGGTAAAAGTAAAAACCCCGGTGAAAGGTATGATTTTCTCATACTCCACGTGCTAACCGAGTTACGTTGATTTGTGTGTTTGTGTGCCGGCTTAATCAAGATTAAAGCATGAAAATAATCCCTTGTTTGATTATGTATGCCTTGTTGTATGTTGAATGAGCTAACATACTTGTATGCCGGTGTGGTCTAACATAGTGAATGGACTGACTCGTAGTGAGTAACGTTTGGCTAGAGACCCATAGATCGGGTCGATGCTTATGATAACGAAAACGTGCAAACACACAACTACCCGTTAAAGTATAACGATAATGCAAACATATGAACTCCCTAGAATGTGAGGAGAAGTACGGGTTGAGTAAATACCCGATAATGGTTAGAAAACCACATTGAAACAATCCACGAAACAAATGAGAGTGGAAAGATAAGTGAACCTCCTTCAAGAGGATTTAAGTTAGTTCGAAGATGTGAACCAGTGAAGAAGGTAAAAGAGACCTAAGGGATTAGTAACTCCCTTGAGACATGGTCGACCTCCTATATGAGGATTTTACCTGGTATATGCAAGTAACCGAAAGTATGAGTAAAGTAAATGTATGGGTAACTCTTAAAACCTAAGATTAACCGAACTAAAGTAATGTTCCCAAGTCATTAGAAACATCGAGAGTGATGCTTCTATACTAATATACATAATATTATTAAAACTCCGAGAGAGGAGTGTATGGGAATGAGAGTAGTCCGAGAGCAGTCGGCCTAAGTAAAAGTGCTAGGAACTAAGAGAGAGTTCCGTGAGCTAGTTGAACCTTCCCACCATGCTAGACCCAGAGTAGGGTCGAAACCGGGGAAGTAAGACTATGCTAGAGAGCCATGAGTTTTGGCCTAAGTGTGTACTAAGAGTAACAAGCGTGACGTAGGAGACCTGTAGTGTCTCGAGAATCTACAAGAGCTTGAGTATAATTAACCCAAGAGTGTGGGTGAGATAATAAGTATAAATAACCCAAGAGTGTGGGTGAGGTAATGTGTATAAGTAACCCGAGAGAATGGGTGAGTGTAAAATGAGTAGCCCAAGAGAATGGGTGTGTACATGAATAAGTAACCCGAGAGAGCGGGTGAGGTATTAAATGAGTAAACAAGGCATAGTGAGGTATAACCCTCAAGGCCTAAGAGTAACCAGATACAACTAACAACCTTGTTATGTTAGTTAGGAATTGTGTTCCATGATTGGATGTAAATTCCTTGAGCATTACATGTACTTATTGTATTGCTATGTTGCATGTTGTTTGACTAATGAACTCCATGTATATCCGACTAAGTGGTCGGCGTACCCCGGTTAGCGCTCGGGGTATGCGAATTTCATATGCAGCGTTAAGCTGAGCCCCTAGGGGCGATGTTTTTTTTTTACAGGTACACCGAAGATGTTACCGTTCGAGAGTAGGACGGGGTCGGTGGGTTGCATGGGTAGTTAGTTTTAATTACTTATGTATTGAAGGAAGTGTAAGACCGAATATGTTGTCGGCATCCATTCATTGTAGACTCGGTATAGTAGAGAAAAGATTTGAGTATTGTATTTGTAATGTGTACTCGGTTGTTCCAGTTCATCAGAACGTTACGGTATGTAAGTTTAGCCTGGTTAGCCGCATGGGTGGCTAACGCGTTGTTTCACCTCATTGTAATTAGAGTTCCACTGCGTGATTAAGAGGTAATGATGAGTTAACGGTTGGGGTGTTACAGTGATCCCGCAGAACCCGGTCGCGATGGACACCTTCTGGTCCCCGTTCCTTTGGGAGATCAAAACAATCACATACTTTTTTAAAATATACTTCTCATGTCACCGGTCCGAAGACAAAGGCTCCTACGTCCTCAGCTCGTGAGCAAGTAATACGAAAATATTCTTTATGGGGTTAAGTATAACAAATCCTTTATTGGAAGGATACTAATTGAAAATCCTCTACAAGGTCAAGTAAAAGGAATCCTTCCTTTAAAAATACCATTAAGAATTTTGGAAATATTGATTGAAGTCCTGAAAATACCAATTGAAAATTTGAAAACACCAAGTTAAAATTCTTTTTTTTTAAACGCAATACAACTCCAAGTCCAATTTATGCTAACTGCATCCTATTCTTAACGTGATTATTTGTGACCACTTATAGGAAGTTTCAAGAGTCATCCAACCCTGAAGTGATCAGCATCAGTGTGAACTATCTTTCCACCCAATTTGTGTTCGGCTTCCCTTGATCTCATGATAATCAAGTTTCACCTCCCACTTCATTTTCAAAACAGCAACTAATTCAAGCATGTACCATTTTCTATCTTTTAATCCATCTAGTCATAATCATTACATATCCAAGGGATAGAACTCCGTCTATCAATCATCATCCAGATTCAACTTAATTCAAGTTACCTAGGGAATTAATTCTCACTAGGTTCTATGTCGGTTTCATACCCCTTCATAAATCACAACACCGTATATATACATATTATATGTTTCTTTATCAAAATACAATACACAGCATTACATTTAGTATCATATGAACATATACTGTTGTAGACACCAAAAATTCTCACCCCATAAAGCAAATTCTGAGATAATAAGAGGGGTCGTCGCCTTTCTTTTTCAAAAACATATAGCGTGCGTGCTAAAACGAAACCATCATTTTATAATCTTTTTCAAAGCATTTCATAAAACACGAATTTTCGAAAATGAATTTCCAAATGACAATCCGGTTTGAACCCATCCCTTTTGTTAATTTGTCTACTAATTATCTTCTAGCATTTTTTTTATTTTTTTTTTTTTCTTTTATTTTACATTGTTATTATATCATTTATGCGGTCTTTATTATTATTCAGTTCTGAGTTAGCATAGTTGGTTAGAATATTCACTAGAAGGTCAACGGGTCTCGGGTTCGAATCCTAGTGAAATCAAGCAGTGTTTTATTTTACAGTTCAGCTCATCAGAGAATTCCATAGTCGTCTTTGTGGCCACATATTGAATGTTGATGCAGCTCAGTTGGTGAGAACACACAAGGGGTGACCAGAGGTTTTGGGTTCGAGACTCACAAGGAGCATGACTGGAGTCTTTAATTTTTGATAGGTCATGAGTCTTGCCAAACCAAACGTGGCCTTTCCCCCTTTCTCTTGAATCCAGATCCAACCCATACGCTTTTTTTTATTCTCTGTTGCCTGAACCACGCTTGGTCTCCTCTTGTTCGGAAAACCACCATAAAAACCCATGCTTCCTCGATTCGTAAAAACCCATACTCCTCTGTCGTCTTCTTTCTCGATTCACCATCCATCGACCTCTTCAACCCAACTGGCGGACAAAACTGAGGAGGAAGAAACAGATGCGAGCGCCTCCTCCATTCTCTTCTCTCCCAGCAATTTTGCAATCCGACTGGCGAATAGAGAACGTCGCCTCCTTCCTTCGAGTCTCTAACCCAGAACTAAGCACTCCATCTAGTCATCCCAGCGATCCTTTCTCGATCTCAAAACCAGAAAAACAAAGCCTCTCAATCTCTTCCAATCACCATTACCATCTTCGTCTCAAATCAACCAAGAAAAACGCCTCCTCTGTCCACTAAGAACCCAGGCGATGATCTATACTCAGAGAACTCGGTAACCGTAAAAAATCAATACCAAAACATTCACGTTCTATTAGAAACACCTCGTCCCTCCCTTCGATCCTTCGCCCTCTTGGTTCGATTTGTTTCTCAGAGTAAGTCCGGTTTTGACTTGAAGCGATTCTCCTTGTTTTTCTCCTATGAACTTCATCCTTCCACGGGGTTCGTTCTCCATATCACAGTAAAACTTCTTCTGTTTTTTTTTCTCATGTGTTCAAACTTTGCCGAATGAACCGCAAACGGGGATGGCTCGAGGAGAATGGAAAACTCACAGTCTACGGATCTACAACAGAAACAGGTGCCGATGTTTTTCTTTTCCCTCTGGATTTGGATGTTCTAAATTTTAAGTGTATATCTCTAATTCCCAACGGTGAATGTCAACTCCGATGAATGTCGTCCCGTATATGGGTCTGCATGTTCACTCGGTAGTTCAAATCGACAGCTCAAGTAATTTCTGAACCTCTTCTCTCCTTTTTCCTTTTGTTGCTGTTGTTATCAATCACTTCAACTCCCTCGTTTTTGCTAAAGTCCACTTCCGTGCATGTCGTGAGAATAATCCAGACTATTTTCGGTCTCCAATCTCTGTTGTTTATGCGCAAACTTTCCTCCTCTTCTATTTTTGTTTAACTGAGTTCATGACTGATGTGAAGCCCTCTTTCTGGACAACCGAAATTGTATAGTTGTGTATATATGCTTATTTTGTGCTGGTATAGCTAGATTTTTGTGTCCATCCCACCCTGTCGATTTACCATGTTCTAAGTACAGACCGCTAGTTTCTTCTTTCTCAGATTTGTTGTGAATGTAACTCACTCTTCTGTTAGTCAAGGTATACTCGATTTCGGTCTGCTTAATATCTAAAGATAATGCTCTCTGTCCATATAAGAGGAGTGTCTGTCTGCAACTCGTTACTACTCCTTATTGATAAAACTCCCCTGTTCACTGTTATTAAGAACCGTTCAGGAGGAAGCTTGTCTCATTTATTTTTCTTTTGCAGGGAATAAGCAGGAGTCCTTTTCGGGATAAACACATTTGCTATTCCTCACTTCATTATTTTTTTATCACTGTGTTTGTTCCCTCTCTGTTGATTTTGTTTATTCTGTCTGGTAAATTCTTGATTTGGCATGTTTGTCTCCTTTGAGCAGAGAGATTCCTCATCTATCGTCGAGACCCTCATCTGATATGGTTACATCGATTCACTAAATGTTCCATTCAAATTCACTACATTCAGATTATAACAGTTATTTGTTTTATTACAACCAAGCAGCTTGTCATTTGATACTAATACATGTCGTGGTTTTGCTTTGTTATTTGCTCTGTTCTTCTTACAGGAAGCATTAGTCCCTTCATCCTGGTATTTAATCCGTACCCAAAAATTCCTGCAGTTTGTTGATAAACGTGCTCAAATATTTGATCTATTTGCATGTTATTTGTGCCTAACCGGCTCTCTTCTCTGATTTAGCAATGGATTTGTTTTCATTTGTATGCTGAACTCAATGAATTTGAAGAAAACTCTTTGACCGGCATGTGATATAATGCTTTCTGTTGCAGTCTGAGTTTAATTACTTCAAATGGCTGGTTTCTTTTATATGAAAAACGTGTGTGGAACGAACCCATTCTGTACCATTCAATTTTGCAAGACCGGGACACGGGATAGGTAGAGGATAAGACAAGTAGGATATGTTAGTAATTTTGTCTATGTCTAACTTTTTTTTTTGATCATAACCTTGTTACTTCATATATTCCATTCACAAACCTTCATTGTCAAGATTACAGGCGCTAACTATTTTTAGAGGGATATCACTTCCCTTCCATAGTTTAAAGTCATTAGAGCTATTGTACAAAAGAGCTATAAGCATAACAGGAAAGTTCAAACCAGAGTTATCCAAGTTTATCTTAACTATATTACAAGATCTAGCTAACCAAAAGAAACGACTCCAGATCGGCGCCGGAGCAGTACTGCAACGGTTGTCTTTGAGGCTTTGTATTATAGAGAAAGAGATAGAATGACAGACATCCATCTCCATCTGTACAGCACCTGCCTCCATAGCCATTTCTAACCCAAAAGTCAGTCCATGGATTTCTGCATCAAGGCGTGAGCAAGAAACATGCATCTGTTTGTTAAAAGCATGACTTATCGACCCATCCTTTTTCCTTAAGGAACCTGCTACATTCAGAGATTTTCCTCTTCTGATTTTACATCCAACATTGAGTTTCATAACACCCTGCACAGGAGGACACCAAACATAAGTAGAATGAGGATTATGACCCTTATCTTCAACTTCTGCTTTGTAAGCTCTAGTAAAAGCAAGATTGTATTCTATAGTATCAAGCCAGGACATCTCACTATTATGTCTCACAAAATTTTTAGAGTCATTAATAGCCCACATTGTATTAATAATCTGCTCCATCTTTTCGTTTGGCCACTTATCTGCATCAGCATAAAGCCATTCCTGGATGGTATTCTCTTCAGAATGTGAACAATCAGAAACATCCAGAATCCCCATCCATAGATTTCTAACCATTATACAATCAAAAAAAGTGTGATACATTGTATCCACTTTCGAACAGAAATAGCAGAGTGCAGAGACTCCTGTTCTTCTTGCAATATTAGCTACACATGGAACAATATTCCTCAGAAATTTCCATTGCAACAGCTTAACTCTAGGGCTACACTGCAGATTTGAGATTCTTTTATAAATA
This sequence comes from Limonium bicolor, assembly GCA_023374045.1. NCBI lineage: Eukaryota > Viridiplantae > Streptophyta > Magnoliopsida > Caryophyllales > Plumbaginaceae > Limonium > Limonium bicolor. The sequence goes on from CM041780.1 coordinate 113,761,769, forward strand.
TTGGAGGAAGAAGAATTGGAAGACGCCTGATTAGAGTTCAAAACTGCTTGGGATAACCTATATGCAGATTTTACAGAATAAAATCCATCCTTGGTGAAGTGCCATCTCCAGTGATCCCTGCCTACAGACGAGAGTTTTATTTTCCTAATTTCCTCCACATCTATGTTCCACATCTGAGACTGAAGCTGCTGAATATTCCACTCGTTTGTCTCATGGTTAATAAAATCAGCCACCAATACTGATTCACTATTCCCAGGCATTGGAGTAAAAGGTCTAAAAGAAAAAGGCCTTGGAATCTAGGGATCCTTCCATATCAATGTATCCTTCCCATCTTCCACTTCTTTTCTTAGTCCTTTTTTAAGAATTTCCATAGAAGAAACTATCGAACTCCATATGGGACTGTCATGTTTCCCTTTACTCACTTCGAAGATTTCTTTATCACAGAAATAAATTCCCTTCAACACTCTAGAAACGAGAGAATTTGGAGCAGTTAGAATGTTCCAGGCTTGTTTTGCTAACAGAGCCTTATTAAAAGAGGCTGCTGATCTGAACCCCATACCCCCTTCTTTTTTACTTTTACACAGTTCCTCCCATTTGAGCCAATGAATGCTTCTTTTATCAAGATACCCTCCCCACCAAAAGGAAGCTAAAATAGAATTGATCTTATCAAGAATGCCTTTAGGGAGCAGAAACAACGACATGGAATATGTAGGAATTGACTGCAACACAAGTCACAACACAGCTCTGCCAGCTTGAGACAACTGAATTCCCCGCTCTGAACTTTTCTTCTGATAGCTTCCACTATGAAGTTGAAAAATTCCTTCCTATTTCTCCCCATTTTGGTAGGAAGTCCCATATACTTTGAAAGAGGAAGTCTCTTCGTAACCCAGAGTATGGCAGACTTGGGACTTAATCTGAGGATTCAGATTTTTGCTAAAAATCACTTCACACTTACTTGCATTAATAGAATGACCCGAAGAAGACAGAAAAGACTGCAAAGTATCTCTGAGGAACTTAGCATTCTGAACCGAACTTTTGCCACAAAATAAGATGTCATCCGCAAAAGCCAAGTGATTAATGGGAGGGCCAGATTTAGAAAGAGAGATCCCCTAAAAATCCCCATTTGATTCTGCAGAAATCAAGTAACTGGATAAAGCTTCCTGCGCTAGGATAAACAGGTAGGGAGAAAGAGGATCTCCTTGCCTGATTCCTCTAGAAGGAGAGAAGAAACCTCCAGGAGAACCATTAATCAGCACAGAGCACTTAGAAGTAGAAATACAGTTGAGAACAGGCTGAACCCAGATCTGTGGAAAACCCATTGACACTAGAATATCCTTCAAGAAATTCCACTCTAATCTATCGTATGCCTTGCTCAAATCTATTTTCAGAGCAAAGTTTCCTTTTTTTTGAGCTTTACTTCTGGCCAGATTATGCAGAATCTCACCCGAAAGGATGATGTTGTCTGTGATTAGCCGCCCTTTAACAAACCCCGATTGGTTAGGCGAGATAATAGCAGGAAGGACATCCTTGATCCTATTTGCTAAAACTTTGGAAACTATCTTATAGACAAAATTACATAACGCAATCGGTCTAAAATCGCTAATATTACTAGCTCCTTTCACCTTAGGAATCAAAGTAATATAGAACTGATTGAGAGAATCAGAAATAGGGTTACCTTGAAGCACTGAGAGAACGGAATTGATCACCTGGTCTCCTACGATACTCCAGTAAGATTTGAAGAAGTTCCCATTAAAGCCGTCTGGTCCTGGGGACTTATCTCCATTCAAACTTTTCATAGCCGTAACCACCTCTGAAGGATTATAAGGAGCTGAGAGAAGCAATATCTGACCTTGCGAGAGTCTCCCCCTAACTGCCTCCACAAAACGAATATCAGTAGTAGGATTAGTAGTTAGAAACATCTTCTGAAAAAACTGTCTTGCTATCTCTTCTATGCTTTTCCAATCGTAGCACATAGTATCTGAGGGGTTTAGTAGCCCAAAAATCGAGTTATTTCTCCTTCTAGCTGAAGCTCTAGCATGGAAAAACCTAGTGTTTCTGTCTGCCTCTTTAAACCACTGAATTCTCGATCTCTACTTCCACCAGACCTCTTCCTTGAACGAGAGAAGTTCTATTTCCATCATAACTCTCTTTTTATTAGAACTATTCCCAACTGAGACTAAAGCCTGATTCAGAAGGTTAAGTTCTTCTTTCTTCTTTTTCAGCTTCCATCTGATTTTACCAAATGACCATCCTTTCCATCTAGTTAATTCCTTCTCACTAAGACTGATTTTCTCTTCCAGACTGATACTCCTAGAACTCCAAACTCCTGTCACGATTTGCAGACACTTATCTTCTTTTATCCAGGAGTTATCAAATCTGAAGATGTGTTTTGGTATTTTTTGAGCCCCGAAAAATCTTACCAATAGTGGACGGTGATCAGAATCAGCCCAATGCAAATGCTCAACAGAAAGATTTGGAAAAACAACCAAAGCTCTGTCGCACACCAAAGTTCTGTCCAATCTACTAACAGAGTTAAAATCCTCGAGTTGTCCATTAGTAAAAGTGCCGACCTGCCCAAAGAAGCCCACATCAGACAAAGAACAATACTCCACCACATCTCTAAATTCTTTCATCTGATTATCACACCTGATTCTACCACCTGATTTCTCAGTGTTCCACATGATCTGATTAAAATCTCCTAAAATAACCCACGGGATAGTAACTTGAATTCTTAAAATCTTCATCAGTTTCCAAGATAAGAATTTCATTTTCCAATCTGACCAACCATAGAAACCCGTTAAGTGAAATAAGATCCCTCCAGGAAATACCACTTCAGCAGCTATATGATGCAACGAAGAATTAATAACAGATACATTAGTCGAAGGCTTCCACAGCAAAGATAAACCTCCACTCCTGCCAACACTCGAGACTGCATAACAATTATACCCCTTGAATTTCTTACTTATTAGATCCATCTCTACAACAGACCTATGGGTCTCCATTAGGAATACCAGCTCCGGAGATTTAGACCTTAAAAGATCTAAAACCCAAACTACTGCCTGAGGGCGACCCAACCCTCGGCAGTTATAACTAAGGCAGCTTATTGTTCTTGGCAGCCTTGCAAATCTGCAAGGTCTGCCTGAGACTGAGAACAAGCTAATTCTTGAGAGTCCTTGACTTTGTCCTTCGATTGAATAGACTGAGCCTCCAGAGACTTAAGAACACCACTTTTTCTCTTTTTAATCTTCAGAGTTAACTTTTTCTCCCCAGATCCTGGATGATACAGAATTCCTTTTCCTTCTCTCTGACCAAGGTCACTCCCAGACTGACTAATAACCTTCCCTCCACCTTGTTTACTAGATTTATTTTTTCCCAACCTGTCTGCTTCCTCCATTATCTGAGAAATGGACATTTGAATATCTTCCTGGTTATCACTCTCTGATCTAGGCCTTTTACTATTCTGATTCGTAAAAGAATCTATAGCTCCAGCCCAATCAAAAGCTTGATAAAAATCCCTCTTGTTATCTACTTGAGACTTTTGGAACAGATGCTCAAAACCGGGAGGGATAGTAGGACAGGGAAGAGTATCCTGGGGGCTAGAATTTTCAACCATGTCAATAGGAATATTACTCTTAATAAACTCATCATGCCCCAACTCCCAATTCTTCTGCTCATTACCCGTAAGATTTTTTCTATTGCATTCCTGATCATCACCCTGGGCACTACTCCCAATTTGATCTTCCTTGCAACCATACTGTAGAACAGGAACTTTGATGATCTGAGATCCTCCACTTCTCTGAATCTGAGAATCAGAAACATTCTCTTCCGGCATTTCCAAGGTACCTACTTCTTTTTCTGAATTTTTCTTGTTCATATTCTTCAGGTTCTGATTCATAAGGAACTCTTCTGAAAGCGCATCAATAGAGCCAGCATATTCATCTCTCAGCCAAGCTCCATATCTTTCTACATCATCAATATTTGCTTTCTTCACACAGCATTCCACCAGCATATGATCCAATCTTCCACATCTAAAGCAGAAATGAGGAAGGTTTTCATACGAGACCCTGCAGCATCTATCTTTCCCACCATCACTAACTATTAGAACCCTACATAAAGGTTCCGTGATATCAATTTCTACTCTTATCTTCAAGACCTTAGAAAAGCGAGGGTTGAGTTTCTCTGCACATCCTACAAAAGCTCCGATCTTATTTCCCAGAGTAACTGATTGGCAGAACATGAGCCTTGCCGTTTTTTTTTGTTTAAGTATGGCTTAACAATAAAAAAAAAAGAAAGGAAAAATGTTTGTTCATTTTGCACACATACATACGCTGCTTTATATTCGTTATTCTGTTTAAAAAAAACGAGAAGAAAGGAACACTTTAGCAAGACAATTTGATTCATTAATAACTAGAGTAGGGAGGCCTTAATCGACTACATTTTCCCTTAAGCATACCTTGGTTTCTTAGGCTAATGCTTAGCGTCTTGTCTACCCTGATGATTTTCTCCTAATTCAAGTCTAATCTTGCTTAGTCTAATAATAAAGTATCACCCGAACCCGTTATTTGCTCGTAACAACTCGTTTAGCTCATAACCTTGTTGTAAATATTTTTGCTGCACACTATCTCCCCGTGATTGAATGTTTATCTGGTTGCTTGTCATTTTTTATGAATTCTTAATATATCATATAGTTTAGCTTGGCAATTGTTGGGCCTAGCCCAATATAGAGGCCCAATACCTAGGAAGCCCTAGTTAGCCCATAGGTCACCCCCTTTGTAGAAAAGCCTTAGGTCTGGGGTATCCTCAATGCATACGGGTCCTAGACACGGTCCATGTGAGGAATACCCGTTTCCCTCAAAACTTTCCAAATCATCCCTTAATGTCAGGATAAAATGCACAATCGACATTCCAATTCTAATAAAAAAATCATCAAATCTCATTCCAAAAATCAGTCAAATTCAAAATCTAAACATCAATTCACTTCAAATGCCAAATAAAGCCCAACATAAAAAAAGGGGGGTCCAAGACCCAAATCAGTCCAAAAAGACCAAAAGCCCAAACTGGACCCAATTCAGCTTACATCAAAAAGCCCACTTCGACTCGGCCCATTTTGACTTGGCCCAACTCCACAAAACTCGGACCCAAACCCATTTCAGGGCCCAAGCCCATTTCAAGGCCCAAACCCATTTTGGACCCATACTTGCTTTGGCCCAAACCCATTTTGGACCCAAATCCCACTCAGCCCACCAAGGCCCAATTTGGTCCAATTTTGACCCGGTCCAACTTTGACCAACCCGGATTTTGACCATGACCCAAGCTTTGACCAAGAACCAAACTTTGACCAATCCAACTTTGACCCAAACTTTGACCAAGTCAACTTTGACCTAACTTAGACTTTGACCGAGCATTGACTTTGACTCAAGTTTGATCAATTCAACTTGGATCAACCTGAACTTTAACCCGACCCGTTTTCTAATCCTCAACCCACACTCAATCCTATCCTTTGGCTTTTAAATGAATCTCTCTAAAAGGTTTTGAAAGAGGGCAATCCCGACAATTAGGAGACCGAGGTTTCCTCGGGCACCAATCCAAAGTCGTGGTCGTTGCCACTTCTAAGGGGTGTAACCCAGTACGAACCCATAATAGAATCTCTGATCTGACCAGATAAGCCCTGTCCATAGGCAACAAATTCAGAGTCAACCAACGGTTCTTAGAACCCTCCTTCCCTTCCTTCCTAGTTCCTTAGGTCAAACTAGGTGGCGACTCTAGTCAATTCGGCCCTTAGGGCATAAGTCCGCGTGGAGCCCATTGAGAGCGGGTGTAGTGTTTACTAACACTCCCCTTTATGCTTTCTGGGAAAGACGGACGATTTAGTAGGTATTTGAGGGATGCCAGAACAACGGGTTTTCACCCTCCACAGAATGGCATTTTAGGATCTAGGCTTTTCAGTCAAGAATCATATTTAGATAGACCCCCCTCATACCGAAAAATCTCCCTCCACAACTGTCGGGGTTTTAGTTCCCCGGTAGTTTCTTTACTCCCCTATACTTGTACTCTCACACACCACAGTTAACAAAGTAGACACACTTATCACAATGGTACTCACATCTTTTGTGCGCAATTACCACAATTAAACCATGAATGAATGCGCATATTTATGTAACAACACACCAATCATCAAACAAATTTTTTGTGCAATGCACAACATAGTTCACGTACGCTTGTACAGTAAAAAACACTAAGCGGTTTTTGCGCTCTACCACCCTTAAAAGGGATTACGCCCATGTAATCAATCACTGAACATTAGTTTAAAATGTTATGCCATCGTGAAGTGTTTTAACTTCCACGCGGTCTTTTATACAATGCGTTCTGGTTAGAGGATCTTAACCATATTGGCGGTTTAGTCCCTAAACCAAGAATTCTCATTGGAGCTTATTTAGCTCATAATCGGTTTCGATTCTGGCCTGTCACGCTTCTAGGCATTGATAATTAGCCATTTACTCATATTCACTATGCACATTCCATATTTGAATCACTGGCCTCTGCTGCGCAACTCTGATAACTTAGAGCTTAGTTTGCCCCATTCGTTATTCTTAATGTATTGTATATCTCCCATTTATCACCTTTATCTTGGTAATAATGGTTTCTCAACCGACGCATGGTATCTCTTACTGTGAGCGAATTCGGTGAGTTACAACCTTTAAATCCACTTCCATGATAATTTACTATGTATGCTACTATGTGTTTTACAATGTTTAACTTGATTTATTCCGCCTTATTGTCGGTTGAGATTGAGCTACTACCTAATGTGTAGCGCTATCTCGGTTATTTCCCGCACTTGAGGTATATACTATACCGATATTTGGTATTCCGCGTAACTCCAGTCACTTATTGCTAACCAGGCTTCCATGTTTGGTTTCGTACAAGTACTCTTTCATTGGTGCGACCTTGCATTTCCTATGCCTCAGTCTTATGACGTTATAAGCCTTTTGTTGTTCTACCACAATTAACATCTTCCCAATTCCTAGCTATCTCACTCGATCATTACCGCGCAAGCGCAATACCAAAACACTCAGTCATCCAGAGTGCAGAGGCGTAAACTCTTGGCAGTAAATCTCTTATGGGATTGCAACAGGAATGAACATTGTGTTTCACTGAGATGCTTATCTCCTAATACTGGCTACTGGCTTACTGCCTAGTCTTTTGTTATCACTTACCATTGTATCTCCACTAAGTCTAACTCATAACTCTGCTTATTTGGCATACTATCATTTAACAATACTTATACAACGGTCGCTTACTGCGCACCGTGCTCTTTATAACACTGACTTACATGGCATCCACTGTCTTATTAGCTTCCGCTCATATACTTTCATCCTTAGTATCCTGGTTCATCCTTCATTTGAATGACTACTGAATACAATATTCCTCAAGTCTTTAGGCTCCTGGAGCGTTGTTCACCCTACATTTAGAATCACACACCTATAGTGGTTGCTATTTGACTTATTACTCTTCCAGTCTCCACAACCGGTACAAACATTTCTTCTCATATTATTCTTATTCAAATCACCCTTGGGTAATAACAACATGGTCAATCTTTAACATATTTCTTGAACTTGGTTCACATAACTATCGCTCCCGCGGTTTCACAATATCGAGAGGTATCCCCATTCTTAAAGCAGTGGTTCGTTCTCCGCTCCATTCACTTGTACAACATAAACTTCCATAATCGATTAAATTTACATAACACATTTTGTTTGTGGCTTATAAGCCTTACTGCCTCGAGCTCAGCTCATTGTTGGATATTCACACACATTTTACTTCTTCATACACCATCACATGGTTTGGAGGTTGTATTGGCTCCATGACAAGGTCGTTGCAACACACTTCCTTTCATGGGATGCCCTTAGGAGTCTCAATCTGCCTCCTAACGACTTATGTCTAAACTAGGTGTTAGTTTCAACTCTTGTGTTTCGATCACTACATTTCATTCAACAGTTGTTGATCCAAACACCCTCAAGGATTTCTCCTGGGTGTTGCTAAGTTATGCCATTACATTTGGCTTGTACTTATTGGTATGTTTAGTTAACTACGCCATTTTGTGTTCTTAGCTGGGTTTACTATCCACTTCTGCGAAGATTGATATTCCCTAATAGTCTAGGTGATCACTCTGGGAGTTTCATCCCGTTCAATGTACATTATCAAGTCCATACCAGGCATCTGCCTTGCCATGTATAGGCTGGGTCACTGCTCCAGCTATCATGTTTATCTCTCGTGACACTTGAGACATATGCTATGTCTTTACTTACTAGTCAGTGTGCTCCATGCTTCTTGACTCATAAACATTTCCTTGAAATGTATTCACTAATTCTTTTAGTGTCGTTAACTTAACTGGGTTCCTTTACTTCAACCATTCTTGGCAATTCGTTGCTCTTGTTTAACTTTTACTGTTGACCGTAGTATAGAGTCGACTACTTCCCGTGTTCCTGACTCCACTCGTATACATATGTGGGGTACCGTACTGATACATTGCTATTTGCCCGACTAACCCATAAAAGGTCTGGCGGGCCCACAAGCTCCCATCGGAGTGCGGTCGTCCCACATTTCAGTTAGTACACTCGTAGTGTCCGTCACACGCCTAGGTGAAGTATTCTGTTGTCAACCCCCTCGTGTCGTCCTATGATAATATGCATTCTGTGCTTCCCGAACTATATCTTAAGGGAAATTGGTCCACTGTCTTTATCTAGTATGAACTGGATCCCTTCCCTCGGGTTAATACCCTCGGGTTGTAGGATTGTTCTAAAGTTGCTTGAAGGCAAATGGGTACAACTTACCTACTGTGTGGCTCTACGGCCGGTGTAGGTCCTATGGTTTTGATTTTTAAAGAAAATACGAAGTTTGAGGAAAATTTGGGCTTAAAGGAAGCATTGAGATGAATATGAGTTGAAAGAAAATTTAGGTGTGAAAACGTTTTGAAATAAATCTGGGTTTAGAAGAAAAACTGGGTTTAATAGAAAATTCTTCCCGGTATTTAAATGTCTTCACGCTTTGACCAAGTCTAGCTTCCCGCTGACTGGTATATCTTCACATACAATGGTTAGGCCACTGAGCCCTTCCAGGTTTCACTCTACAAATTCTTGGATTCTTGATTCTATAATCACTTCTTTCAACAATACGGTACCTTACTAGGTACTTCATAGTCATTAAAACTTTCCCGAATAGCCCGTTATAGCAGCACTTGCAATAGCAAGTGCGCATGCTGGCTGGCTACCGGCTCAACATGTGCTGGTTGCGATACTACTTGTATCACTGACCGTATTCGGTAGCCTTGTTGGCTCTTCCTTTGACCTTACAGTTTTGATAATAGAACATTCGAGTGACTCTCAATGGTCTTGACAGGTAGTCTTTAACTAGGGGCCCTCCGTTCAATCTGTGTTCCTTAATGTTCGTCCCCACGCATTTGCGTGGTTACCGAGACTGATTCTTGTCAGGTACTAGTACGTAGTACTATTGAAGTATTTCACTCATATTCCATCGTGGTCTAAACATGATAAGCGGTATTACAGCCTCTTTGGCGGCTTGTACGTTTGAATCATCCACCTGACTAGTTCCTTAGTCGGTACTAACCATTGTCGGTATTGTTCAACAATTGTGGTCTCATAGACATTCTACTCACTGTACGGTTAGTGGTTCCATTCGATGGTTTAATCATGGTTCTCTCGACTGCCAAGCAGTCGACCCATGCTGCCAGAAATTTCATTCTCCTGTAGATATGATTGTTAATCTTCCGCATTAAGTGCGGGTAAAGGTGTTCAAACAGGATCTGTCTCTGGGATTCTCAGTTCTTGGAATCTACCGTATGACTGGTTCTTGTTTTTGTGGTAATACTTTACAACAGCCCGATCGGGTTTTCCCGAGTATGAAGGACTTTCCATCTCTCTGGCGTTCTTTCCCGAGTTATAAAATAGGGATTGTGGAGGGCGGGATGGATATTGTAGGTTTCCAGTACACGCTGGTAATTCCTAACTAGCGTATTTCTCACGCTATCACTCAACCCTTACCCCAAAGTACTAAAATCCTAACTCGGTACTTCCTAAGCTCGGTATTTCCAGTCATCAGAGCGATACTTCGCTCTGATACCACTTTTTGTAACACCCCTACTAATAACACCACACTTAACCATTAATCGCAGGAAATCACATCAAAACACTGACTATTTCAATGGGTTACACACCGTTAGCCACCCACGTGGCTAACAAGGCTATTACTTACACAACGTACCGGTCTGATGGACAAGATTACCGAGCATAACACTTTACATTTACAAATCCATAATAAACTGAATACAAACACATCTACAATCCAAACAGTACCGAGTCTAATACATTCCATCATCGATATCACGCTAAACTAAATAACCACCCATACATAAACAGTTACCCCGTCCTACTCTCGAACGGCTACCAGCTTCATTGTACCTGAAAAGTAATAGGGGCCCCCAAAGGGGGTCAACACCTTTGCTGGTATGGTAATCCTGCAGCCCGCATGCTACCGGGCCACGCACAACTAATTGTGGAGTGAGCATGTAGTTTATTTTATTAAAGCATGCAAGAAAACAATAAACACATAACACGCTTATAAGCATACACAACCGATTAATGGGTTACAACCAGCAAAGTCAACACATCATCACTTGTTAGATTATGTACACTTTACTTAAGGTGTGTCGGATTAAATATGGGTCCGCACACCAACACACATAACATTACATAGATGTGTCGGTATTAATATAGACCCGATCACACCAATACACATAACATTACACAGATGTGTCGGTATTAATATAGACCCGATCACACAAATACACATAACATTACATAGATGTGTTGGTATTAATATAGACCCGATCACACCAATACACATAACATTACATAGATGTGTCGGTATTAATATAGACCCGATCACACCATACACAATTTCCCCTAGCTCCAATAGTGATGAGATAGGTAAGCCTTGGTTAAGCTTGTGGGCGGTTGCAATCCAAGGAAGGAAAACAACCTTAACATAACAGTAGTCCCCCTAGCCCCGAATAATAGTGAGGTAGGTAAGCCTTGGTTAAGCTTGTGGGTGGTTGTAATCCAAGAAGGAAAAACAACCATAACATAACAGAGTGGGAGTTAATTCAATTATAGACGTCAACATCCCAAACAACACGCGTGACCGGAACGACCGGATTCCTCACCCCCCATAATATATACATATTAGTTAGAGGTTCCTTTATGGAACTTATCACATACATGCACCATTTGGTGTTACAAGTTTGGTTAATCACACAAGGGAGGTAACATCCCGTTCGACAAACATGGACAACAACATTCATTAAATGACAACATACTAAACGAAGTCACACACATCGCACACAACCACAACATACACTAACGCACGGATAGCCGTAGTTAGAACGTTCCCGTAGGTTGGGACGTTTAATCCGAATACCGATCTCTTATGTGATCCTAGAGTCGGTTAGCTACGATTTAACACATAATTAAGGTTAAACGGTATCGGAATTATTTACGCCACATTAATGAATTACTATAAACTCATTTCATGCTTTATCTTGTAAGGTGGCAAACACACAGAAAAACAAGTTGGCATACAAGCCGGTGTAACCCGGTAGGACACAGGTTGCAAGAAAACCATACCTTACACCATGGGTTATCTACCTTGTTCCCGAGGATTTACTAACGCATCACCTCACGCTCCCCGGGTAGTTTCCGAAACAACTGGTATTATTATTAAAACGTTTTATTAACAACAAGATCTTACGGTATGTAAACTTCTATTACTCCCGTATTACCCCGTTATCCCGTTATCTCGGTTTAACTTTGTGTACTTAAACTCACAATTTTCTCACATCAAGCTAACACTTGTTTACACTTTCTAAGGCCTTTACATGTCACCAAACAAGGCCTAAACATCATCTAAAACCATTACCATTCAATCCCCCATGTTTAGAAGGCTTAAAACAAAAAAAATTTTCTTCTCTGGTCTGGGCCGCCCCTCTGGGGCGGTCCCAGGGGCGGTCCACACCAGAAGCTACACGGTTCTTTTTTTCCCCTTCTCTGCACTGGACCTCCCCACAGGGGCGGTCCCTAGGGGCGGTCCAGAACAGACCCCATTTTAAAAACTGTTTTTCTACACATTCTGAACTCCAAATTCACCCCAATTTTTTCCACTTATTCCACAATCTTTCCACATGTTTCCTACATGTTTAAACACCTTAAAACATACATTAAACCTCTCCAAATCATTGGTTAAATCCTTACTCCAATTCTTGCTCAATTTTCAACAAAATTTCACTCCCTCTTCCATATTATGCACACTTGTGCATTTCTAGCTTCTTCTTGCTAGTGTCTACCTCCTACCAAACTTACCAAACCACCTCATGACCATTCCAACTCATCCCTAGACCTTTGCACTTCTAGAACCCAAGTCCAACTTCATTTCCAAGATTACAAGCACTAACTCTTTTTCTTGAAATATCAATGCTTTACAACATTCATTTGCTACAGATTTTATACACTCACATATCCATTCTCCATGTACCATTATAAGGCTATTAAACCACTCTACTCAACACTACAAACACCTAAGTCCTCCCATTCACCAAGTCATCATCAAAACACTCATTTCCTACTAAAATTTCGCCATAACCTCCCCTTAATTTTAACATGTTCCCACACATTACTTAGCTCACCAAAGCACTCCAACCATCAACTCATTCAAGGCACTATCCCACACATCAATTCCATCATTTTAACAACGATCACCTCAATGTACATAACTTTAAAATCTTGGCTCTTAGGCCCTTAAACAACATTAAATTTAAACACTGAATTTCCTCATAATAATAGCAACACCTGCACTACACTCAACATTTATAATTGCACCAAAACAACAAAATTTACTTAAAACACCACATAAACTTGAGGTGAGTTATTTATCTTGGATTTTCTTTCAAAACTTTCCCATCCCAAGTTCTACAATAATCAAAATAAGCATTAAGGTGAGTTTCTTACCTTAATCTCACAAATTCTCCTTTCCTTTACCAATCTCCTCTTTCTCCTCCTCTTCCCAATTTCGGTCCAATAGGTGATGGAGTTACCAAACTCCATCCCAACATCCAAATCGCACAAAAAGGCACACAATTAAAATTCTAACCCTTAAGATAACACCATTTCAATGCAAGGTTTAGAACACCATAGTTAGGGTTTACCTTTTTGGAGCTTTTTAAGAGGGGTTCTCACCCTTGAATCAAGAAGGGGATTATTCCACCATTGAAGGGTTGAAATGAAGCTCCAAAACAAAGAAAACAAGCATGAGGATGGGCAAAATCGGCCAATACAAGAGGAGGAGGAAAGAAATGAGTTTTTCATGAATATTTTTACCTTAGGAAGAGAGAAGACTCCAAGCTTCCCATTGGTGCCATTTTCTCTTCAAATGGGAAAAACCCATGGAGATGAACTTCATTATTTTCAGATTTTGAAAAGAGGGAAGCGTAGAGCTTGGTGAGAGGATCACAAATATGTAATTATTTTTGTGATTTAAGCTTGGAGCTAGCTTGGACAAGGAGAAGAAGTGGAGGAAGCCATGGGGAGTTGCTTTGTCGTTCAGCAACAGAGAGAGAGAGAGGAGAAAATCGTTGGAGGAAGAAGGAAGAGGAAAGAGAGGGGAAAAAGAGAAATAAATGAGGAGAGAGAGTGTGGGTGGGGGTATAAGTTACTTTTTGTTTTATTGCTTTTTGACTTATTTAACTAGCTAACTAGTCAAGAGTGTGAGAGAGCTAATTAACACATTAAAACCGGCCCCCTTACAGTAACACATGCTGGAGCGTTTTTTTTTTCATTTTTTTACAGAAACACTAGTTTATTTACCCGGTTTAGCACTATTCACTAACCGGGCCCGTTTTCCGGGATTTTCTTGTTTATTTAATTTTTTTATGGCTATTAAACTCCCATTAATGTTTATTTCTTCACCAATGATCTTAAGGACTTAATTAGCCTTAGAAAATCATAATTACATTATTAATTAACATATTAAGTTTTGGGGTATTTCAGTAACATAAAATGTCGTTTACTAATGTGTAGTCACAATTATAACGTTCAAACGCAATAAAAAACGGGTTTAATGTCTCTTATTACAATGAGAGCGTTTTTTACGATCTACGCCGAGGAAATGATTATTTCGAAAAACAAAAGTTATAACATCATGTCATTACATGTTTACAACGTTAATATAATTTAAACAAATGTTATTTACTAATGTGGAGTCACATTCATAACGTTCAAACGCAATAAAAACGGGTTTAACGTCTTTCATTACAATGAGAACGCTTTTTACGGTTTACGCTGACGAAATGATTATTTCAAAAAACAAAAGTTACAACATGATGTCATTACATGGTTACAACGTTAATAGATTTAAAAAAAATTGTACTGCGGTGATTAGTAATTTTGTACTACAAATAACATCATCTATTAAGAATGGTAGGCAGTAGTATTTTGAATTTTTTCCGATTTTTTTTTATTTTTTAACATCGAGTGACATATTATAAACTTTCAAAAAAGTTTAATTACTGCATATGTATTTTTGCTTTTTTTTTCTACTATCCAAAATTATAGTGACATTTCATTTATTTCAGGAATATATAGAAATATTTCATAATTTTCCAGTTTTAAAGTGATATATAAGGAATTAGTAAAAATATATTGAAATTTCATATAAATTCCGTTTAGGCCCTATTCTTTTGTATAACTAAACTTTTAGCTGATGTTAATTGTTAAGTGAAAACATTGATATGACAGAGAAAAAAAGAAGTGATCATATAAACTATTTTCCTTTAACTTGCAAAAGAATAGGGCTTCGATATAACACGATAGCCCGTGCATCTTGTGATGAACCAAACGATGATTTGCGGTTTTCTTAAAAAGGAAATATGATGATTTGCCAACGAAAAATGATTTAGAATGATGATTAACCTAAATCTCGACACTGCTGTATTTTCCTTGCTTCTTCTCTTCCGTGGCATCTGCTGATTCTGCTGAATTTCCTGTTGTCGACTCCTTCCAACTACGTCTGTCCGGTGATTCTTCCGGCGTTGATCTCAGCGGATAAAATCACCATCGCAGTTCGAGCCATCGCCGCAAGCGACTTTCCTTGGGTACTGTAAACTCTGGTCTCTCTCCCCGGATAAAAAAGCCCTGCCTCTCTTTACACTTGGATATAATAAAATTAATGCTCTGGAGTCTATCTAAAATCGTAGCAGTGAACTGAAGTCAGGAACAATTTCCTGACTCTAGTTGAGATTGTTGTGACCCTAGTAGCTTTTTCGGTGCTTTGTTAATTATGTTACCTATGAATCTTTTCCTGTAGGCTGAGTTTGGCCGCGTTTCTTGGTATTCCTAAACTATGCTGGAGAATCATTTAGCTCTATAGTTATAGCTGATGTTCAAAGAGCGGATTCAACTTCAAGTAGCTTGATCTAGGCATTTGGTGTACCTTGTTAATCCTGACTCCTGAGCTCAATTTCTAAAACTTTGCTTTTTGATGCAGCTGCTAAACAGATTAGATGGTTATTGTAGAATCATAGATGCATTACATAGAATGCGAGTCAATGACCATTTCAGTAAAATATCTTCAAAGGATTAAACTGTTGTTTTCAAGATTGGGTCAGGAATTTGGGTGCAAATCTTAGAGTTTTAGCATTTTGGGATTCTTTTTTACTCAGTTCGGAGGAGAATCTTTCTAAATGTTTAGACCCCTGGTTGTGTGCCTCGTACCTTTCTCAGATGAAACTAAATGAAAACTTCTGCTTCCTATTTAATGCTTATTTTTGATGCAAATCTGAGGGTTGAATGTTTGATTTCTGCAAAACTGATTCTTTTCGTTTCTTGTCCGTTTGAGGGAAATGAAGGTTTATATTTTTAAGTTTAGATGTCCTACTTGTCACAAGATTTATGTCACTGCAAATTAACTGAGCTGTTTTGTTTACTGCAGAAGTTGCAGGGAATGGGCAATGCGTCATCGATGCTCACACAATATGACATCGAAGAAGTCCAAGAACATTGCAATAATTTATGTGAGTTTTGATTTACTATATCTTCAAGTGTGGCAGCAATACCATGTTTCTGTGGATACCTATTTACTCGAGGAACTCGTATGGATAGCAGTTACACAGCAAGAGATTGTTTCTCTATATGAGAGGTTCTGTCAGCTAGACCGATCCGCAAAAGGGTTTATTTCAGGTGATGAGTTCTTATCAGTGCCAGAATTTGCACTTAATCCATTATCTCAGGTGCACATCATGTGGAGTTATCTTCCCTTTTTATTTTTCTTGTGAATACATCTGGTTCTGTTTGTACTCTGACTTGCTGACGCGTGTTCATCTAATTTGATGGTTGGTTTATACAGAGGTTACTTAAGATGATTGATGGATTTAACTTTAAGGACTTCGTGCAATTCTTGTCCGCATTTAGTGCGAAAGCAAGTGTACGCCAAAAATCTGAATGTAAGTTAGCATCCCTATTGGTTGCTGATCAACTTTGCCTTTTTTGGTGTCAGTTCGGCTGCTAGCAAAAACTTGTCTAGTCCACTCTTTGTGATTAGTCATTCGAACTTGATCTCCTGAATTGCTAAATTAAGCTTGTCTCTTAAATTTGTGATTTCCCGTTTCTCTTTTTTTTTTCAGTTATATTCAAAGTGTACGACTCTGATAGTAACGGAAAGGTGAATTATGATGACATATTAGAGATACTTCAAGATTTGACTGGTTCATTCATGTCTGATAAGCAGAGAGAGGTATGATCAAGTTCCCCGTTGCTCATTGTGTATCATCTAGCTTTTCAGTGGAAGTCTTCATTTGCCTTGGAAATTAAAAACCCATGAAACAAATTCTGTTCTATGTACATGTTCTGTATAACCACTAAAGAGTTTACATACATATTCTAGTTTTTTTTGGATAAGAGAGGTCCTAGTAGGTGACCCACAGATTATTCATTGTTCAATCTGATATCAATTATACTCAACAATCATTGTGTAGGAGCTAGTTTCTTGTGTGTGCATATCAGTTACTGGTTCATTTGCAATTGATAGTACATGTGTGTGTGTATTGATTACTGGTTCGTTTGCAATTGATGGAGATGGACGCAAGTGGATTGTTGATGGAGAAGCTAGAATTCATTTTCCCACTTTTGTGATACAGGAGGTCCTGACCCGGGTGCTACAAGAAGCTGGTTACTCAAAGGATTCTTGTTTGCTGGTGGACGACTTTGTCAAGGTACTTATAATTTGGCTATAGATGGAAGACAACATGCAAGATGTGTAAACCAATCCTACCTGTTTTTGCTGCCTGCATTTGGTAAATAGATCTATGTTATCGGGTCATTTGGCAATGGCTTTTCTTTTTATTAATTATATTAAATTGAATGAAAGGGTAAATGTGCTTAAATACTTGATTGCTTAGATTTTCTTTTATCGTTTCATCCCTTATTATCCCCATTCTTGGGTTAACACGTGTTGCATAAACATTCCTCTCTGCGGCTTTCTCAGATTCTCGGAAATTCGGAGCTAAAGATGGAAGTAGAAATTCCTGTTGATTGAGTCTATAGGCCATTGCTTGCAGGCAGGAGAGGAACTCAACAATTACATTAGCTTGCAGATGGAGATGATTTTTTCTGTAAATTCCGTCCTGCTCATCAGCTGAAGTTAAGCTCAAACACATTCGTCAAGCTATTTGATGGTGATGTAGCCTAGATTGTTCCTGGCTTTAATATATGTATGCAAGCCAGGGTTTTTGTTCACAGAGTAGAAATTTTCACTGATTAACTCGTTGAGAGGTGCCTAAGACAAATTCTCTCTAACGAGTTCATTACTCACTCGTTTTTTTCCCATGCTGATGTTGCTGCTTATTCCCTTTCAAACTCTGCAATTTGTATTGTTACAAACTTACCATTTTTGCGAAGATAGAGTGTCATTTCTTAACCCGTGCGCGAAACCCTGAACAAACATTTTGGGTCTTTTCCATCATTTAAAGACGAAACAATGATGGAGAATGTAAAGATATCCGAGCTTAATCGGATCCGTGCTTGCCTGTATATTACTATGCATGAGTTAAGCTGGGGATTGCTTCTGTTTATTTCGGTTTGTTCGTTATGTTGGGAAACAGCGAGGTATATGAGGGTATTTGGTTTGAGCAGGAGAAGCTGAATAAAATCAGGAAAATGATAAAAAAAAAAAAAGTTCATTTTTTATTTTGTCTATGCGCATATAAAAAGGTAATGAAACCGGTTAATGGTTAAGTCGCACTAGGATACAAAAAAATCTTCCTTATTACGTAAAATGTTGCTCTCCTTCGAATTCTCTCCAAAGGCGGAGGACTACCGGCCTTTCCATCTTATGCATCTGGCGTCACTCCCAACCCGCCAATTCGCCTGACCTAGTTACACTCTCCAACATCTGACATTCTAGAGACAATCATTTCCGCATTGGGAACGAGGATTTCTTACAAACCCCGCACGGCTTCGTCCATACAATCCTCCTTATTGTCTATCTGCCTCTCCTCTGTAAAAGTTTCGAATCATGCATGCCATGATTACCAGTCTTAGTTCCTCTAACACCGCCCACCTCAACTGCATGGGAAGCATCAGTAGCGCTGCTCACACCGTGACCGTCCACTACCTCAACCCTTCCCTTCTTATTCTTCAACTTTGCCTCCCAGAACCGTATCCCTTTTTCCATCCATTATTTCCTACTTTTTGAATACTCGACTACTCTGCTCACGTTGCCCTCCCCTTCTCTAAAAGAAAACTAAATGACAATTAGAATGGTGAACGGGTCTTTCATCGAATTGGATCAAACTGCTCTTGCTAGATTCTTCTCACCCATTGGCGTTCACTAGTTATAACCCTTTGAAACCGATGGAACGGCTTGGGAGGCTTTAAATTCTGCAAAATAGGTCCAAACTTCTTTCTGGTGGAGTTTGAATCGGTGGAGGTGATGAATGCAGTTTTAGTGCGCGGCACCTGAGCATCAATAGATTTCTTTTTTCCCTCAAAACCGTAGAGCCCAACATCCCCTTTGATCGCCATATCTTCAGATGGGCACCCTTCTGGGTACGAGTCTATGAAGCCCCGCGAGTACACCGAAACATTCATTTTGTGGCTATTTTGGCGTCGAAGCTTGGCCACTTCACACGCATATAATGGAAGTCCCAGAGCCCTTTTGCTGGTGTTTTATGAGATTTAAGATTCTGCTCAACCTCAAGGTCCCTCTCCTTCAAACCATCAATGTCAACCTTGACGGTAAGGCCTTCTCATTCAGTTTCTCATTTGATAACAAGCCCTTAATCTGCTCCAAGTGTGGGATCTTCACCCACATAAAAGATAATTGTTCTTTGCCAAGTGATAGCCCCTCCTTGTACGACATGTGGTTGAGTACCGAAGCTTTTCATGCTAAAACTTCTTCGATGCACCTATCTGAAGTCCCGCAGCCCGAATGAGAGAGGGAGGGAGTCGCATATGACCTTCTGTCTCAAAGACGAAACCACATTTGGTCTAGCAACTACTCGCATGGAATCCCTGTTTTTAGAAAAGCTTGTGATCAGGTGGCAATTGATTATAGCAAGGGACATAAGAGAATTTATGGGAAGGAGGCTCTAGGATCCTCTTCTAATCTGCAAGGATTTTGGGATTTGAGCGACAACAATGGGGATAATCTTTGATGCTGGCTTCACCTCCGGATGTGGTCTCTAGTTCTTCAAAAAGGTTCAAGAGTATTCAGGTGACTCCGAGATTGGATCGGAGTCGCCATGAAGAATGAAGCTAAGATCAGCTAGTTGTAAGGCCTTGGACATTTGTAAGGCCTTGGACATCTTGCATCCAGCTAGCTAGAGTTAAAAAATAATGTCCACATTTATCATAGTGTTTTTGATGTTAGTTGATGATTGCTACTTAGTTATGTTTCTACTTGTGTTTAGTTTAACATTATGGGTTTCTACTTTAGTGTATTGGATTCAAAGTTGGCGGCCTAGTACTATTAGTTTTAGAACCATGATTAAAATCAAGCTTTAAACCCCAGTCAATCATTGCTGGATTCTTGTTCATTGACCAAGGCTGGCCCCTATATTTGCACTCCTCTGCAATGGATGCATCAATAGTCTTCTGGATAGGAAACCATCCCACGGGATTTGGTTGACCTTAGTTGACTGCTCTTTTGGGCGTAGGATCATCCGACAAAGATGTCTAGGGTTATCTATATGTTCATGTTAGATCCTCTAGGTGCTATAGGAGGCAACCAGGTCTGGGTGATTTAGGTTCAGTTTTTGGTTATGATGTAACCCAAGAAATATCTCTAGCTAATTTGCAAGTCTTTAGGATAGTAATCTTCTTTAGTTAATAGCAAACTTCCTATTTTCGAAAAAAAAGAAACCGGTTAATCGTTGTTGGCCGATGTTGTATAAAGTAGAGAGATTTGGAGTAATTGGATTAAGCATTAGTCAGACAGAGGGACATTTGGTTATAAACAAGTGGAAAGCTGGCTAACGAAGTGGAAAAGGCCGAGCTTATCCAAGGTTGGATGAGTCGTACTAAAAAGATTGGTTTTGGATTCAATTCAAGTGTATTATTTGGGAATGTTTTAAATGCCTAAGAAGTTAATCCAGAAATTGGTGAAAGCAAGGGTACGACTCTTGTGAAATGGAGCAAATTGATGATATCCAAAGATTTAGGCGCGGCGCCTAGGCGGGCTGGGTATAACCACGATTGGAGCTAAGAATGTAGCCTTAATGTTTATATGGTGGTGGAGTTACCAAGGTTGTGACAACAAGCTTTGGAAACGAGTGGTGAATTTGGTGTATGGTGTAGAGGCGTCACTTTCGGTGTACGTTCATGCTGAGCAAACAAGAAGGAAGAAGGGGATTTTGAATACCATTGTTACTATCTGTGAATGGCATACTATACTGGTTGAATATCTCAAATGGGAAAATTTCCCGTACACGGGTGTTTGGCCCCATCATTTCCCATGCAAGAGTGTTTTGCGGTTGAATTCCCGATTCCGGGTTTTTTTTAAACGTTGTACAAAGCCGATAATTCATTTATCAGCTTCAGTGATGCCGATAAATGAATTATCGGCTTCTGTACAACGCAAAATTCAACCGTAGGGCGTTGTACAGAAGCCGATAAATGAATTATCGGCTTCTGTATAATGCCCAACGGTCAAATTTCTGGTATGAGCTTATATAAATGATTGATTGGCTCTTCAAACTTCTGCTGCTTAATTGCTATCTCGTTGCTATTTTTCCTTCTCTTCAGACATTCCTCACTCTTTCAACTGTTTGCTATACATATTTGAGATGGATATCCCATGTACTCTGTATCTAAATGTAGAGCTCAAATACAATCCAGATGGTATTTATTTTCATATAAATCCCAATTGGTCAAAATTTATCCATTGTGAAATTCCCAGTCTTCCACATTTCAATCCTTCAAAGATACCGTCAAAAATCTTGTCGACTTGGAGTTAGGGGGAGATTATGTCATCACCGACATGGTTTGCAGAAAGTTGGAGAACAAATATCCAACTTGCTCTTATCTTCCACTCAAAATTACCAGCGATTCCTGGGTGAAGCTGATGATATCGAACTTCATCAAGAATTCAGACTTGCTGACCAACGTGGTTGTGCAAGTTGAGTTCGAGCATGTGACTACCCCTTCTCCGGAGGAAGACAATGAAACAGATGATGATTTTTCCCTGCATCAACAAGCCGAAGATGAAAATCTACAGACTTCGGATGATGATTCTGAGATGGAGCCAGAAGATTTACTTGACGACGACGACATGGTTGATGAAGCTGGGCCCTCCACACCGTACACTCCTGCAGCGCCGTTCTCATCGCAAGTGGATTTAGAGGCCATAAGCCAGACACTGGTGGAACGGAAGCCTTTAATGACGGTGGTTTAATCACGGCTTTAACAGAAACCGTAATTAATATGAAGGCCGGAGTTAATTAATGACGTTTATTAAATTAACCGTAAGCAATAATCGATCGGAGGTAGGCGCGCCTTTTTTAGGACGGACTTTAGATGACGGTTATTTGTGAAACCGTAATCTAAAGTCCCGTGTTGACGCGCGCTTTACGGTCAACGGACTTTAGATTACGGTTTTACTAATAACCGTCATCTAAAGTCCCCGCCCACTGATGGTCAACGACGTCGTCTTGACCTGACGCCAAATATTTCCCGCATTATTTGATTTTTTCGACGCCGCGCGTAATCTAAATTACAGTGAACGACGTCGTCTTACCAGCTTATTTTAGATTAAAAATAACTTTATATTAATGTGTTACATTTGTTTGATCGAATAAGACTCATGGCTCAATGGCCGTGGGTACATGAGTCAACACCATCGATCTTGAGTTCGAAACCCAGCATAGGCCAAATAATTTTCGCGCTATTTTATTAATTTCGTTACACTTTAGATTACGGTTCTTTAGGAACCGTCATGTAAAGTGTGACTTTACATTACGGTTTTCATGTAAACCGTAATCTAAAGTCCTTTTAACTACAACATTTGCCCGTTTACTCTGCACACTGTACTTACAGTAACTCTTCTTCTCTTTCGCGCTATCTTCCTCACTGAAATCGCCTCCTCTCTCCCGTCACCTTGCTAACGGCCATCGCCACCATCGCTCCCACCACCTTTGTCACTCCCATCGCCGCCGGTCACCACCCATCTACCACTGGTCTCACCGTCGACCTCTCTATCGCGTATTGGGTATGCGATCGATTGATTGTCGTTTTTTTCTAACTTTGTTCATATACATGCATTTCGATTGCAAGTTCTAACTTTGTTCATATATTTGTGCCCAGATTCACAGTTAATTGCAACCTAGTTCGTGGGCTGATTTCTACACTACTTGCCCACTTCGGTGCTTAGTAACGGTAATTTTGCAAAGCAAACTGTAAACTGCTGTATTTATTTATTCTTAGCATTTAGTATTACAATTAATAAATAATAGTGTAGTTTTAAAAATGCTACTACTTAAAACTGCCACAGGAAAGAAAGTAAGTTCAAGTATATTACCGATTCCTGAAAATAGCTCATTTTCAACTGCTCAATCTGCTATGCCAGATGCTCTCTGTTTGATTCACAATCTGTGACAGGAATCAACAATGCTATTGTTATAACCACCAGAAAGAATAAGATGAGTTTCGGTATTTTAATGGTTCTAGAATGACTAGTTTCAGTCCTTCAATCTGAAGTACTGCAGAGAAGGTCATAAATAAACTTCATTTATAGTAGAAGAAGATAAGTTTATGTATGTTACTAGTTCTAGATGGTGCGTGCAAATTTGACTTTGATAAAACTGATTTGGAGACGTTAGAAATATAGGGGAGATGCTGTCGATTTTTTTCCGCGGTTTAGCTAGCATTTAACCTTGATTTTTTGATGAATTCTAATGTTGTCGTTTTTCATTTATGCATCAGGACTACGACTTTATTTTGGCTTCCGACCTCAACCGTCTTAGCATCGGCTAATCGTCTACCAGAGGTAAGATTTACATATATATATTTGACAAACTACCAAACATAGTTATCCGCCCAAGATATACCTAATAGAGGTATATCTTCGGCAGTCCCTGTCGGGACTGTCCATGATTGTTAAATCTCACACCTAGGGTGTGAATGTGTTTTTAATTGTACTTTATTGATTATTTCAGCAGTATCTCTTTATTGTTCTTCGAATGCATATATTGATTAATATCATATATCGTGCATTTGAAGAACTGTAGGGAGATGCTGCCGAAATTTTCAATAAATTACATATTAAAAACACGTTCACCGGTGGGATTTAATACTCATGGATGGATTTAGGTTGATAAGATACAAAAGTGTAAAGACTCTGCCACGGGTGACGGTATGAAATGGCTGCCTTCATATAAATAGCTAGAAGGAGATGGAACGTTCGTGGATTTACAGCGGAAATTTGGACGACAAGTTTTTAGAAGGAGTTGATAAGTTATGCACGGTGTTGGCGAACAATCTGAAACCTACAGACAAGGGATACATATTTTGTCCGTGTATCGACTGCCAAAACAATCTGAGATATCGCGGCGTTGAAACAATTAAGGAACATCTGATCCGCCGCGGTTTTACAAAAGATTTCCAAGACATAATCCGATGGCATGGTCAGAGTGCGTTCGATGTTATTAAGCCTGACGAAGGGGATAATGGTCAGGCAAACACAGAAACAGAACTTGGAGATGATACAGTTGCTGGTGACCCAGAAGACGTTACAGGGAACGTTGAGCCAGATTTCTGGGATGATGACATTGAGACTATGCTCGAAGATGTGGAACGACATTACTCTAACACGCCAGACAAGCATGAAAATTTGTTGGATTCATCCAAAACACCGTTGTACCCCGGGTGTGACCCTACAAAGTTAAGCAAGTTGAGTGTCGTCCTCAAGCTATTCAACTTGAAAGCGAAACATGGCTGGAGCGACGTAAGTTTCACTGACCTCCTGGAACTATTGAAATACGTTCTTCCGGTGGACAACGTTTTACCAACGACTACGTACTCAGCCAAAAAAATGATGTGCCCAATGGGTATGGGGTACCAGAAAATTCATGCTTGTCCAAATGGTTGCATGCTGTTTTGGAAATCGGATGAATTTGCTGAAAGCTGTTCAGCATGTGGAGCGTCACGGTATAAGAAACAACAAACTCACATCAGCGGTAGTAAGAAAGGTTCACCAGCTAAGGTACTGTGGTACCTGCCCATCATTCCAAGGTCAGACGTTTGTTCTCCATTGAGAAAGACGCAGAGAATCTTCGGTGGCATTCAGTTCACAGGAAAAAGGATGGCAGATTAAGACATCCCGCTGATGCACCACAGTGGAGAAACATAGACGTAAAATTTCCTGAGTTTGGTAACGAACCGAGAAACCTAAGGCTAGGCTTGTGCACGGATGGGATGAACCCTTACGGTACTTTGAGTAGCATACACAGTACCTGGCCTGTGCTTTTGGTTATTTACAATCTACCGCCATGGTTATGCATGAAACCAAGACACATCTTGTTGTCTTTGTTAATATCTGGTCCAAAGCAACCGGGCAACAAAATTGACGTATTCCTACAACCTTTGATAGAGGATCTACAACTCTTGTGGAATGAAGGGGCTACGGTTTACGACTCATTCAGTAAAGAGGACTTCAATTTGCGTGCCATGTTGTACTGCACAATCAATGATTTCCCCGCCTATGGTAATCTTTCAGGCTATTCAATCAAGGGGGCGTTGGCGTGTCCGATTTGTGGTGAAAACACTTGTAGCATTCGCTTGAAACATAGTGGGAAAACCGTGTATATGGGCCACCGAAAAATGCTTCCAAAAGGACATAAGTATCGAAAGATGGCGAAAGAGTTCGATGGGAAAACTGATCACAGCATGGCGCGCCAGCCTTTGACAGGTACAGAGATTTACAAAAAGTTGGATAATATTGTGAACAACTTCGGGCCGCCAACCAAAAGTGGTGAAAAAAGTGTCTGGAAAAAGAAATCAATATTTTGGGAACTAGAGTACTGGCAGCATCTGGAGGTTAGACATTGTATCGATGGGATGCATGTCGAGAAGAACGTGGGTGAAAGTGTCACTAGCACTCTTTTGAACATAAAAGGAAAGACAAAGGATCATTTGAAAGGAAGAAAAGATTTAATTGAGTTGGGCATACGCACAGAGCTTGGCCCGCAAGAACGTGGAAAACGCACATTCTTGCCTCCTGCCTGTCACACTCTGTCTAAAGAAGAGAAACATAGTCTATGCAGTACCCTTTACAACATCAAGGTACCATCAGGTTACTCCTCAAACATAAGAAACCTAGTGTCCATGACAGATTTCAAATTAGTAGGAATGAAATCTCACGATTATCATGTCCTACTTCAAGAATTTTTGCCAATTGCACTACGTGGGATCTTGCCGGATGCTGTCAGACACACAATCACAAACGTCAGTGTCTTCCTCAAATCCATTTCGTCTAAGGTTCTTGATGTGGACACTCTGTCTAAATTACAAAAGGATCTTATTGTGACAATGTGCCAGCTGGAGATGTATTTTCCTCCATCGTTCTTCGACATAATGATACATCTCCTCGTGCATCTTGTAAGAGAGATTCTGATGTGTGGTCCTTTGTACCTTCGCTACATGTATCCGTTCGAAAGGTACATGGGTGTCCTGAAGAAGAAAATGAAGAACCGTCGTCACCCAGAGGGTAGTATTATAGAGGGCACTATCACAGAGGAAGTTGTAGACTTCTGCACCAATTACCTAGAAGGTGTCGATACCATTGGACTTCCACGTTCTAGACACGAGGGCAGATTGAAGGGTGTTGGCACGGTTGGAAGGAAACTGAAAAGAATTGACATAGACACTCTTAACAAAGCTCATTTAGTTGTGCTAAGTCATCTTGAAGATGTTGAACCATACTTTGATGAACACTTGTGTGTTTTAAGAGCACAATATCCAAACATGAGTGACGTTAGACTACAAAATGAGCAGAATAGGACATTTGTCCGATGGTTCAAAGAGAGAGTGTTGTCCGATCAGTCCACGAATGTGCCTGAACTGATTAAAGTAGTTGCATTTGGACCAAATCTGGATGTAATTTCTTATGAGGGGTACGATGTCAACGGATTCACCTTTTTCACAGAACGTCAGGATCAGAAGTCAACGAATCAAAACAGTGGTGTAGAGCTTGAAGCTTATCAAAACTTATATGACATCGGTGTCGTGGGTCATAGTCCTGTCTCGGTACAACAATCATATTTCGGTGTTATACAAGACATCTGGGTATTGGACTACAACAGCTACGAAATGTGTGTTTTCCGCTGTAACTGGGTTAACAACAATCATGGCTACCGTGAGGAGGAGCATGGTATGAAACTGGTTGATCTGTCTAGAGCTACTCCCACGGTTGAGCCATTCGTTGTTGGGACGAAGGTTAAGCAGATATTTTATGTAACTGATCCCTGTAATCCTAGATGGTCTGTTGTGCTTAAAGGGAGAAGAGGAATAGTTGGTGTGGATGGTGTGGTTGATGAGGATGAGTATGATGCAGAAGATGAACCTCCAACTGTTCCTATTTCATTGGAAGAGGCTGAGGTCACAGGTCATCGTGAGTATATACGATCAGACCATAACGAGGGAATGTGGGTTGAGAGATAATGGTGTATGTAAGTTATTACTATAAAAATTTATATGAAATTAACACTCTTTTATTTATTGCTTGTTTATGACCATTATGAAATGCTTAATTTAATTCAAATTGTATTTCAATCCTTGCAGGCATGGCTGATCAGGACATGGCTGATGAAGAGTTCGATTTATTTTGTCGTGAGGAGGAGGAAAATGAGCAGCAAATGGTACCGGTCCCATCTACATCTGCCGCTGCTGCTGTTGCCCCATCCACATCTGCCGCTGCTGCTGTTGGCCCTTCCATGAGTGCACCTTCTACGAGTGCTACTCAGAGACCCAGAGGTAGAGGTCCGACCCGTGGGTTGAAACTGCAGAAACCGGATCAGATTAGTCTTCTGTGGGACCAGTATGGGAGGTATGGTGGGGGCAGCAGGTCAGAGTTCGCTAGTATGCTAGGGACTCTGGCCAGATCACATTGCTGCATCAACCACACATGGAAACAAGTCCCGGAAAAAGTAAAGGAGACCATCTGGAAGAAGGTGCAAGAACGGTACAAGATCCCAGAAGAAGTGAAGAAGACCGTTCTTTCTTTGGTGGCCGGCAAAGCTAAATCATTCCGCCACTACTTGGTTGAGCATTGGATCAACAGGGTGCCCCCACGTGAGCCTCCGCCGTATGTTGTATACAATGGCATGATAACTGAAGAGGAGTGGAAGGAGTTCGTTGAGCGGCACGCCACCCCCGAGTTCAGGGTATGTTTGTGTGTACTCTTTCTTAATTAATGCTCATAATGCTTTATCCCTGATTTTCTAATTAATTTCCTGTTGTACTTTCTTAACAGCAAGTACAAGAACAAGCACGACAAAACCGTGAAGCTAATCTCTACCCCCACACCATGGGACGAAGGGGATATGTGGGCAGCCTCGAGGGATGGAAAGAAGCTGGTTTGCTGACACGGAGGAACGAGGATGGAAGTGAATGCCCGATCGAGGATGTCTCTGAGGCGAGGAGGGTGCAGATGTACATACTGGGACGCCAGAAAACGACCAGCGAAGGTCAGAGGATATTTCCTAATGCTGCGATGGAACAACTGGCAAACCAAATTGTAAGTATTTGAAAGTAGCTGTTGAATAATTTACTTATATACTCAAGTGTTTGTTGATCTTAAATCTCGTCATTAACTTCTTTGAAAATTGGACAGTACGATGCGGCACAGAGAGGAGAAGTGGACTTACACGCTCCTCCTTCTCAAGACGACGCGCTGAATCAAATGCTTGGGAAGAAGGATCACCCGGGGCGTGTTAGAGGATTTGGGGGAGAAGTACGTCAGAAGAACGTATTCCCGCCATCTGCTAGGAAGGGTCAGATGAGTGCTGCTGAAGTCGAGGCGATGGTAGAGCGTAAGTTCGCTGCTGAGCGCCAAGCTAATGACGAGAAACATGCTGCTGAGCGCCGGGCTATCGAGGAGAGGCTGCAGGAAGCGTTGAATGCGATTGCACATGCGACTACTCAGCAGCAGCAGCTAGATCCTCCTCGAATGTCTTCCTCGTCTAGTTGTGCTCCGGCCGCTGACCCGTACCCGTTTGCCAACATCCAGGTTAACTTTGTTTAACTATTTTTCTTCTAAAATAAAGTTATTTAAATAGTATTAGATTGGACTCACTTATTTATTTCACGTATTATCTCTGTTTATTAAAGGAGCAAAAAAAATGTCGTCTCCAAATACCATTAGACGGGCACCCTGTAGATGCGGCCTACGGGACGGTGTTGCCATCAGGTCCACTCACGCTCATCAGTTTCGTACGTCTACCCCCATTCTACGCGCGTGTGACCTTGGACCTGATAGTTGATGGATTTGAGCATGCATACCTTCCGATGGCGATTGACAACAAATGCACGCTGATCGAAGCGAAGGGAGACATATTGCCCTGGCCAGCATGTTATATTGTTGTCACCGATGAGGTAAGACTGTTTGACAACCATTTAGTATCTAATAAAATGCATTATTTAGCATTAAGTGTCTAATCTAATCTATTATAGATCCCTGAGCTTCCTCGCCGCGTAACCCGGCCCAGACTAGAAGAGACCAGCGCGCCGGCGAATCCTGAGATCCCTGAGGTTCCTCGCCGCGTATCCCGGCCCAGAGAAGAAGAGATCAGCGCGCCGACGAATCCTGCCAGAAGGGTATGTTCTAGATAAATGTTTAATGTTACTATAATAATCAATTAGTAATTATCTTTACATTTATGCTTTACTGTTTGTGTGTGAAGGGTAAGAATCCAGTGAGTCGGGGTGCGAAAGGTAAGAATCCAGCGCCCGTCCGGGGTCGCACCAGGACTTCTGAGGCGCCTAAAATAAGCTCGCACTGCCACAAAAACTTGTTAATGTTTTGGGGGCCAAGCAGATGAATCTCTACGACAAGATCATGTTGAAGTCATCTCAAACTAACAACTTCATGATGACGCTTCCAAAGTCGATGTTTCACTACGAAGAAGATATGATGACGGCAATCAACTTTGAGGACATCAGAGAGATGATGTGTGGAGATTATCTGAACATTAACATTATTCAAGCTTATCTAAAGTAAGTGTTCTTTCCTCATACTGTAAAAACATATAGAATAAGTATCTATGAAGTTGCATTGGCTAACTTTTTATAGTACATGTGATATAATAGATGTCTGCTTGAGAGATGTGTTGAGAAGGACATGACATGCGTTACTGCGGTGTGCCCGGAGCGTTTATCGTACGACAATGTCACTAGGGACCCTGGGAGGTTTTGTAACTACATGATTCATGTCTTCAATGTTGTTGACAACAGAATAAATTATTCATTCTAATGCCGTATCACCAAACGTGAGTTCTAATATAAAATTACATACTAATTAGCTAACTTTGTTACCTTCATTTCTCATTTCATTTTGTATTTGACATTGTAGCCACCACTGGGCTTTGTTTATATTCTGCGCTGCCACCGC
This sequence comes from Limonium bicolor, assembly GCA_023374045.1. Classification (NCBI taxonomy): domain Eukaryota; kingdom Viridiplantae; phylum Streptophyta; class Magnoliopsida; order Caryophyllales; family Plumbaginaceae; genus Limonium; species Limonium bicolor. The sequence goes on from CM041780.1 coordinate 113,791,988, forward strand.
TACTCTGCTGTTCTAGATCCACTAGGGCAGTGGAAAGAATTCAACACTGAAGACTTAATCAAAGAGTAAGTTTTTATTACTATTTAATTGTTTGTAAGTTTTTTGAACCAAAATTAATGTACTTGTTCATTTTGCTAAACGCTTTTGTTAATATATGTAACAGTTGTTACAAAAAAACCCCTCAGGGAGAGTTTGGTGATTTGACCGTCGATTACATCAAGGTTTGGTAATTCATGTATTTCATTCGTGCTGCTATTATCTTTGTACAATTGTTTTACATTTGTGAATTTTGGTGATTTAGTGCCCTACCCAAAAGGATTCTAAGAGTTGCGGGTACTACGTGATGCGGTATATGTACGAGTTCTGCGGGTACTTCCCAAGTTTTAAGAATGATATTGACAAGGTAATACGAACGCTGTCTTGTATTTAATTCTTTCGGCAGATTTTTTGTGTCTTTATCTTAATCTCATTATGTGTTCCATTCCTTTTCTTGTTGCAGATTAAAGAGCATTATGCCAGATTCAAGACTTATGCTCCTGCCGACTTGTTGCATGTCAGAGAGAGCATGGCAGCCATGTTTATGAGAATGGAGTGGTAGACTAGCTAGCTGCTGCTGTAACATATATTTTTTTTAGTTGCTGCTCTGATTCTGTTAGTTGCTGCTGCAACAGATTATATTGTGTAACAGATTATATTTTTTGTTAGTTGCTCTGATTCTGTTTGTAATGAATTATGCTAGCTGCTGCTGTAACAGATTCTAGCTGTTGTATTGAATATTTCTGTTGCAATTGTGCGCAGAAATGAATTTGCAATTGTTATCTCTGTTGCAATTGTGTAACAGATTGAATATGTTACAGATTTTCGATCTGGTGCTTTATTAGATGTTATCTCTGTTGCAATTGTGTAACAGATTGAATATGTTACAGATTTTCGATCTGGTGCTTTATTAGAATGAATTTGTGTTGTTGGTATTTGATTCAGGTGGTTCAATTGTGCAGTTTCTGCCCTCTGTTGCTTATCTGTTACAATTCTGTCTCTGTTGCAATTGTGTAGATTTGTAAAAAAAATAAAATAATAAAAAAAAATTACACTTTAGATTACGGTTCTAACAATAACCGTAATCTAAAGTCCTTTGGGCGCGCGCGCCAAAACACTTTAGATTACGGTTATTGTTAGAACCGTAATCTAAAGTGTCGACTTTACATTACGGTTATTTGTAAAACCGTGATCTAAAGTCCTTTGGTTCGCGCGCGCCAAAGGACTTTAGATCACGGTTTTACAAATAACCGTAATGTAAAGTCAATGACACGCGGGCCGGAAAAGGGCCATTAATTACGGTTTAAAACCGTAATTAAAGACGTCGCCATCTTTATTGACGCCCGTGTAGATTACGGTCCAGAACCGTAATGTAACACGGTTTTGGACCGTAATTAAAAGCTCGCGTTCCACCAGTGAGATACCATCAGACATTGATCGACGCGGTTTGCCATACTGGAGGCCAGGTCAAGAGTTCGTCGTGGGGTAAGAATTTGCTGATAAAAATGTTCTTGTGACTGCAGTAAATTAGTATCACTTGGAGAGAAACGTAGATTTCATTGCCCCCGAGAATAACAGGAGAATTTACACCCTAAGGTGCCGACAAGGGTGCAGTTTCAGATTTCGAGCTGCGCTGCTAAAGAATTCATTTGAATGGCGGATACGGAAATTCAGTCCTCACACATGTGCTCCAGCCCTAGACGAGAGTAATGATCATTTTTTGACTTACAATTTCATAGCTGAAGTCATGATACCAAGGATCAAAGAGAACCCTGCTCTACAAGTGAAGACTGTGATTCAACTGATCCGCTCAGAATATAAAAGGAAGATTAGCTACAAGAAAGCTTGGTTAGGCCGTGCTGAAGCGATAAGAAGGGTGTATGGTGATTGGGAGCAGTCATTTACCGAATTACCCAGGTATATCATAACCATCAAACACTCTATACCTAATTCGTATGTCGACCTAGAGTCAACTGTTGTGTTTCAAGATGAAACTCAGACCACTTCTGTTAGGCGGTTTAAGCGTTGTTTTTGGGCATTTGGGCCATGCCTCACTGCTTTCAAGTATATGAAACCTCTACTTCAAATAGATGCCACCCACCTGTACGGTAAGTACAAAGGGAAATTATAGGTTGCTGTGGCTCAAGATGGTAACAACAAGATAATACCAATGGCCTTTGCTATTGTTGCTAGCGAATCTAGAGATGATTGGAAATATTTTCTTGACCATGTTCGAAACATAGTCATTGGAGCTAGGAACGATGTGGCAGTTATTACGGATCGGGCCGCAGCTATAATATCAATAATGAGGGAAGAACAGTACTGGCTTCCTCCTTATGCCCAACATTTCTTGTGTATCCGTCATATTGCTTCAAACTTTCAGACAAGATTTGGAAACAAGGAGTGGAAGAAGTACCTCATCAACACAGGTAATTGTGAGAGATTTGTATGTCTTCATCTTTTTGTATATTGTTTATCTATTTAATCTGATAATATTTCTTGTGCAGGCTACTATTCAGAAGGGATATAGTTCAGGACAGATTAAATCACTTACTTTCTCTACACCCCTCAATTCCTCCTTTTTTCAACGAGCTGCCCCCTGAGAAGTGGTCACGTGCGTATGATGATGGCAAAAGGTGGGGCCATATGACTACTAACTTGGTAGAGTGCATGAATGGGGTGTTGAAGAGGGTTTGGCTCTTACCGGTAACAGCTATTGTTGAAAGCACTTTGTACAAGTTAATTGATTACTTTCGAGATAACTTAGAAACTTACACTGCACAACGGAATAGTGGGTTGTTTTTCACCAAACACCTACTGGAGAAAGTAAGTAAGAACCAAACACTTGCCAACTACCACCGTGTGGTTGTTATCGATGCTATGGATTTGGTGTTTGAGGTGGTTGACAATGGGGATTCGAACTTAAGGCGTGACAAAGGTAAATTTGCAGTGCAAATTAACTCTAGGGAATGTGAATGCGGTGAATGGCAGGCGTTTAAGTATCCATGCTCACATGTCATGGCCGTGTGCTGTACTACCGCCCTGGACTGGAGGAACTATGTTCATCCAGTTTACAGACTTGAAACGATGATACAGGCTTACAGCGAGAACAAGTTTGTGCCACTAGGAAATCAAGGGAAGTGGCCCATATACGCCGGACTTCGTATTGTTCCTGATCCTGCAATGATGCGCAACGTTAGAGGCCGCCCCACATTCTCCCGTATTCATAATGAAATGGATGAGAATTATGAGCGTGAAACAAGACATTGTGGGCTATGTCGCCAATGAGGACATGCAAGGACAAGATGCCCGAATGCAAGTTATAATTAATTCCCCACTGTCATTGTATGTTATTGCATTAGCCAATTATGCTCCTGCTCAGACAGGTCGTGCCTTTAGCAAGCACAACAAAAAAATGTAATTTACCCATTGTCTTATGTAATGAATTATCTTTACATTTGCATTTGTTAAATAAGCAAGCACTAAAGATTGATTTGATATACCATTTTATTGGCTTAGGAAATATTCCAAATACATAAAGCGATTCAATGACATCCATCACTGTTTTATTACAGTACGACATACTAATACGTATTCATCTTCTCATACGTGCTTTCTTTAAAAAAGAACATATATCATAGGAGTATCCACATATCACTTCTGTCGATGCCTTAGAATGGACGAGATATGCATCGTCCACCAACATATTAACCTTCGTGTTCGCTGTCATCTGAACCGTAATCTTCATTATTCTCTTCTGCCAAGGATATGCTCGCGAAATTATCACGTGGTGGTGGGATAACTTCCCTAAATGCATACACCACATAGAATTCTAATCGAGTATAAAATTGTTGATTATAAACTAAGCACCATGACGGCCGAAAGTAGCAGCATAGTTAACGTGCAAACTAAAAGGAAACTCCATTTGATTTTTAGAGTTGTTGTAAGATATGAACAATTCACTACTGAACTACAAAGCTTTGGTATAATGTTGTGTGGACTTAATGGGTTTGTCGCCAATACACTGTTTTATAATACTAGAGCAACGGTTACTGAAACAGATAGTTCAACGGCTACTTAAACGGCTAGATCAACGGCTAACTCAACGGCTAGTTCAACGGCTAATTAAACGGTTAACTCAACGGCTAGTTCAACGACCACTTGAACGGCTGTCTCGTGTCCCTAGATTCTCGATAACGAAAGTGACAGCTAGTTTGGGAAGTGAGAAGAAAGGACCATCCATGCTGCGGCTGACATCCAGTACAAGGACAACATTGATTGGAGTATGGTGTTGAAAAAACGGCTAGTTCAACGACTACTAGAACGGCTGTCTCGTGTCCCTAGATTCTCGATAACGAAAGTGACAGCTAATTGAACGATTATCCGGACATGTATGAGATTTCTTGGATTTCCTTGGATAAAACATCTTATCCTCGTGCCTCACTCTACTCGCTATAAAGCTCTCTCTCCATTTTCCTTATTAGATATCCTCAACTATCAACGACGATCTTCATACTATCGATTAAGGGCCATACCTCTCATCCTGTTGAACATGGACACTCTTCCATCACGACTTTTTTTGCATTACGAACCAAGCTATGCACCAGATGGTTTTTGCATGGTACCCACTACTGAAGGAAGAACAATGGTGTTTGACCTCCCAAATATTCCAAATACCATGTCATTCGAGCAACTCAAATCGTTCATCGAAGATGAGCTCTTCGATGGCTTCCACTATTATCGTGTCAGTCTCATTATCTACAGGAGGATGGTGTACACTCACCCGATGCCATTCTGGTGCAAAATGCTTATACGTGACGATCGTGATGTGCGCGACATGTTCGTAAACTTTATCGGGGTTCAGGATGAAACATCTTTCATTGATCTTATGATCGAATATGAACCATACGATAATGATGATTATTAAGCTATGTGGTGATCGCAGATTGTGACTGTGTCGGCTTTAATCTATGTTTTTACCGCTTATAATGTTTCATTTTCACACAAGAATGACAAGATGACGGATGTCGTTGGACTATCATGTAATTTATTATAACACTGTACGTGGATGTTCTTATTATTGAATAAGTGCGCGAGTTTACGCGTATAGTTTGTAAAAACTGCATATTAAAAAACTGCACTCCCTTGCCACTTTACGCTTACAGTTTGGACTACCAAATGATTCCTGTTGTAACACCCCTAAACACTGGCCTAGAAGTTAGGGGTATTACACGCCGCGTATTATTACATAATAACGCAAGGCTCTAATAAACGAACTTAAACAGATAGTCAAATAAGGCCCAAACGGAATACTTAAATAAAGTATAAACAAGAGATGTTAAACATCCCCAAAAGTCATTACAAACCCACCAAACAGATGTCAAAAGCGGAAGCTAACAAATATGCCCAAAGGCCCAAATTCAATACAAAGGTCTCAAAAGAAACTAAATAACGAAGCAACTAAACTCCAGAAGCTGAGGGGAGACGATCCTCGCTAATCAATCTGCAAAAGCGTTAGAAGTAGGGGAATGAGCACACAACTATGCCCAGTAGATGACCAACTTCATCAACCAGCATGCTCAAAACATTTACAGAATATTGACAAATCAGAAGGAGTCAAAGAATCCATAAACATGTCAGAAATCAGAAACAGAAGTCCATCATTAAGGGACTAAACGAGCAGAAGCAGACAGAAGCAGAAAACAGAGTGGGACACTAGCGATCACAGCATACAGACAGAACGAGCAACCAGCTCGTGAACAGAACGAGGAAACCTCACTCGTAAACAGAACAGGTGTAAACACCCGTGAACAGAACGGGGAACATCACCCGTGAACAGAAGGATCCTACATAGCGCGCTACGAGACAGCGTAACCAGCCATCCAAAGGCTCAGACACAGAGATAACTAGGTCCCAAAACAGAAGCTTAAATAAGATAAGATGTGCACCAAAGGCACCAGAAAGCACATAGATGGCTTGGAAATCAGAAGGGGAATCCAACCCCGCAAACGGAAGTCAAAACGGAGCTCAAACGAGCAAGTTATTGTCAAAACAGAGGCATGTCCGAACTTGTGTCCGGACATCAATGTTCGGACACAAGTCGAGACTCAGAAGATGAAATCAGACAGATGTCCGAACATGTGTCCGAACTACGAAGTTCGGACACAGGTCGAACTTCAAAACAAGAAGAGAGACAGAGGTGTCCGAACATCCAAGTTCGGACGGATGTTCGGACGTTCTTCGGAAATCAGAACGTGTAGAGTCCGAACTTGTGTCCGGACATCAATGTTCGGACACAAGTCGAAGCCAAAATCAGAGAATGCAGAAGGCTGTGTCCGAACTTCAAAGCTCGGACAGAAGTTCGGACACAGCGAAAACTTCAGAAATAAGCGCAGAAGGGCATGTCCGAACTTCAACGGTCGGACAGAAGTTCGGACACGCCGAAAAATACAGAGAACAGAGCGATTTTCACACAGAACAGAAGCATCAAAACACTGTCAAAACAATATAGGTTTTCAGAAAACAACCTTGGGGTTTGTAAGCATTAAAACACCATCAAACAGACAATTCGCAACCACAATTGCAAGGCAAAAACACATTAAACTCAGAACCGGAACGCAACTCCCCAAGGCTGAACACACAAGCCGAATCCATAAGCCACCTACCTCGATTAACAGCAGACGAACCCAAACTGAACAGCAGAGCCCGAATCCAAGCAGATACCCAAACGCAGACCGGAAACGCAATGCCAAACCCTCTGACTGAATACAATGTAATCCCAAATCAGAACGCAAAACAAACCTGAAACTGAAACTGCAAACCAAACTGTAACACGATCCTCACCTGAATCCGACAGTCACGAACAACGAACTAGCCCACAGCAGAGGAATCGACAGGGGAACGGAACACAATCGGATTCCTAATCAGATTGCAGAGGAAGGATTCAGACAAGAAGAACATCCCAATTCAGAATCGAAGGGTGAACAACGGGGATTACCTTACTCAGCACCGGATTTCGCAGCAGCACACAATCTTCAGCGAGATTCGATGAAGAACCACGAACAGCCAAACTAGAAGGGATTGAACAGAACGAGATTTTGAGAGAGAGAAGAGAGAAGGTTGAGGGTTTCCAACTGAGAGAAGAGGAGCGTAAGGGAGATCGTGAGAACGTGATTAGAAGTTAGAAGCGAGAGTAATAATTAAGAGGGAAGGAAATAAAATGATTAAGGGATTAACCTCACCAGAAAATCAAATGAGAAAGGAAAAAGACTTCCTCGTCCCCAGCTTAATTAGAATGGACTTCCTTGTCCTGAGTAATGAAATATCTCATCATAAGGCAACGTTGCACGAAATAAAATTGTAACAAACTTTGGGTTATAACATCACCTCCCCCTTAAAAGAATTTCGTCCTCGAAATTAAAACATACCTACTGCTCGAAAAGGGCGGGGAAACTTAGAACGACTTCGCTTTCGACCTCCCAGGTCGCCTCTCCTGACTGACCCGACCACTGCACCTTCACCAAGGGCATGGTCTTACTCCTGAGCTTACGAACATCTGGCTAGAATCCTCGAAGGAACTGCCTCAAACGTGAAGTCCTCCCTCAACTGAAGCGGACTGAAGTCGATCACATGAGATGGGTCCGGAATATACTTCCTCAGCATAGAAACGTGGAACACTGTGCACTGCTGCTAAAGAGGAGGCAAACGATAGGCAACCGGTCCGATCCTCTCTAGGATCTCAAAAGGACCCACAAAACGAGGGCTAAGCTTGCCTCTCTTCCCAAACCGGACAACTCCACGAACGGAGAAACCTTCAGATACACATGGTCGCCCACCTCAAACTCTAGAGGTCGTCTCCTCTGATCGGCGTAACTCTTCTGACGACTCTGAGCCACAAGCAGACGCTCTCTGATAGACTGAATCTTGCCCACAGCATCCTGAACCAAGTCTGGACCAATCACAGCTCTCTCCTTCAGATCATCCCAACAGATGGGTGATCTGCACCTCCTGCCATACAAGGCCTCAAACGGAGCCATCCCGATACTGGTCTGAAAGCTGTTATTATAGGCGAACTCAATCAGTGCAACATGCTGATCCCAACTGCCCCCAAAGTCCAACACACATGCTCTGAGCATGTCCTCAAGGACCTGATTCGTCCTCTCTGTCTGACCGTCCAACTGAGGATGATATGCTGAACTGAAAGACAACTTCGTCCCCATAGCCTGATGCAAACTCTGCCAGAATCTGGACACAAACCTCGGATCTCTGTCAGACACAATCGAAGCAGGAACCCCATGTAGACGCACAATCTCATCCACGTACAGCTGAGCCAAGCGATGCAAACTGAAGGTCTTCCTGACAGGTAGGAAGTGAGCGCTCTTCGTGAGCCGGTCCACAATGACCCAAACTGCATCAAAACCCCTCGGAGTCTTAGGCAGTCCCATAACAAAGTCCATACCGACGCTCTCCCACTTCCACTCCGGAACGGGAAGAGGCTGAAGCAAACCAGCTGGTCTCTGATGCTCGGCCTTGACCTGCTGACAGGTCCGACATCTGGATACAAAGTCAGAAATGTCCCTCTTCATGTTGCTCCACCAAAATGTCTCACGTAAGTCCCGGTACATCTTCACACCTCCTGGGTGCACCGAGTAAGGAGCTCCATGAGCCTCCTGCATGATCTCACGTCTCAAAGTGTCATCTGCAGGCACACAGACACGGTCTCGGAACCTCAGACAGCCATCCTCTGAAACCCTGAACTCAGACTCCTGACCCGCAGCTATCTCATCTCTGATCTTACCCAAACTGACATCAAGCTCCTGACTGGCCTTGATCCTGTCGATCAAGGTAGGCTGAATCTGTAATGCTGCTAACATCCCAGATCTCTCTGGTCGGACGACCCAGATACCCATACGCTGCAACTCCAGAGCAGACCTCTGCACACCAGACAAAGCACAGACGGTCCCAGACGGACCCCTCCTACTGAGCGCATCAGCCACAACGTTCGCTCTACCAGGATGGTAGAGGATCTCCAGATCATAATCGTGCAGTAACTCCAGCCACCTCCTCTGCCTCAAGTTCAACTCCTTCTGAGTGAACAGATACTTGAGGCTCTTGTGGTCCGTATAAACTTTGCACGCTGCTCCATACAGATAGTGCCTCCAAATCTTCAGAGCAAACACCACAGCAGCTAGCTCCAGGTCGTGGGTCGGATAGTTCTTCTCATATGGCTTAAGCTGACGAGAGCCATATGCAACCACCTTCCCCTGCTGCATCAGAACACACCCAAGTCCCCTATGGGACGCATCACAGAAAACCTCCAGGCCCTCGGTCCCCTCTGGAAGAGTCAAGATCGGCGCAGTAGTCAACCTCTTCTTCAGCTCCAGAAAACACTGCTCACAGGCATCGCTCCACTCGAACTTCACATCCTTCTGAAGCAGACGAGTCAACGGAATCACCAACTTGGAGAAGCCCTCCACAAACTTGGGTAATAGCCCGCCAATCCAAGGAAGCTACGAATATCCCCAACATTAGTAGGCCTGGCCCACTCAGTAATAGCTCGAATCTTCTCCGGATCCACGGAGATACCATCCTTAGAGACAACATGTCCCAAGAACACCACCTGATCCAACCAGAACTCACACTTCTTCAGCTTCGCGTACAACTCGTTCTCCCTCAGAGTCTGGAGAACGGTCCTCAAATGCTCCTCGTGCTCCTCAGCACTCTTGGAATACACCAAGATGTCATCAATAAACACACACGAACTGGTCCAAAAACGGCTTGAACACCCGGTTCATCATGTCCATAAATACAGAAGGCGCATTCGTCAGACCGAATGGCATCACTAGGAACTCGTAATGTCCATAACGAGTCCTGAAAGCGGACTTAGGCACATCGTCTGCCTTAATCCTCAACTGATGATATCCCGACCTCAGATCGATCTTCGAAAACACCTTAGCTCCTGCTAACTGGTCGAACAAGTCATCTATGCGCGGGAGAGGATACCTATTCTTAATGGTAACCTTGTTGAGCTCCCTGTAGTCAATGCACAACCGCATGCTACCGTCCTTCTTCTTTACAAACAACACTGGCGCTCCCCAAGGCGACACACTCGGGCGAATGAAGCCCTTATCCAGCAGCTCCTGTAACTGGACCTTCAACTCCTTAAGCTCAGCAGGCGCCATCCGGTATGGGGCCTTCGAAATCGGCTGAGTCTCAGGTGCGAGCTCGATCGAGAACTCCACCTCTCTAACAGGGGGAAGCCCAGGTACGTCATCCTGGAACACATCTGGGAAGTCTCTGACTACTGGAATCTCCTCCAACTTCGCATCCTTGCGAACCTCAGGGATGTAGCACAGATATCCCTGGCATCCTTTCCTCAGAAAGCGGAACGCCTGCATCGCTGATATGACTGGCGGCGAGCACGGGAGTCCATTCCCTGCTACAATCAAACGGGGCTGGCCCGGCTCCTCAAAAGTGACTCTCGAAGCGGCACAATCGATGTGGGCATGGTGCGCAGCAAGCCAATCCATGCCCAGAATCACATCAAAAGAGTCATCTCCATAGGGATGAGGTCAGCACACAGAATCCTATTCTTGACTAACACAGGACTAGCTTTACAGACAGAATTCAACAACATAGAAGAGTCCCTAACCAATGGACTATGCACACACAGCTCAACACCCAGAGGCACAACAGGCAAACCGAGCTCACCCACCAACTCAGCAGAAATAAAAGAGTGGGTGGCTCCAGAGTCAAACAAACAGAAAACAGAACGAGAAGACAGCTGGAGAATACCTGTGACAACTCTGTCAGTCGATCGGTCTCTCTCTCCAGCCATCGCGTACACTCTGGCCTGGCCCTGGGGCTTCTTCTGCTCAGCCCGGTCTCGATCTCTGGACCCTGAAGCAGACTCAACGGCTCTACCTCCAGAACTACCCTGCTCCTCTCAGCCTGAGGGCAATCAGCAATCCTATGCTCCAAGGACCCACACTTGAAGCAGGCTCCAGACTTCCTCTGTAGCAGTCCTGGCCTCTATGAAACTTGCCGCAGACCCGGCACTTCGGAGCGGAAGCTGATGAAGACGAACCACCTCTGTCTCGCGAACGGTCCCCAGAGCGGTCTCCAGCTCGGTCCCCAATAGACTGCTTCTTCTGAGAAGCAGACTGATCCCTCCTATCGCTCTCATCGGACCTCTGCTTCCTCTTCTGGTCCTTCCCTCCAGACTGGCGACCCTCAAGTCAGCCTCTACCAACAGGGCGACATCAGCAACGTCCCTGAAGGTCTTGTGACGCAGGGGCGTCACAGCAGAACGGATGTCTGGCCTCAAGCCACTCTCAAACTTCCTGGCCTTCCTATGCTCGTCAGGCTCAGGTGCAAACTTAGACAGACTGATGAATTACGAACGTACTCCTCAACGCTCATGTCCCGACCCTGGCGTAGTCGGTTATACTCCAGAATGCGCTGATCCTTGTAGACGTCGGGGTAGAACTGTTTGTTGAACTCCCCAGTGAACTGCTCCCACGTCCAAGGCTGTGGGAACTTCCCCATAACTGACCTCCACCACTCCTTGGCTTCGGCCTTGAACAGAAAGGTGGCGAAGTCCACCTTCTGCTCCTCCTCTGAGCCCATCACACGTAGCAAGTCCTCCACCTCTGACAGCCAATGACTGGCCACCTGGGGGTCTCCTGCCCCATCGAACGACGGCGGCTTCAGCTTCATGAACTCCTGAAGCGCCTTCACGTTCCTCCCTCCAGCGTCTGCCCCAGCTGGGCCTGCTCCGCCAGCTGGTCCTCCTCCAGCTGGACCACCCCTGCAGCCATGGTCTGCATGAGCTGCGTCATAAACTGTGAACAGCATCAGCCACATTCCCTGGAGGGTTATTTGCTCTTCTTGGCGGCATTCTGAAAGTCCAACAGCAAGCAGTTAAACTCAGACACTAACACTGACATTTCTGACTGACTGGCTAACTTAAAATCCCAGCAGATTAGAACCCAGAGCTCTGATACCACTAAATGTAACACCCCCAAACACTGGCCTAGGAGTTAGGGGTATTACACGCCGCGTATTATTACATAATAACGCAAGGCTCTAATAAACGAACTTAAACAGTCAAATAAGGCCCAAACGAATACTTAAATAAAGTATAACAAGAGATGTTAAACATCCCCAAAAGTCATTACAGAACCCACCAAACAGATGTCAAAAGCGGAAGCTAACAAAATATGCCCAAAGGCTCAAATTCAATACAAAGGTCTCAAAAGAACTAAATAACGAAGCAACTAAACTCCAGAAGCTGAGGGGAGACGATCCTCGCTAATCAATCTGCAAAAGCGTTAGAAGTAGGGGAATGAGCACACAACTATGCCCAGTAGATGACCAACTTCATCAACCAGCATGCTCAAAACATTTACAGAATATTGACAAATCAGAAGGAGTCAAAGAATCCATAAACATGTCAGAAATCAGAAACAGAAGTCCATTCATTGGGACTAAACAGAGCAGAAGCAGACAGAACAGAAAACAGAGTGGGACACTAGCGATCACAGCATACAGACAGAACGAGCAACCAGCTCGTGAACAGAACGAGGAAACCTCACTCGTAAACAGAACAGGTGTAAACACCCGTGAACAGAACGGGGAACATCACCCGTGAACAGAAGGATCCTACATAGCGCGCTACGAGACAGCGTAACCAGCCATCCAAAGGCTCAGACACAGAGATAACTAGGTCCCAAAACAGAAGCTTAAATACAGATAAGCATATGTGCACCAAAGGCACAAGAAAGCACATATGGCTTGGAAATCAGAGGGGAATCCAACCCCGCAAACGGAAGTCAAAACGGAGCTCAAACGAGCAAGTTATTGTCAAAACAGAGGCATGTCCGAACTTGTGTCCGGACATCAATGTTCGGACACAAGTCGAGACTCTGAAGATGAAATCAGACAGATGTCCGAACATGTGTCCGAACTACGAAGTTCGGACACAGGTCGAACTTCAAAACAGAAGAAGAGACAGAGGTGTCCGAACATCCAAGTTCGGACGATCTCCGGAAATCAGAACGTGTAGAGTCCGAACTTGTGTCCGGACATCAGATGTTCGGAACAAGTCGAAGCCAAAATCAGAGAATGCAGAAGGCTGGTGTCCGAACTTCAAAGCTCGGACAGAAGTTCGGACACAGCGAAAAACTCAGAGAATAAAAGCGCATAAGGGCATGTCCGAACTTCAACGGTCGGACAGAAGTTCGGACACGCCGAAATATACAAGAAAGAGACGATTTCACAGAACAGAAGCATCAAACACGCCAAAGCAATATAGGTTTTCAGAAAACAACCTTGGGGTCTTGTAAGCATTAAAACACCATCAAACAGACAATTCGCAACCACAATTGCAAGGCAAAAACACATTAATCTCAGAACCGGAACGCAACTCCCCAAGGCTGAACACCACAAGCCGAATCCATAAGCCACCTACCTCGGATTAACAGCAGAGGCGAACCCAAACTGAACGCAGAGCCCGAATCCAAGCAGATACCCAAACGCAGACCGGAAACGCAATGCCCAAACCCTATGACTGAATACAATGTAATCCAAATCAGAACGCAAAACAAACCCTGAAACTGAAACTGCAAACCAAACTGTAACACGATCCTCACCTGAATCCGACAGTCACACGAACAACGAACTAGCCCACAGCAGAGGAATCGACAGTGGGAACGGAACACAATGGATTCCTAATCAGATTGCAGAGGAAGGATTCAGACAAGAAGAACATCCCAATTCAGAATCGAAGGGTGAACAACGGGGATTACCTTACAGCACCGGATTTCGCAGCAGCACACAATCTTCAGCGAGATTCGATGAAGAACCGAACAGCCAAACTAAAGGGATTGAACGAACGAGTTTTGAGAGAGAGAAGAGAGAAGGTTGAGGGTTTCCAACTGAGAGAAGAGGACTAAGGGAGATCGTGAGAACGTGATTAGAAGTTAGAAGTGAGTAATAATTAAGAGGGAAGGAAATAAATGATTAAGGGATTAACCTCACCAAAAATCAAATGAGAAAGGAAAAAGACTTCCTCGTCCCAGCTTAATTAGAATGGACTTCCTTGTCCTGAGTAATGAAATATCTCATCATAGGCAACGTTGCGAAATAAAATTGTAACGAAACTTTGGGTTATAACACCTGTTGTGCTCCAAATTTTGTATGAATGTAGTAGTACATACACACATCATTGTACCAAAATTTGGTGGCCAACGGACAGCGGAAACCTATTGAAAAGAATGGTCAAAGTCGCGAACAGACGCAAAAACTGCATATTTAAAAACTGCACTCCCTTGCCACTTTGCGCTTACAGTTTGGATTACCAAATGATTCCCGTTGTGCTCCAAATTTTGTATGAATGTATTAGTACATACACACATCATTGTACCAAAATTTGGTGGCCAACGGACAGCGGCAACCTATTGAAAAGAATGGTCAAAGTCGCGAACAGACGCAAAAAGCATATTTAAAAACTGTCCTCCGCCACTTTTTGGCGCTTACAGTTTGGACTACCAAATGATTCCCGTTGTGCTCCAAATTTTGTATGAATGTAGTAGTACATACACACATCATTTTACCAAAATTTTATGGCCAACGGACAGCGGCAACCTATTGAAAAGAATGGTCAAAGTCGCGAACAGACGCAAAAACTGCATATTTAAAAACTGCACTCCGGTGCTACTTTGCGCTTACAGTTTGGACTACCAAATGATTCCCGTTGTGCTCCAAATTTTGTATGAATGTAGTAGTACATACACAAATCATTGTACCAAAATTTTGGGGCCAACGGACAGCGGAAACCTATTGAAAAGAATGGTCAAAGTCGCGAACAGACGCAAAAACTGCATATTTAAAAACTGCACTCCCTTGCCACTTTGCGCTTACAGTTTGGACTACCAAATGATTCCCGTTGTGCTCCAAATTTTGTATGAATGTAGTAGTACATACACACATAATTGTACCAAAATTTGGTGGCCAACGGACAGCGGAAACCTATTGAAAAGAATGGTCAAAGTCGCGAACAGACGCAAAAACTACATATTTAAAAACTGCACTACGGTGCCATGTGTAGCATCAATTTTCAACAGGTAAACGATGTCCGTTGACCTTGTAAATATGTATGCATGTAGTACTACATGCATACAACCGTGGTGCTACATTTTAGAGCCTTCCGATTTAAGCAAGTGCTTCAAAAAAATGCACAAAATAACAAATAAAACAACGTTTTAAAAAATGTAAAGACAATGTAAAATCCTTACAATAATAAGTTTAAAATAAAAGAACAAGTGATAAAACAATGCTAAACTACATAGTCAATGTTCATAAACTAAGGATTAGTGAAATCTGAATTAAAAATTCTACGATTCCTAAACCTAGAGTGTGTGCCCCTTAACCACATCCCCCCATCTTCCTCATTTTCCGGCTCATCAGCTGGTGTACTTGGATCTGCTGATGCAGATGGCGCGGGAGGACCTTGGTGTGGTGTACCTGAAGGAGCAGGCTGCTGCAAAGATGACGGATCATATGAAGGAGCAACAACCATCTAAGTTTGTTGCTGTTCGCCACCAGCTAAATTGGCCCAGTTAAATTGTCCAGTTAATTCTGCGTCATCATATATCAGCTGCTCACAAAAAGTGACCAGCTCCTGAGTAGTCATGTTGGAAACAGAAGTAGCAACCTGGTTCGACGAACCCGCACCAGCATCAAAATGTGCACCAAAATCAGGGGGTACCTGGCCATAGGTTGTCTGCTCTGGCTGAGAAGGTGGCTGTGGCTCAAAAGATGGCCGATATCCCTCTTCCTCAGTGATTGTAACAGGGACAATGGAAAGCTGAGTCTGAGATGAAGGATAGTTATGGGGTGGTGGTGGTGCGTAGTCACACGGCCCTCTTCGTCTCTGACTGTACGGCCGGCTTCTAGCAGCTCTGGGGGCAGGATTGTCGTTGATTTGATAAGCAGGTACTGTAAGTCCACCCTATCTGGCGCCTGCTGTGACAACTCCTGGGGGAATGGCACAGACCGATGATAGTGATCTACATCAATAGTCTGGGAAAGTCTGGTGGCATATCCCCGAACACTAGGATCAGTAGGGATCCTCTGAAGCTGCTCCACTGCAGACGCCTGATCAACCAGGTAGAACAAAGGATTATAAAATGGTACAAAACAATAGAACTATCAAACTAGAGGAACAACTGACAAACAATTTAAATAAATGCTTACCACGATGACATTCCTCCTACTCTCAACAGTGAACCAAGCAACAGAATGCTGGAGGAACCAAACCATATATGCACTCCTCCTGTCCAGTGGGATGCTCCTTGGCGTCTGTGGTGTAATCACCCGGAACTGACTCCTATTGTTCCACATCTGGATGTGGTCATGGAATATTTCCCACCATCGCGCATCTAGCCTACCGGTCCTGGTGATTACATGGAGCATGTCACAGTCGAGTGGGGGAGCAGGAATAGGCTGATCATACCCGAACTGGCGTAGTACCCGGTCCGGCTGGTGACCCTCTACAACATTGTAGTGGATTAAAAATACCACTACAGCGAACTGCGCTGGCTGTGGTGATCTGCCACCGTACGGCTGTCAGATCCACTATAGAACATCGAAATAAATATTAAAAATATGCAAACAAATTATAACAAATAAATTAGTATTGTAATAAGCTTTAGTTTTATATTACCTCTCCCTCGCTCGGTGGAATCCTCATATTGTCCAGAGTTTGTCGCGCAACGATAGCGCTGATGCTATTTCCCTTGCCATTATATCTGCAACATGACATACAATTAGTGTTGTAGCGTAATTTAATAAAATATTATTTCAATAACCATACAATGCTTAGTTTATTACCTATGAGCAAGTGCAAGGTGGGGTGAAAGATTAATCCGATCTGGGGTGAGTCGTGGCCTAAATGCAGGGATACGCTCGTATGCCCAGACGGTGAGCAACTTACTGCAGCCATTCAGATACTTAGTGTCGAATTTGGTGGCGTTGCACATCTCCCTATAGAAATGTGCAATGAGCGCAGACCCCCAGCTAAGCCTCCCACTATAGCCAAAATCCTCCAACAGCAACAATAACTGACATCCACCTTGTCCCCATTAGAGTTGGGAAACAGAAACCCTCCAATCAGTCTCATAATATATGCTCTCGCATGCTGCTGATGAACAATAGCGTCACGCTGACCAAAGTGAAGGTTCTTGCAGTGATAATTCGTTGTGAGGTAGTTACTCAAAACGTACAACGAATGTGAGTAATAGACTGACTATGAACTAAGCAACCCAGAAAGATTTAACGATGAAAACAGAAACTAATCACGTGGAATCTCACTCCATAACACGTATCAATACGATACAACCTAATTGCACAAGGAGAACATGCTCTCCATGTACTTGCACGTAATAAAACTAGAACGTCCACCCTCTCTGATTTTACCAGTACTCTCGAGACTCTCTCTCAAAAACATGTTTTCTCTTTTTCAAAAACGTATCTTGCTACAACCAGCAACATTACTTATATACCTCTCAATACTAAAGCTAAAACTTAAAACGATAAAAGAAAATAAGTTTATCACTAAATATATAAAATCCGTTAGGATTTTATTATCACAGAATGGCAGCTTAATACTTTCCTAAAATCTCTCCAACAGAAAATCTATCAAAACGGGGTCTTCATTCTTCGGCACTCTTCAGACTTTAGATTACTGTGTATGTAACACAGACACAGTATGTAACACAGAGTTACTAATTAAAAACACCAACAATTTCCCCCTTTTTTGATTAGGGCAAACTCTGTGTAGTGTGTCTGTAAACAAAGATTCCCCCTGAATAGCTTCACCAAGCACAATAACGTGATAATATACTTCCCCCTCAATGTGCAGTCCCAAAGCCATAGAAACTGAAGCAAAACAGAACTCGCATGCGAATATACCAAGAGCAAAGACTAATAGTTTTGATCAAAAGTCATAGCTTAGCAGCAATATTACAACATTAGCAAACATCAGTAGTTCAAGAGCACAGATCCAGACACACATATTAGTTTCCCCCTTTTGCCGAATCAAAAGAGGAGAAGCAGAAGTCAAAATAAGCCTAGCAAGCAATCCTAAAATATAAGTCTGTTACACAGCAGAAACCCACAACAGCTTAACCACATAACCAGGAGCAAAAGAACGAAAATGAAAGATTCAAAAGGTGGGTTCAGGCTCCGTGGAGGAAGAGACATTTTGAGCAGAAAACTTGGACTCAATGGCGAGGATTCTCTTTTCCAAGGCATGTTGGTTGGCGATTAAAGTGTTGATCATGGCCAAAAGAGTTGACTCATGGGAAGTAGGCTGAGAGCGAGGAACCAAGGGATCCTGATGAGATGAGGGATTCTTCAGCTGCCAGCCGGAGTCAGTATGCTCAATAGACATCTTGGCGAGCGTGTGGCTGCCTAAAAAAGTGAGACCCTTTCAAGGAAACACCCTCCATCGTTTCCAGTGGGACATTGTAGAACTGAAAAACCTTCGTAAGCCACAACGAGTACGCAACTACTGGTTTCTGACCATTGATTATGCGCTTCCAGTGCGCAATCATGAGTTTTGGTAAAGAGATTTCCAGTTTATGTTCCAAACACCACATTAATGCTAAATCAATCGGGGTAACACGCTCACGCATATCATATCGTGGAGTCAGAACCTGATAAGCAAATAGATGGAGCAGCCTTGAAAGAGCACCAAAATCACGCTGCAAGTAATTACGAAGACGCGAACTAGCAGAATTCAACCCATAATGTTTCTGGACATCTCGAAGAGGAGCAACATCAATTTTCTGATGATTGAAGTCAGACAAACCAGCAAGCGGAACCTTGAGAATGTTTGCAAGCAAACCAGGAGACAATGTGATGCAAATACCAGCGACCTTGGATTCTAGTTCAGTCTCAGTAATCATAGACATATTAGTCACAAATTGCATTAGAGCTTCCGGATAATACACCGATTCTAAACTAAAAAGAGAATCCCACTTTTGAAACTCTATGTATTCAGCGATCTCAACCAAGTCATTTACCCTTAACCATTTATAGTCGATAACCTTGCCCATAATGATATCAGACGTCTGAACAGATCGTATAAACAACAGAGTCTGGGGAAATGGCCGTGTACCTTTAGATGATGGAGCGGAAACACGAGGACGGGGACCAGACACCGTTACTTTGCGTCTCTTGGAGCTTTTCGACCCCGTTCCATCGACACGGGGTAGTGGCATCTTCGCTGAAGCAGGAGAACAACCAGGTGAGGAAGGCACCTGGCGCTTGCGCTGATTGCGAGTTCGAAGACTTGGCATCCTGAAAATTATACTTAGTGAGAAGCTCAGACATATACTTCGTTTGACTGATGTGTGTTCCATCTGGTGTTTGACGAATTTGCAATCCAAGGAAATATGTAAGTTCACCCATGTTACTCATTTGAAACTCATTAGACATGAGAGTCTCAAATTCCTTGGCCAAAGTCGAATTCGTAGAGCCAAAAATGACGTCATCAACATAAATCTGGATGAGTAACATCTCAGAGCCAAGACTCCGTAAGAATAGAGTACGATCAACTGTGCCACGACTGAATCCCTGGTGAAGTAAGAAAGTTGTAAGTCTGTCATACCAAGCCCGAGGAGCTTGCTTAAGACCATAAAGAGCCTTTTTTAGACGAAATACATCATTTGGACGATCCAGACTTTCAAAACCAGGAGGCTGAGAAACATACACTTCCTCCTTCAGATATCCATTCAAAAATGCACACTTTACATCCATCTGATACAACTGAAAGCGATTAGCCGCAGCAAAAGCAATGAGTAACCGTATAGCTTCAAGTCACGCGACGGGAGCAAAAGTTTCATCAAAATCCAAACCTTCTTGTTGGTTATAACCCTTTGCTACCAAGCGAGCCTTGTTCCTCGAGATATTCCCCAGTTCATCCAGCTTGTTCCTGAACACCCACTTAGTTCCAATGATGTTATGATGTTCAGGACGTGGAACCAACTCCCAAACATCATTTCTCCGAAACTCATTGAGTTCCTCATGCATCGCGTTAATCCAATCAGAATCTGACAGAGCTTCCTTCACCGTCTTGGGCTCAAGTTGTGACAGGAACCCATGGTAAGCATAGAAACTATGAGCAGCGGAATGTGTCTGGACACCGGCGTGTATATCAGTGATAATGTTATCCATATTCACTCCGGGAGCTTGGCGAGCTGTAGGAGCACGCAAGACAATGGACGGATTAGCAGGTGGGAGAGTGGACTGAAGTTCAGAATGTACCTCAGTATTATCAAGAGGTGGGTCATCTGGATTACACGGCTGGCATTCCTGTGTAGCAGTAGGGATAATATGGTCATCATCTGAATCAGTACCATGCTCAGGCGTCTGCTCAGGAATGAAAGAAGGCTCATCTAAAGACCGTGCATCCCTTCCTCCAAAATTTGTTTCATCAAACTTTACATTAGCAGATTCTTCTACAAGTAGAGTGTGTTTGTTAAACACCCTATAAGCTTTGCTACTTTGTGCATATCCCAAGAAAACACCTTCGTCACTGCGAGTATCGAACTTTTCCATATTCGTAGCTTTCTGATTAAGAATAAAACAGCGACAACCAAAAACCCGGAGATGAGCAATGGAAGGCTTTCGTCCTTTGAATAGCTCATAAGGAGTTTTAAACAGAACTGGTTTGATCAGTGCCCTGTTGAGAATGTAACAAGCTGTATTTACAGCTTCTCCCCAAAAACTCTGTGACAACCCACTACTACAGAGCATTGTACGAGCCATTTCTTGCAGAGTTCTATTCTTACGTTCGACCACTCCATTCTGTTGTGGAGTACGCGAAGCTGAGTAAGTATGGGTGATCCCTCTGTCAGTGCAATACTTAGTAAAATGAGAATTCAAAAATTCTGTTCCTTGATCAGTGCGAATCCACTTAACAATTTGTCCTGTTTGTGTCTGTAACTGAGTGACAAGAGCCTTGAACTGGTCAAAAGTCTGATCTTTAGACAAGAGCAACTTAACCCATGTGAATCTTGAATAATCATCTACGACAACAAGTATATATTTCTTCCCCGATCTGCTCTCAACGCGCATAGGTCCCATCAAATCCATGTGTAACAGCTCAAGAGGACTAGTAGTACTTACAACAGCTTTTGCATTGTGAGCAACCCGGACTTGCTTACTTAAAGCACAGTCCTTACAAACTTCTGACGAATCAAGAGTCTTTGCAGGAAGACCGACGACCAGCCCCTTCGTACGCAGTCGATTTATAAGTCGAAAATGTGCATGACCAAGACGTCGATGCCATAAATGTACATCCTCTGTTGTCGCCGTGAGGCAAGATATATCATGAATAGATGAATTCACATCAATTACATAAAGATTTCCTTTCCGTACTCCCTGTAACAGCAGCTCATGAGTTAAACTGTTCCTGACTTGAAATCCCTTCGAGTCAAAAATGACCTGTGATGGACCCTTATCACAAACCTGAGAGACACTCAATAAGTCATGTTCTAGCCCTTCAACAAGACACACTTGATCAATATAAGCATCATGTCCGACGGTTCCAACACCCACAATCTTGCCTTTTCCGTTGTTCCCAAACTTAACCTTTCCACCATTCTGTTCTGTAAGAGAACTGAATTTCGTTCTGTCACCACTCATATGCCTCGAACATCCACTGTACATGAGCCACCAATTTTCAGTGTGTGACTGAGACTGTTCCTGTAAATTTAGACAGAAGAGTTAATTTTGGGGTACCCAGACTAGCTTGGGCCCGGTGGTATAAGAATATAAACTCCGTTAACACGTGTTGAGTGTACACCCACTTCATGTGAACGCTTAATTCTAGAGTTTTTTTCTCTGAGTTTGTTACACTGCCTAATAGTATGTCCTAACCGCCTACAATATCTGCAAGTAGGTTCAACCTTCCTACGTTTGAGCTAACCTGATAATGAGATTTTCTCACCGACTCCTGACCATACCCCAGTCCCTCCTTATCTGTACTTTTCTTGCTCAGCATTCTACAAAGGTTAATTTTCCCAGAATACCAACCAGGATTTTTCTGAGACTGTAACTCAAGTTCTCGGTTTTTCTTAAGTACCCATCAGTGAGAGACACAACTTCTTTATTCAGATTCTCATTACGATTGATCAAAGAACCAAACTCAACCTGCACCCAGTTTGGTAAAGTAGCAACTCTAGAGACCAAAGGACCTATAAATTTAACACTGGCATCGCATGAATTATCCGTTGTTTCTGAATCTGTTTGACTTTTAAGATCACTTATATTCTTTTCCAACAGACCTATCTTCTTCTCATAATCAAGCCTTTGAGATTCTAATTTCAGCACAGTTTCAGATAAAAAATCAAACATTTGTTTCTTTGTCAAAGACTCTAAAGACTCTTGAATATGAATCAGACTCACCTCACTATCCGGAAGAGCCTTTCGCCACTTTTCAGTTGCCATGAGACAAAATTCGATATCCGTATGTGACTCATCTGATTGTACTATTGCTGTCATACACGCTTGATCCTCGATCTCAGGTTATGAGTCTGTACCTGAGCCATCGTCTCCCCAGGCTGCAACAGCAGTTGTTGAGAATTTCTTGACTTTCTCCTGGAAGTTGTCTCTTTAGGGTAATGGACAATTCTTGACCTCATGTCCAGGTTTGTTGCACCTGAAACAGATTATAGGTCCCCTTTTCGAATTGTTACGGTTAAACTTTGCATTCTGACCTCTTCGTCCTCCAAAAATTCTTCGTATGCCATTGGCTATCATGGTAATCTCCTCTTCTTCATCTATCCCATCCTCATCTGATTCTGCCGTCTTTTTGCGTGCTTTTAAAGCTAAGTCTTTTCCTGCAGATGAAAAAGACGTTGTACCTTTCATCTTTCCCTCATAAACCATTAACTCAGATCCTAACTCTTCAAGTGACATTTTTGATAAGTCCTTGGTTGTTTCCAGCAAGGTAGTGTAGTGCAACCAATCTTTTCCAAGACTATCAAGACACCTCTCGTTTATGGTGCTGTTATCCAGTGTAACACCCACAGTCTTCATGTCACTTAAGATCTTGTCAAACTTCTCAAGAGTCTGAGTAATAGACTCACCATCCAGCATCCTGAAATTGTCAAACTGCCTCCTGTACTGTTTTTCTTTTGCCTTTCTGATCGAATCAGTTCCTTCATAGGCTACCTTAAGGAAACTCCAAACATCTTTAGCGGTCTGTATACCTAGCACTTTTTGTTGGTCTCCCTCCGTTAGTGAAGACACTATCACTCTCAGTGCCTGCTTGTTCTTGCTGAGTAGCTTCTTGTCGTTTTCATTCCAATCCTTCTTTTCCTTCGGCTTGGTCACTCCTTCTTCTGTAACTTGAGGAACCAGATCACCTTCTGTCACGACTGTCCATAATTCATAGTCAATCGACATCAGTTGATGTCCCATCTGTTCACACCAGCATGCATAATTGAACTTTGTAAGCTTTGGTGCTTTGACGTTATAAGAACCCATGTTGATCACCCTTAGAAGATTTCTCTTCTAAATTTTTCTGATGAGGAAAAAGAAAGGGAACCCTGCTCTGATACCAAATGAAGGTTCTTGCAGTGATAATTCGTTGTGAGGTAGTTACTCAAAACGTACAACGAATGTGAGTAATAGACTGACTATGAACTAAGCAACCCAGAAAGAGTTAACGATGAAAACAGAAACTTAAATCACGTGGAATCTCACTCCATTAACACGTATCAATACGATACAACCTAATTGCACAAGGAGAACATGCTCTCCATGTACTTGCACGTAATAAAACTAGAACGTCTCACCCTCTAGTGATTTTACCAGTACTCTCGAGACTTCTCTCTCAAAAACCTGTTTTCTCTTTTTTCAAAAACGTAATCTTGCTACAACCAGCAACATTACTTATATACTCTCAATAATACTAAAGCTAAAACTTAAAACGATAAAAGAAAATAAGTTTATCACTAATATATAAAATCCGTTAGGATTTTATTATCACAGAATGGCAGCTTAATACTTTCCTAAAATCTCTCCAACAGAAAATCTATCAAAACGGGATCTTCATTCTTCGGCACTCTTCAGACTTCAGATTACTGTGTATGTAACACAAAGACAGTATGTAACACAGAGTTACTAATTAAAAACACCAACACAAAGTCAGCGTCTGTCTCCACAAACCTCTCAGCTAGCCACGCAATGGGTATCTGGTTCCCCTTGTGAGTAGGGGGGACATCACCAAGAAGCCGCTGGTGTGGAGGGTGATTTTTCGGTATGAGGGGGTCTATCTAAATACGAACTAGCTGAGAAGCCTAGATCCTAGAAAATGCCATTCTGTGGAGGGTGAAAACCCGTTATTCTGGCAGCCCTCAAATACCTACTAAATCGTCCGTCTTTCCCAGAAAGCATAAAGGGGAGTGCAAGTGTGCACTACACCCGCTCTCGATGGGCTCCACGCGGACTTATGCCCTAAAGGCGCAAGTTGACTAGAGTCGCCACCTAGTTTGACCTATGATAACTGGGAAGGAAGATCGGGTTCTAGGAACCGTTAATTGACTCTGATGATTTGTTGCCTATGGAAAGGACTTATCTGATCATACTAGAGATTCTGCGTGGGTTCGCACTGGGTTACACCCCTTAGAAGTGGCAACGACCACGACTTCGGATTGGTGCCCGAGGAAACCTCGGTCTCCAATTGTCGGGATTGTCTTCTTTCAAAACCTTTTTGAAGAGATTCATTCAAAAGCCAAGGATAAGATTAGGACGAGAATAGAGAAAGAGGGTGGATGAGGCGAGCTTTTCTGCCAAGCTAACGCCAAGAAGAGGAATTGGTGAATTCAGATGAGCATAAAATGAATGAATGAACGAGACTTAGAGTCTAATGGTTTGAAGTTCGTGGGAGCCGAAGAAGGTTTAAGAGTTTTGAGAGGCATGAAGAACACCTTAGAGAGGGAAAGGGGTTTTTGTTTGGAATGGGGTCACACCCTAGATGGGCTGCCTACGTACTCAACTCCCTGTTGAGATCAGACCTTACGTAGTTCACGGTTTTTTGGATTGGGGATTTGTGAGGTTTTGAAGGGTTTGAAGTTTCGGATGTGAGAGGTTAGTCTGTGAGACGCTCGGGTCTATGAGACATTTGAGGTATTCATGTAATGAGAGGTATAGGATATCAAGGTCTATGAGACGCTCGGGTCTGTGAGACGTTTGAATCTTAAAATGGTGGAGAGATTGAGATGTTGAGTCTGTGGGGCGCTCGGGCCTATGAGACTTTGGAAGTTTGAGAGAAGTCGGGATTAGGGAGATGATTCCCGTTTGAGGTGATTTGGAGTTTGAATGATGATTTGAGTATGAAGTGATTCGGAGTTTTGAAGATGGTTTGAGTATGTGTGAGGCAATTGGAGTTTGAATTATGATCCCGGGTTTTTCGGGTACGATTTTCGAAAATGGTTGAGGAAAATCATTTTGTTGTAAAAGGGCGGATAATCCCGAGGGATTACCCTATGTACCCCCTCAAACACGACACTTAATTAATGGTAAGTGCCGAGGCTCAAAAGATGGGACAATGAATTTATGTCGAAAAATAGGATTTAGAGAGAAACACCATGAATGAGATGTTCTCGGTCAAACCCTAATAACTCTAACTCCCAGGTTTAAGACATTAAAAATCGAAAATACTGAAATCGAGTGGAAGAGAGTTAGACGATTCTAAAATCCCGGATACGACTAGGAAGGTCCTTACTTCCCTAGCACCCCGCCTTGTAAAACTCTAGGCTGCAATTAGGGGAGGTTTGTCGCCCTAATGCCCCGCCTAAAGAGATCCAGACTGCGACAAGGGAGGTTATGACCCCAGCGCCCTGCCTTGGATTTTCATTTTAGAAAGGGAGACAAGTGATGTTCTAACCAGGAAGGAAATGTTTTGAAGGGGTCAGACATTTCTTGTTCCCTGAAAACGTTTATTTGAGTTGAAAAGTAAGTTTGGAAACTTTTAAAGTTGTTCGGAATTCTCGGTAAGGAAACACTGATTTTGAGAAATGTTTTAGGAGAAAACTTTCTGTATATGTGAGAAGAACTTTCTGCATTTGAGAAGAGTTTTCTGTGATGTGAGAAGAGTTTTTCCTTTAAAATTCCACAAAATGGTTTCTTTTGAAAACTCGATGAAATTGGAATAAAGTGATTGTTTGAAATTCGAGAAAGGAGATTTTTTGGTTTTTTGGATTTTTGGAGTTCAAACGGGATTTACAAGTTGAGTTTGAATTGGATGTGTGGAAATTGGGTTCGATGGTTTGAATGAATTTGAATTGGGCTTGGGATGGGATTCGGTTTGGGTCGAACTCGGTTAGGGTTGGAAAACAAGGCGGGTCAAAGTTAGACCGAGTCAAAGTGGGATTGAGTCAAAGTTGGGTCAAGGTCAAACTTGGGCTGGTCAAAGTTCGGATTGGTCAAAGCTTGGGTCATGGTCAAAGCTTGGATCATGGTCAAAGTTCGGATTGGTCAAAGTTCGGATTGGTCAAAGCTTGGGTCATGGTCAAAGTTCAAGTTGGTCAAAATTTGAGTTGGTCAAAGTCAGGCTAGGTCAAAGTTCAGGTTGGTCAAAATTGGACCGGGTCAAAGTTGGACCGGATTGGGCCTTGGTCAAGGTTTGGGCCAGATTAGGCCTGAATTGGGCTTGGGTCCAAATGGGGTTGGGCCCAAATTGGACTTGATGGGCTGAGTTAGCTGATTTTATTATGGGATATCCAGAATTTTTATTATTGAATCGGATTATTGATTGTAAATTTTAATCTGAATATTAAGGGTGGTTGGGAAGATTCACACTAAGAAAGATGTTCCCCACAAACAGGTACTACGACCTCGGGTACTACGACCTTAATGTGGGTGACATCTGTGAGTAGTCCTAGGGCTTTTCTAAAGAGGCCCACAGAAAATTATGGGCCTAGCCCGAGCCTATCAATGCTAAAATGAATGGGCAACCTAGAGGGCAGTCTAGGGTTTCATATGCTTGCCCAAATGGACGACGAATGGACCAAGCACTAAAGTTGGCCCCATGGCCAGAACACTTGAATTCGATTGGGCCTGACCCAAAAACTAACAACAATAATTATACGATGGACATAGTTGATAAATAAAGAAGATGCAACAAAACCAATATGGAAGCCGTGAAACATATAAATGTACAATTGATGAATCCAGAATAAAAAAAACAGATAGATCTTTTCGATTGCACAATGTATAATCACATCTTCGGTTCAGTTTTTTCATAGTAACAAATTATTCAGATCCATCAATTTAAAGCATAACGAGCAAACTAGTAACTGTAGGTCAATCATGGACGAAAACATAATAACTTTGGTAAACAATATTTACATCAGGAGTTAATAAACAGAGATCAAACTTATGAGTATGAGCTAGAATAAATTGCTTAGCTCAATATCCGAATCAACAAATCCATGTGTGCCAAGCTCGATCCAGGTCTAGTCCCGCATCTTGAAGGAAATGTACGAAGTCCAAGAGAAGTCCCAGCCAAACAAACCCACAGATACGTGCCTCGGTCGTGTTTAAGCAGCGTTAGCAGAACGAAGAACAAAACTGTGATAATACAATGGATGGCTTAAGAATCCAAACTTCACTCGTTGCAGTTGCTGGCTACCGTTTTTTTCAGAAACCGCCATGGCTCACCTCAAATCAAAAACATCGAATTCAGATGCTGAACAGAACAATTTCACACCGTAGAGAAAAGAACCCGAGTTAGCAAACGTAGTCCACTGTTGGTGATGTTCGAATCCGGAAAAACAAACTAGCTATTCGTGGAGGCGCGCCACCGAAAAACTCAGAGAAAGTGGATTAATGTTTCTGCTAACCAGCGTGTGAAGAGAATGAAAGAGAGCTGGAGTTTGTATGCTCCATGTTCGGCAGTTGGGCTGCAAAATTACCAGGGGAGAGAGGTGGAAGGAAAGCAGAGCATGTATGCTCTTATTTCGCCAGATTGGGTGAGTAAAATTGCCGGGACTGAAGAGAAGGATAGGGACGGGGTATGTATGTTCTTGGTACGCAGATTGAGCAGCAAAATTGCCAGAGTGAAAAGGATGAGGGCGACAGCGGGTATGTAAGTTCTACGTTCGCCACTCGGTTTGCAAAATCACAGTAAGGAGAAAGATTAGAATTGAGGCTGTGCAGCAGATCCAGTAACTTGGCTCTACAGAGGCGCAGGCACGGGATAAGAATGACGGGAGGTACAGAGCGCGCTTGTTCCTTGTTTTCCAACAGCGAGGAGAAAAGCAATAGAGGCGGATTGCTCGGCGATGAAGATGGAAGGAGCGGTTGCTGTTTCGATTTTGTTTTTAGGTTGAAGATGAGATGAGAAGAAGGAGATGAGAGTCTCGTAAAAAAAAATCAGAGATGATGTTGGTGTGGCTTCAATTGAACAGAGAAGGTGAGCTGAGGAGGAAATCGTGGAAGTTGAGGCATGTCGGCTGCCGTCTTGCTACTGTAGGGTTTTCTATGTTGTTATTAATATAAATGTTAACGAGCTCCTTGGTAGACAGAGGCCTACTGAGTTTTTGGACTAACAGAGAAAAATGGGCTTCATTTTTTGGTATTGAGATAGGAAGAGCGGATCCAAGAGAATCAGACCACAAGGCCTCATTTGACTGGTTTGTTGGGTGAAAGAGAATAATAAAGTGAAAATGTGAAATAAGTAGATAGACAAAAGGACGGGTTTAAAACCGGATGATTGTTGGAAATTCATTTTTGGAAACCGTTGTTTTTTTTATTTCTGAAATGCTTTGAGAAAATGATTTAAGAATTTTATCGTAAAATGACGGTTTCGTTTTGGCATGCACGTTGATACGTTTTGAGAAAGAAAGGCGACGACCCGTCTTATTTTATTTGCTACTCGAAATTTGCTTTAGGGGGTGAGAATTTTGGTGTCTACAGATGGCTCCCCTTGATTCAATTTTGCAAGCCCTTGCAGAATTGGATCAAGGTTGACGGGGCCAAAAATTCTCACTACGGTTTTGTGTTTTGATGGGATGCGCTCGTGAGTGTATGAATGTGATTGAAAGTACGAGGACTTATGACGAGCCTCAACTAGACCTCTTGACATCTAGCTATAGGACTTATGACGTGCCTATAATGCAATTAGAAGTACGAGGACTTATGACGAGCCTCAACTAGACCTCTTGACATCTAGTCATAAGACTTATGACGAGCCTATGATACTAACAATTAGGTTGATTGGGTGCACGAGGACTTATGACGAGCCTCAACTAGACCTCTTGACATCTAGCTATAGGACTTATGACGAGCCTATAATGCAATTGGAAGTACGAGGACTTATGACGAGCCTCAACTAGACCTCTTGACATCTAGTCATTGGACTTATGACGAGCCTATGATACTAACAATTAGGTTGATTGGGTGCACGAGGACTTATGACGAGCCTCAACTAGACCTCTTGACATCTAGCTATAGGACTTATGACGAGCCTATAATGCAATTGGAAGTACGAGGACTTATGACGAGCCTCAACTAGACCTCTTGACATCTAGTCATAGGACTTATGACGAGCCTATGATACTAACAATTTGATTGATTGGGCTGCACGAGGAATTATGACGAGCCTCAACTAGACCTCTTGACATCTAGCTATAGGACTTATGACGAGCCTATAATGCAATTGAAAGTACGAGGACTTATGACGAGCCTCAACTAGACCTCTTGACATCTAGCCATAGGACTTATGACGAGCCTATGATACTAACAATTTGATTGATTGGGTTGCACGAGGACTTATGACGAGCCTCAACTAGACCTCTTGACATCTAGCTATAGGACTTATGACGAGCCTATAATGCAATTGAAAGTACGAGGACTTATGACGAGCCTCAACTAGACCTCTTGACATCTAGCCATAGGACTTATGACGAGCCTATGATACTAACAATTTGATGATTGGGTTGCACGAGGACTTATGACGAGCCTCAACTAGACCTCTTGACATCTAGCTATAGGACTTATGACGAGCCTATAATGCAATTGAAAGTACGAGGACTTATGACGAGCCTCAACTAGACCTCTTGACATCTAGCCATAGGACTTATGACGAGCCTATGATACTAACAATTTGATTGATTGGGCTGCACGAGGACTTATGACGAGCCTCAACTAGACCTCTTGACATCTAGCTATAGGACTTATGACGAGCCTATAATGCAATTGAAAGTACGAGGACTTATGCCGAGCCTCAACTAGACCTCTTGACATCTAGCCATAGGACTTATGACGAGCCTATGATACTTTATGGAGTTGTACGAAAATCGCTGCTTTTGTGGTTGATTTGAGGATAACTTTGATTGTGGATTGATTTGGGATGGATGTTTTTTGGTGATCTGTGAGGGATGTGATAGTCGAATGGTTACTATCGATGTCGCCTTTGACTTTGTCAGTGTGGGACTTGTGTTTCGGTTTTGCTTTGACAGTCTCGCCCGATGTGCACTACGGTTTCGGGATTTGATAGGACTCTTGGCTCCAGAGTTTTGAGATGGCTCCGGTATGGCTCTTGAGTTTTTGTTTTGGTTTTGTGATTTTGTGGTCGGTTTTCGAAAGGATGGTTTCGTGAATGAGTGACTTTGGACCTTGATGGCTTTGATATGACCGGATGACTTTGGTATGATCAGATGGCTCCGGTTTGATATGTGACTCCCTTGTGAGCAACGACTCTGGGGTGGTTGGTGGGTTTTGATTCGAATGGGGATTTTCGGGATCGTTGGTGGGTTTCAATTTGGATTGAGATTTTCGGGATGGTTGGTGGGTTTCAATTTGTTTTGGATTTTGAGTCGAATGGTGGGTTGATGTGATTGGTGGATTGTATTGTGGTTGATGCATTTTGATGTGATTGATAACTTTTTGGTCATGGATGGGTGGCTTCGGTCCGGTTATGACTTCAGGATTTCCTCATGATGGCTCCAGGGTAGCTCGGGATGGCTCGGGGAAGGGCTATGAGATGGCTCCATTGGTGATGGCGAGGAAGAAAGGGGAACTTTCGCCTGTGAAGTGGTTATGATACATGCAGATATTAAATGTCGGATACGATGCAAAATGCATATGCAATTTTTGGAGAGAAGGTATGGCCTTATCTTTATTAATATGAGGTTTACGAATATAAGACATCTTTGGTTCGATCTTGAGTGATTGTTCAACTGGAATGCGTGAATCACTTTCCTCTCACGGAGGGATATGGGTCAATCTCTTGTGAGTGTGGTTGTGTGTGCTAATGGTGTGATGATGCTCTCGATGCTCGGAGTAGTATTTTCCTTAGAATTTCTTTCGAGGTTCTGGACCTTCCGATCCTTACAAATTCCTCACCTGCAATGGGTTTAGATGTTTATGATTTGGTGCTTCGATCAAAGAGTCACTCGCACTCAGAAGACCTTGTGGGTTAAGGTCACTCATTCGCTCATGGTCCCTTTAGTATGACAGGACATGTTGATGACAAGTATGAAGCTTATGATTCATGTTTCAGATCCGATACTTTCAGTTAACGCTCACCAACTAACGAGTCAGAGGTCTTTTATTGGGTTATAACGGGGTTGAGGGGTAAGATGTATGTCACATGGGATTGGAGGATTTGTTTAGGAACTGTGGAGCTTTTGTGCAATAGAGGACATGTTTCGCCTTTGCCATGGGTGGAATGATCAGACGGGTTTTGATAACCCCTTATCGGTTTCTTCGGGACATCATTGGTCCTTTTGCTTATTTTCTCTTTCTTGCCTCTTCTGGTGTATGGTTTGAACTTTCTTCTCATTTTTGTTATCTGAAATTGCATTTGGCTCATCGAATTTCTCAAGCATTCTTTCCTTTGTATTTTGGCTTTCAGCTTTGAAGTTGCATTGACTCATTGATCTTCTTGAACATTTTATTTGTTGTTTTTCTTGTGAAAGATGGTGGGGAGGGGTCATGGCTCCGGCTCCTTCGAGATCCTCTATTGCACCGGTAAGTGTGTATATGTGGGGTGGCATATTGTGGAGTTTTTTTTTTTGAAGAAAGAGTTTTTCATGAAAGGCTCAGCGGGGCTCACTAAGGGATGATGTAGAGGGCAGTCAAAGCTTTTTGGTTTTTGTGGAGATTTCTATTCCTAAGTGCCTCGTCATTCTCCTTAGTCAATGATTGTTTTCTTACTATTCTCAGATCTTTGCATGAATCACAGTTCGTACCCTGTTTATCGACATTGATCTCACTGTGTATTGTGCCTCTCCTTGTGCTGAAGGAATGCACATGTCGCTCATGGTTTTACCACTATGGACTCGCTCTATCTTCCCTCATCGCTCAGCGGATTGTCCAATACCCTCATTTAAAATTCAAGAGAAAATACTGCTCTTCGCACACTACTCACTTGGTTTGTGGTGCTGATTTTGATTGGACCCTTGTGTTCGTTGACGGGTCGAGAGTTTAGCGGTTCACGCACTCTATTCAAACAATCAATCAAGATTTTCCCCAAAGATGTCGTTTCGATACAAGAGTATGCAAATGCGATTGCCTACCATGCGATGTATTGTGGTAATATGGAATTACTATGTATAATATGCATGAAATGCTGAAAATGAAGAATGGAGATGGTTGACTGAATATATTTTTTTTTTCTTTTGTTTTGTTTTTTGGATGCAGTGCATGGGTGGTAAGGCTACACCTAGTCTCGCTTGAGTCAAATTCAGCTCATGGTTCGTGAAGCTCATCCCATTACTGTTGGCCTTGAAGATGGTCTAGTTGTTGGGGTCGTTGTCGGGGTAGTGATTCTCAAGTGAGGTTGGGTTAGTGATTGGCTCCTGGATTTTGGTACTTTTAGGGAGTGACAACTCCCGCATGGTGACCCACGATATGGAAAGGACTGCTTCTTTTCATCTTGGGCACTGATGCACATGGCAGAGGTTCAAACTCCCCGGTGTTTTCTACTATCCCTTTGAAGATCAGGCTTGGATATTGAGGTGTTGGGATGAAAGGTGATATGTGATGAGGTGAGGGTGGAACACGTGATAGTGCAATATTTTTTGTGGTAGACAGGACTCGTACATGACAGATGTTTTTGAATGGACTAAATGTGATTGTGACCTTTTTTTTTGTCATGAATGCAATGCATGTGTTTTGCTTTGTGCTCGGTTGCATTTGTTGGTGTTGTTTATCTAGGGGATACCTCCTGTAGATACCGTGAATTCTCGCCCCGTAAAGCAAGGTTGATGAATGACATATAACTGTGAGAGGTCGCCCCCCTATTCGTTCTTTCCATTATACGTGCATGCCAAAAGAAACCAAGTTTGGAAAAACAATTTTGAAAACACGTGTTCTCAAAGTGGTGGATTTTCCCAATATGAATTTTGACGCTCGGTCATTCGCAAATAAAATAGGGGGTGGGGAACCCTATACACATTGATCTAAATAAACTCGAAGGGAATGTATAAACCTATACATGTAATCTATTTAGAAATGGACAAGCTAGAAAGGAATCATAGGGAAAACCTATACATCATAAATTCTAAAAAGTCATTAAAAGGGGGAATTTTGAGTTAACTTCTTCAGAACTCTTCTGGTCCATCTTCATGCTTCTGGTTGATTGCTCGCTCATCTTCGGGCTCTTGGCCGGCTGCTCGCTCAAGTTCAGGCTGTTGCAGCGAAGTGGTACTGCTATCAAGCAAAACGAGCTGGTGTTCTTCTGATTCTTTACATTCTTGGACTCGACGTTTGTTTGGATGTGGTTGGTCTTCATGTGTTTCGATTTGTTTCACGGGCTTGTGTTCTTCTGATTTCCGACATTCCTGAACGCGAATGGTTGTTGATAGTCTTCATGTTGCTGGATTCGGACTGGTGCTCCTCTGATCTTTGGTTCAAATGGTTGGTGTTGGTCTTCACGTTGCTCGGCTAGCTCCGCGGGTTGGTGCATCTATGGCTTTCGGCTGGATCCGCGTAGCCGGTCTTCATGCTGCTTCACTTGCTCCGACGATAAGAATGAGGGATATTTTTGAGAAAGGAAAGGTGAATGATGGAGCACGAAATCTCATGTAAAAATTCACCACTTTTGTGAAAACACAAAATGACTAGTACGCTCCACGGTAATGACCGCTGCTCTTGAAGGTGGGCAGAACTTCAAAAATAGCGGGTCACAACATGAGGACTAAATCATTTATTTGAAATACGTTGTGAAAATCAATTTTTGAAAACCGTTTTCGAAAACTATTTTGAAATGATGTTGAAAATTGTTGTTTGTAGAAAGTAGGTTTTTTTCAAAATCTATATTTTTTTAAATAAATTGTTTTGGAAATAACATTTTGGTAAAATAAAGTTTTTAAAGATGAGGTGACAGGTTTTAAAACCCCGAATGTTTATGAGTGAAATTTAGGTGAGGTTCTAAATTAAACGAGCTCGTAAAAAGCTTTAAGGGACATACGAAAGAGAATTCCGAACATTTTAAAAACAGATTGGTTTGAAAAAGTGGTTTGCACACATGTATAGCAAATAGTAAATCGTGGCTATATTTGATGTGGAGCTGTAAGTGTTAATGTTGGGATAATCACTTTCCAGGTCAATTATGTTTCCGTCTCACCGGGGGAACCATCGTCCCTTCACTGTTCATCTCTCGGGCTTTTTCTCTACTATGCCTTTATGGGGCACGTTATCAAGAATGTCCGGAGTGCTTAAGTTCGAAAGGTCAGGACACCCGAGATGATTAGGAAACATACGCCACGGCCAGTGATGATCCGACAACACGCTCACTTTTCGGGAAACTCGGGGAAGTACTGCATGGGAACGGGTCTCTCATCATCTGCACGGTCAGGTGTGTCTAAAGTCCAAATTATTCACTGACTACGTTGTGCCATGTATGGTATCCGGTAAATACGGGATCCTCTATGGACGTGTAGCGTGACATCGGGCTTTAGAGACACCCGTGGTGCAGATGAACAATGGAGAACTGAGCCCATGCAATCTTCAGGGTAAGGCAGAAGGACGGTCAGACAGGCGGCATATAAGGGGGTGACTCCCATAAACCCGTCTTAGACACCGGACCAGGTAGCTGGACACTGAAGGCTCAGAGTTCACTATATGCTGGCTTCGACTCGAAAAGGTAAGTGTTGAAGGATCATGAGTTTTCAAGGCGTAGATACTACGATCATACCGCCTCGTGTGCATAGTCCTTACTACGAAGGGCATCTGCTCATGGGGAATCAATTGTGGACCAATATTTATCCTGACCGCAAATTTCAAGGGTGACACAGAGGAATGCATGTCCTAAGCTACCCTATGCACCCACCTCAGGACTATTCCTAACAGTTCAATATCACAACTAAAAGCGGTAAATAAATGCGCAGGCAAAGAGAGGGAAGAAGTTAGGCCCCTAATGGGCCCACCTACCTGAAGTTCCTGCAAGTTAGTCTAGCATAATCGCGCAATTATGTAGCAAGCAAAGCGCAGATGGCAAGCAAAGTCAAGTATAAACTACACACTCCCATCCTAACTATCCTCACCAATCACACTCTAAGTGTGGAATAGAGTAACCCTAAAGGCTTGGAATAAATCTCTTGAAGGTTTTGAAAGAAGTGGGGAAATCCCGACAATTTTGAATGGAGTTCAGTCTTCCTTGAGTTTGAGAAAAACTTACTCAAGTTTTCCCCAGCAGAGTCGCCATTCTGTGGAGAGTGATTTTTCGGTATGAGGGGGTCTATCTAAATTCGAACTAGCTGAGAAGCCTAGATCCTAGAAAAGGCCATTCTGTGGAGGGTGAAAACCCGTTATTCTGGCAGCCCTCAAATACCTACTAAATCGTCCGTCTTTCCCAGAAAGCATAAAGGGGAGTGCAAGTGTGCACTACACCCGCTCTCGATGGGCTCCACGCGGACTTATGCCCTAAAGGCGCAAGTTGACTAGAGTCGCCACCTAGTTTGACCTATGATAACTAGGAAGGAAGATCGGGTTCTAGGAACCGTTAATTGACTCTGATGATTTGTTGCCTATGGAAAGGACTTATCTGATCATACTAGAGATTCTGCGTGGGTTCGCACTGGGTTACACCCCTTAGAAGTGGCAACGACCACGACTTCGGATTGGTGCCCGAGGAAACCTCGGTCTCCAATTGTCGGGATTGTCTTCTTTCAAAACCTTTTTGAAGAGATTCATTCAAAAGCCAAGGATAAGATTAGGACGAGAATAGAGAAAGAGGGTGGATGAGGCGAGCTTTTCGGCCAAGCTAACGCCAAGAAGAGGAATTGGTGAATTCAGATGAGCATAAAATGAATGAATGAACGAGACTTAGAGTCTAATGGTTTGAAGTTCGTGGGAGCCGAAGAAGGTTTAAGAGTTTTGAGAGGCATGAAGAACACCTTAGAGAGGGAAAGGGGTTTTTTGTTTGGAATGGGGTCGCACCCTAGATGGGCTGCCTACGTACTCAACTCCCTGTTGAGATCAGACCTTACGTAGTTCACGGTTTTTTGGATTGGGGATTTGTGAGGTTTTGAAGGGTTTGAAGTTTCGGATGTGAGAGGTTAGTCTGTGAGACGCTCGGGTCTATGAGACATTTGAGGTATTCATGTAATGAGAGGTATAGGATATCAAGGTCTATGAGACGCTCGGGTCTGTGAGACGTTTGAATCTTAAAATGGTGGAGAGATTGAGATGTTCGAGTCTGTGGGCGCTCGGGCCTATGAGACTTTGGAAGTTTGAGAGAAATCGGGATTAGGGAGATGATTCCCGTTTGAGGTGATTTGGAGTTTGAATGATGATTTGAGTATGAAGTGATTCGGAGTTTTGAAGATGGTTTGAGTATGTGTGAGGCATTGGAGTTTGAATTATGATCCCGGGTTTTTCGGGTACGATTTTCGAAAATGGTTGAGGAAAATCATTTTGTTGTAAAAGGGCGGATAATCCCGAGGGATTACCCTATGTACCCCCTCAAACACGACACTTAATTAATGGTAAGTGCCGAGGCTCGAAAGATGGGACAATGAATTTATGTCGAAAAATAGGATTTAGAGAGAAACACCATGAATGAGATGTTCTCGGTCAAACCCTAATAACGTCTCTAACTCCCAGGTTTAAGACATTAAAAATCGAAAATACTGAAATCGAGTGGAAGAGAGTTAGATGATTCTAAAATCCCGGATACGACTAGGAAGGTCCTTACTTCCCTAGCACCCCGCCTTGTAAAACTCTAGGCTGCAATTAGGGGAGGTTTGTCGCCCTAATGCTCTGCCTAAAGAGATCCAGACTGCGACAAGGGAGGTTATGACCCCAGCGCCCTGCCTCGGATTTTCATTTTAGAAAGGGAGACAAGTGATGTTCTAACCAGGAAGGAAATGTTTTGAAGGGGTCAGACATTTCTTGTTCCCCGAAAACGTTTATTTGAGTTGAAAAGTAAGTTTGGAAACTTTTAAAGTTGTTCGGAATTCTCGGTACGGAAACACTGATTTTGAGAAATGTTTTAGGAGAAAACTTTCTGTATATGTGAGAAGAACTTTCTGCATTTGAGAAGAGTTTTCTGTGATGTGAGAAGAGTTTTTCCTTTAAAATTCCACAAAATGGTTTCTTTTGAAAACTCGATGAAATTCGAATAAAGTGATTGTTTGAAATTCGAGAAAGGAGATTTTTTGGTTTTTTGGATTTTTGGAGTTCAAACGGGATTTACAAGTTGAGTTTGAATTGGATGTGTGGAAATTGGGTTCGATGGTTTGAATGAATTTGAATTGGGCTTGGGATGGGATTCAGTTTGGGTCGAACTCGGTTAGGGTTGGAAAACAAGGCGGGTCAAAGTTAGACCGAGTCAAAGTGGGATTGAGTCAAAGTTGGGTCAAGGTCAAACTTGGGCTGGTCAAAGTTCGGATTGGTCAAAGTTCAGATTGGTCAAAGCTTGGGTCATGGTCAAAGCTTGGATCATGGTCAAAGTTCGGATTGGTCAAAGTTCGGATTGGTCAAAGCTTGGGTCATGGTCAAAGTTCAAGTTGGTCAAAATTTGAGTTGGTCAAAGTCAGGCTAGGTCAAAGTTCAGGTTGGTCAAAATTGGACCGGGTCAAAGTTGGACCGGATTGGGCCTTGGTCAAGGTTTGGGCCAGATTAGGCCTGAATTGGGCTTGGGTCCAAATGGGGTTGGGCCCAAATTGGACTTGATGGGCTGAGTTAGCTGATTTTATTATGGGATATCCAGAATTTTTATTATTGAATCGGATTATTGATTGTAAATTTTAATCTGAATATTAAGGGTGGTTTGGGAAGATTTCACACTAAGAAAGATGTTCCCCACAAACAGGTACTATGACCCTCGGGTACTACGACCTTAATGTGGGTGACATCTGTGAGTAGTCCTAGGGCTTTTCTAAAGAGGCCCACAGAAAATTATGGGCCTAGCTCGAGCCTATCAATGCTAAAATGAATGGGCAACCTAGAGGGCAGTCTAGGGTTTCATATGCTTGCCCAAATGGACGACGAATGGACCAAGCACTAAAGTTGGCCCCATGGCCAGAACACTTGAATTCGATTGGGCCTGACCCAAAAACTAACAACAATAATTATACGATGGACATAGTTGATAAATAAAGAAGATGCAACAAAACCAATATGGAAGCCGTGAAACATATAAATGTACAATTGATGAATCCAAAATAAAAAAAACAGATAGATCTTTTCGATTGCACAATGTATAATCACAGCTTCGGTTCAGTTTTTTCATAGTAACAAATTATTCAGATCCATCAATTTAAAGCATAACGAGCAAACTAGTAACTGTAGGTCAATCATGGACGAAAACATAATAACTTTGGTAAACAATATTTACATAAAGAGTTAATAAACAGAGATCAAACTTATGAGTATGAGCTAGAATAAATTGCTTAGCTCAATATCCGAATCAACAAATCCATGTGTGCCAAGCTCGATCCAGGTCTAGTCCCGCATCTTGAAGGGAATGTACGAAGTCCAAGAGAAGTCCCAGCCAAACAAACCCACAGATACGCGCCTCGGTCGTGTTTAAGCAGCGTTAGCAGAACGAAGAACAAAACTGTGATAATACAATGGATGGCTTAAGAATCCAAACTTCACTCGTTGCAGTTGCTGGCTACCGTTTTTTTCAGAAACCGCCATGGCTCACCCCAAATCAAAAACATCGAATTCAGATG
This sequence comes from Limonium bicolor, assembly GCA_023374045.1. Taxonomy (NCBI): domain Eukaryota; kingdom Viridiplantae; phylum Streptophyta; class Magnoliopsida; order Caryophyllales; family Plumbaginaceae; genus Limonium; species Limonium bicolor. Next base: position 113,831,230 of record CM041780.1, read on the forward strand.
CTGAACAGAACAATTTCACACCGTAGAGAAAAGAACCCGAGTTAGCAAACGTAGTCCACTGTTGGTGATGTTCGAATCCGGAAAAACAAACCAGCTATTCGTGGAGGCGCGCCACCGAAAAACTCAGAGAAAGTGGATTAATGTTTCTGCTAACCAGCGTGTGAAGAGAATGAAAGAGAGCTGGAGTTTGTATGCTCCATGTTCGGCAGTTGGGCTGCAAAATTACCAGGGGAGAGAGATGGAAGGAAGGCAGAGCATGTATGCTCTTATTTCGCCAGATTGGGTGAGTAAAATTGCCGGGACTGAAGAGAAGGATAGGGACGGGGTATGTATGTTCTTGGTACGCAGATTGAGCAGCAAAATTGCCAGAGTGAAAAGGATGAGGGCGACAGCGGGTATGTAAGTTCTACGTTCGCCACTCGGTTTGCAAAATCACAGTAAGGAGAAAGATTTGAATTGAGGCTGTGCAGCAGATCCAGTAACTTGGCTCTACAGAGGCGCAGGCACGGGATAAGAATGACGGGAGGTACAGAGCGCGCTTGTTCCTTGTTTTCCAACAGCGAGGAGAAAAGCAATAGAGGCGGATTGCTCGGTCGACGAAGATGGAAGGAGGCGGTTGCTGTTTTGGTTTTGTTTTTAGGTTGAAGATGGATGGAGAAAGGAGATGAGAGTCTCGTAAAAAAAAATCAGAGATGATGTTGGTGTGGCTTCAATTGAACAGAGAAGGTGAGCTGAGGAGGAAATCGTGGAAGTTGAGGCATGTCGGCTGCCGTCTTGCTACTGTAGGGTTTTCTATGTTGTTATATAATAGAATGTTAACGAGCTCCTTGGTAGACAGAGGCCTACTGAGTTTTTGGACTAACAGAGAAAAATGGGCTTCATTTTTTGGTATTGAGATAGGAAGAGCGGATCCAAGAGAATCAGACCACAAGGCCTCATTTGACTGGTTTGTTGGGTGAAAGAGAATAATAAAGTGAAAATGGTGAAATAAGTAGATAGTCAAAAGGGACGGGTTTAAAACCGGATGATTGTTGGAAATTCATTTTTGGAAACCGTTGTTTTTTTTTTTTTATTTCTGAAATGCTTTGAGAAAATGATTTAAGAATTTTATCGTAAAATGACGGTTTTGTTTTGGCATGCACGTTGATACGTTTTGAGAAAGAAAGGCGACGACCCGTCTTATTTTATTTGTTACTCGAAATTTGCTTTAGGGGGTGAGAATTTTTGGTGTCTACAGCTGGCACACCGCATTCACATCCACATTATTGGTGGGGAAACAGATAGGTTCCCCCTCAGTAGGCAACCCAAAAAGCACACTAACATCCTCTAAGGTTATGGTAACCTCCCCGAATGGCATCAAGAATGTGTGGGTCTTAGGACGCCATCTATCAATCAAAGCGCTGATGATGCCAGTACAGTTATTCAATCTCATATTTGCTGGCCCAAAAAAACCAGCTGTAGCAACATATGGAAGTATAGCATCATTTAGGGCAGTAGCACCCTTCCAGCAGGATCTTGTTTTCAAATTCCTATTTTGGTACTGTGCATACATCTACATTCCATACAAATTACAATTTAATAGAGCACAAATAACAATTAACAAATTAATCATCATCAAACAAATAAGAAATATCAAAAACATAACAAAAGTTCGAATATTAATACAATAACTACATTATAATCATCTAGAATGTAATTTACAAAAATTGTTATGCTATGCTACCTACAATTAACTCATACGGTCTATAAACTAAGTAATTATATTGAATTAACAATTAAACAGAATTACTGTTACACAGACAGATAATAATTAGACTAAACAACTACATATAGTAAATGTTATTTAACTAAACCATATATAATCATCTAGAATGTAATTTACAAAAATTGTTATGCTATGTTACCTACAATTAACTCATACGGTCTATAAAGTAAGTAATTATATTGAATTAACAATTAAACAGAATTACTGTTACACAGACAGATAATAATTAGACTAAACAACTAAATATAGTAAATGTTATTTAACTAAACCATATATAATCATCTACAATATAATTTACAAAAATTGTTATGCTACATTACCTACAATTAACTCATACGGTCTATAAACTAAGCAATTATATTGAATTAACAATTAAACAGAATTACTGTTACACAGACAAATAATAATTAGACTAAACAACTAAATATAGTAAATGTTATTTAACTAAACCATATATAATCATCTAGAATGTAATTTACAAAAATTGTTATGCTACGTTACCTACAATTAACTCATACGATCTAGAAACTAAGTAATTATATTGAATTAACAATTAAACAGAATTACTGTTACACAGACAGATAATAGAATCCAAATAATACCAAACAATAATAAAATTACTTGTACTAATCATATACAAAGAAACTATAATTATTGTATCGATTACCACTATATCAAATATCTAAATACACTAGAAATGTAAATTATTACAATATACATTAATTAGTAATACTAACCGGGTCATTGGAGGCATACGCAGCAGATATATGTGTCGTCTGCAAACTGAACGGCTGTGACTCCACCGGACCATGCTCACCCATATCATATTGATCAGCCATACTATAGTTCCTATGCAAACAAAGGATTTTAGAGGAGAGGATTTGGATACAATTGAGGTGTTTTGGAAAAAATGAGCCTTCTATCCTCACTTCTAAGCGCAATGCAGTGTTATATAGGGCGTTGTACAGAAGCCGATAAATGAATTATCGGCTTCTGTACAACGCCCAACGGTCGAATTTTGCGTTGTACAGAAGCCGATAATTCATTTATCGGCATCACTGAAGCCGATAAATGAATTATCAGATTCTGTACAACGTTTAAAAAAAAACCCGGAATCGGGAATTCAACTGCAAAACACTCTTGCATGGGAAATGATGGGGCCAAACACCCGTGTACGGGAAATTTTCCATCTCAAATGGGCATTGGGGGATGGTGAATTGATATGATTCTGGCAATAACGACAATAAATCATACCAGTGCAAATGTTAAGGTAGCCCATAGGCGGGGGCTGCCACATCCTCTACGAGGAAAGGGGGATGAGACCTTCATCATCAAAATGTAAGCATCAGTAAAAGAGCTATTTACCTCAACTTCTTTCCACCACGATAGCTCCGAATTATGCTTGACTTTATTCCTCGAGGCGTAGATGACCCAGAGCTTATTAGCCACAAGAGAGAGCTTCTTCACACTCCACACCTCGGTCATCCGAAGGGACCAATCTAACATACCATCCACATTCTTAGGAACATCATTAACATCAAACAATCCCCTCCATAAATCGCTAACTGCACAATAATGGAAAAAACAATGGGCCAAACTATCCTTGTCCCCACAAAAGAAGCAATTTGAATCCCCTCCAATCCTTCTAGCCAGATTATCCTGACAAGGGATAATATTACCCAGGAACTTCCAGAGGTTAAGCTTGACTCCTGGGCAGTAAATAGAGGAATTAATCTTCTTCTCAACCCTCCCTATGAAATGAGACGGATTGGAAGAGCTCCCCACACCTGTTTCCTTCACCAAGTAATTATAAGCAGATTTGACCGAGAACTTTTTATCTTTTGAAAACGCCCAGAACCACTGATTAGAACTAACCAAATATTGAGTCGGGGAAGACATAATCACAACCCCCATGGAAGGAGAGGCCTGAGAGCCTTCTCTAAGCAGATCCAGGACCGAAGAGATGGACTTCCAGATAGTACTACCTTTAATCGAAGGATATCACTCTCTGATGTTATTATGGGGATAATAGAGATGTTTCATAACTTGAGCCACTAATGACCCCGGGTTAATTAGAAGTCTCCAAAGTTGTTTCACCAAAAGAGCTTTGTTAAAATTCTCCACTTCTCTGAATCCAAGTCCACCTTGATCCACATTCACACAAACCTTAGACCATTTAGTCCAATGGAGAGCTTTTTTATCAACTTTTTCACTCCACCAGAACGAGGAAAAGGCTGAATTGAGTTTCGCAATGATGCCCTTGGGAAGAGCAAAGAGGGACATGGTATAGTTGGGTATAGACTGGAGAACACTAGATACCATAATGGATCTCGCTGCTTGAGCCATAGGTTTGGTCCAGCTGGAAACCTTTTTGTGGACGGATTCAAGAAGATAGCTAAACAGGTCGTATTTTCTCCTTCCTATCTTAAGGGGAACACCCAGATATTTAGAGAAGCAGGATACCTCTTGGACATTGAGTAAGCTAGAGAGATTATCTTTGATGGAAGGGGATAATCTTTTGCTAAACACAAGTTCAGATTTGAGATGATTAATTTTGTGTCCGGAGGTTAGGAGAAATTTGGTGAGAATGTGATTCAGGCGGGAGATATTTGTGGGGTTGGCTTTACCAAAGAGGAGAAGATCATCCACAAAAGCTAGGTGGGAGATAGACGGGCAAAGGGGGGAAAGCTTAATCCCATGATAATCACCAATATTATCTGACTTGTTAAGGAAACTCGATAGAGCTTCCTGAGCCAAAATGAATAAGAAAGGAGAGAGAGGATCACCTTGTCTAACACCTCTGGACTGTCTGAACGTGTTACCCGGCTTGCCATTGATGAGGATAGAGCATCTGACAGAGCGGACACAATTCATGACTGGACTAATCCAATTCGAGGGGAAACCCATGGATAAAAGAACATCTTGGAGAAAGTTCCACTCTAATCTGTCGTAAGCCTTGCTGAAGTCCAATTTGAGAGCGAAGAAACCATTCTTGACAGCTTGGTTTTTCTCTAAAAAATGTTGTAGCTCGCCTGCTAGAATGATATTGTCAGTAATAAGTCTTCCTTTCACAAATCCTGATTGGTTGTGGGAGATGAGATGGGGAAGAATGTGCTTGTAACACCCCAACTACAACCATACACTTAACAACACATTGCAGCGGAAAACTTAACTCATCACATTACTCAACTCAATGGTGTTACACGCCGTTAGCCACCCACGTGGCTAACAAGGCTAATACATATACATTGTATCGGTCTGATGGACCAGATTCCCGAGCAACTACACATTACATTCTCATTCCATTATGACAACTACTATACATATACATTCCCACTGTACCGAGTACTTACAAACTAATGCCGATAACAATTTCGGTCTTACTACACCTACAAACGTACTCAATTTAAATGGCTATCCATGTACAACAACTACCCTGTCCTACTCTCGAACGGCTTCCAGCTCATTGTACCTGAAAATAGGAAATGAAAGAAGAGTGCCCCCCCAGGGGGCTCAGCACAATGCTGGTATGGTAATCGTGCAGCCCGCATACTACCGGGCCACGCACAACTAATTGTCGTCTAAGCATGCGGTTGATTATATTTAAATCACGCATGTAAACTATAAACACATAACACATTACATACCCACAACAATGGGGCTCAACAAACAGTCAACACATCTATACTCGATAAAACACTCATTGTGTTCCTTAACCCTAGGGGGTTTCTCCTCTAATGGAGCTATTTCCTTAATAGACGACACTACCCACTAGTCGGGTTATACTCAAATTCGTCTTATAATAACCTGGATTCATATCCATGATCCGCATATCCACATAACAACTCATTTCACGTTTCAACGTACGTACAACATAACATCGCAATAAGAATTGCAGTACAACAATAACACATAGCATAACGGGAACGGTTCTCTTTAGGAACCGACCCAAACATAGTTAGTTCACTTGTAGAGCCTAGAGAATGTTGCCAAACTCATGTTAAGCTCATTACATAACTCGTTACTGTCCTGTTAGATGAACGGATAACTTAATCCCAAGGTGCATCGGATATAGTAATCCAAGCACACCGAACAAACATAGTATGCCCCTGAGCCCGACGTGAGTCAGTAATAGCCTTGGTTAAGCTAAAGGGAAGGTTGAGAACCAAAATGGAAAACAACCATAACAGACGGAGAGGATCGAACCTGATATGATAACGACCCCCATACTACACACTGCAGAATGGATTTATCGTAAGTGATTAGTACTGGTGAAATTGATAAAAGAAAGAAGTTAATACTCAAAATATCCGTCAGGCTGCAAATAAAAACCCGGTCGTAGTAGTATAGAAGACAGAAGCGGCCGGGGTCAAACCGTGGGACTTATAGCGAGATAAAATAGTTCCTAAGCTTGTCACAAAAGGGGGGAAGTTAATTGACTTGTTTTAGAGAAAATATTAAGCAGATTAGAAAACTGAGTGCAGATGAATTAAATGGAACTTCCGGGTTTAGGTTTTATATAATCTGATTAATTATGCTATCTCTACCGGTTTAATTTATTAGTTTGGCAAAATTCCTGTTATTATCCTAAGGACTAAGTCATAGACCCTTAAGAACTCGTTTACCAGAAAATGCTCGGTCTAATCAAGGTTCGAGCAATACTATGTGAACGGACGTTAAATTCGAGGAATTATAATTGCATCTGAAAATACTAACCTATTAAATCATAATAATCTTTCTCCAGATTTACGGCTTAACTAACCTGTCTATTTATCACCTGGTCTGATCAAAATAGACTTAGGAAAGCATTTTAATAAATTCATGTAATTTATTAAAATGGTGAGAGAAAACCTTTAAGCGTAACAAACTGTATTTATTTTAACCGGTAGAAATATTGATTACATAACTAAACAAACCATAATTAAAACCCTTGCCCGGAGCAAATCCTCCTTAACCTGACATATTAACTGGTAATAAGTCAGACAAAGGTTGGACGTAATAACAATACGAGATGCGTGGATGATGAATGGAGAAAATGAAGAGGAAGAAGAGTGGGAGCATACGTAGGATTTTTGTAAGTGAAATGAGAGATTTTGAGTGTTGAGTTTGGGGGTAGAACGTATATGAGCGTGAGTAGTTTTTGATGAAGTAGCAGTGGCTTTTTATAGAGGAGAGGAAGAAGAAGATCGATTGCAGACAGAGGTGGAAGAGCATTGATTGCTCATTAATTGCAGGGGACAGAGCTGAGGAAAATAAGGTGTCGACGGGCGAAGTAGATGGATATGGCAGAAACAAGTCGACGCAAAGAAGAAAACTGGCGCGACTGATTTTTTAGTTACGTCCGCCTAAGCAACCGCCTCTGTTTGGGCGGTTCCATACATGTCCGCCTCTACAACCGCCTGAAACTAGGCGGTTCCCCTTGGTTCTCCGCTTGTCGTCCGCCTGAGAGTCCGCCTCTGGTCCGCCTGAGAGTCCGCCTCTGTTTTGGGCGGTTAGCTAGGCGGTTGCAAGGCTGACCGCCTCTGTTTAGGCGGTTCCTTAGGCGGTCACAAGTGTGACCGTGACCTATTTTCCTACAAACTTCGACCGGCTCTAGATTCTTCGTTTGGATCCCGTTTTCTGAGCCGTTTGCGTCTATGTGTTCGTCTCTTCCAAACACTTAGGTTTTTACCTTATTTCATTCAAGAACACCTAAAATCCATCAAACACATTTTTATACACAAACTTCACACATTTAGCACTACATCACAATATAGTGCATAACTTAAATTGCTTGGCACTTAGGCCCTTAAATAACATGGCTCTTAGGCCCTTAAATAACATGGCTCTTAGGCCCTTAAATTGCATAAACCTTAAACACTGAATTTCCCACATAAATAATGCCTTTGACCTGCAAATACACCTAACAATACATATGCCCTTAATAAACTCCTTGAGAGCATTTTACTAGCTCATTTGCCATTGGCTCCTTAGGTATTTTATTAAGCAAATCAAGCTCATTTTCCTAAGGCATTTAAACTACATTGAGATAGTTTGTTTACCTCTTTTTCCTCACAACTTCTTTCTTGTTTCCTTGTAAAACCGGTGGGATGTTTGGTTGTTTGTCAACTTCTAAACAATGTACACATAATAGAATGAGTATTCAAGCATCATGCTTCATCTCATTGTAAACCCTAGTTACATATATTGTTTAAGGTATTAAAATGATGTTTTACCTTGGAATGGAAAGAGAGCTTGAATAAGTATCAAGAGAGGACTCCTCCTAGCCCTTGGAAGATTCAAATGAAGCTAAAACAAGACAAGAGAAGACACCATTACAAGGTGCATTTTCGGTCAACACCAAAAATGAAGGAAATAGAGTTTTCTTTGGTTTTTCCTTACCTTGAAGCAAAGGTGATCAACAAGGCATAAAAATATAAGCTCAAGCTCCTTCCATGGAAATTCTCCTTGGCACCGAAATGGTGGTTTTGATGATTTGAAAAGACAATGTTGTAGAGCTTGCTCCAACTAAGAGAACGGTAGTCTCGGAATTAAATTCGGAGCATGGGGTCATAAGTTACAAGTGAAGGAAGATGAAGAATGAGATGGTGCTGTTGGAAACCGATGGAGAGAGGAGGAAGAAGATGGCTACCGTGGGAAATGAAAGGAAAGAAGAGAATGAGGAGGTAAGTTTGCTTTTGTTAAGATATTTATGTATAAAGCAAAATAGTACTTTACTTTAAGCTTTACTTTACTTGTTTGATTTCTTTTACAAGTTGGTGACTCACACCTTGAAAAACCGGCCCCCATATATTTAGAAGGGTATAATAGTCTTTGTTGACCAATTTAATTACTTATAATAACATATGTTACAAACTAGCTTATAAAAGTTACTATTCATTAAAACAAGGCACATAGATGTGAAATTTTTGATTTCCCATTGATATAGACTTCCAAATGTGATACTATATAGTACACATGTTAACTAAAGAGTAATGATGGACATTTAGCCATACAAAACTCATTTACAAGACAATTTTTCAAAAACGTGCTTTAAGACTCCTTAAAGCACATTTTGTGTTTTAACCTGTTTCCAAGCTTGGTTTTCTTTGGTAATTGATTTAATATGTTCATTAACATATTTATAAGGTATAGGTATGACCATTAGGTCTTATACGAATTTATCCCAAGCTTAGAGCACATTTTGCTCTTATTGATTTTAAGGTATTTTCTTGTGTTTTATTTGGTTTAACTGACTACCAAGGTTTCCTAAGGACTTAATTAGCCCTATTAAATCATAATTGAATATTATTAAGTCTTGGTAGGCTCTTTGGGTCCTAACCAAGTTCACTCATAGCTTAGAGCATGTTTTTGCTCAAACTGTATCTTAGTGCTTTATTGCATTTACTATGGTTTAAATTGTTCACTGATGTTTCTAAGGCACTTTTTATCCTTTACATACCATAGTTTAATATTTAAACAATATATCAGGGTTTGGGGTATTTCAATCTACCCCCCTTGAAAGAACTTCGTCCTCGAAGTTTACACTTCCCACACATCTTGGATTAGAATACGGGGATTACTTATAGAAATAAAACTTCCATAACCACACACTTTACATCAACCTCGACTTAATGGTCCGGGTAACACATTCACATCCATACCTAACATAACATATTCACATGATAACCTCGGACTCAATGGTCCGGGTATCTTAACAACATTTACACATACATAACAACCCTTAGACTCTCTGGTCTTGGGTAAAATAACAACATTTAGACACATAGGTCTCGATAACCTAACAACCTTTAGACACATAGGTCTATGTAACACAACACATTTAGACTCATAGGTCTTGATAGCATACACTTTAGGAAATCAAAGTCAAAATAACATTTATTACACATACCACACAACATGTCATAGCATGTATAGCAATCAAAAATATCTTTGATATACACTGTGATCCCGCAGAACCCGGTCGCGATGGACACCTTCCGTCCCCGTGCCTTTGGGAGATCACAACAATCACTTAAATTTAAAATTTCCTTGTGAGGTTAAGTAAGAGAACCTTAACTATGTAAAGTATCTATCGACGTTTTATAAATACCAATTCAAAATCCTTTTTGAAAATACACACAACTCCAAGTCTAACTTATGCTCTTTGCTTCTTTTCTTAGCGTGGTTAATTGTGACCACTTAAGGGGAGCTTCAAGAATCATTCAACCCTAATGTGATCAGCATTAGTGTCGAACTATCCTTCCACCCCAATTTGTGTTCGGCTTCCCTTGATCGCATGCAAATCAAGTTCCACTTCCCACTTCATTTTCAAGCATCAATAAATCACTCATTTCCAATTTTCTATCTTTTAAATCATTCTAGTCATGATCATAACATCTCCAAGGGATAGAACTCCGTCTATCAGTTATTTTCATTTGCTTTAATGTTGCTACCTAGGGAATCTTATTCTCACTAGGTTCTATGTCGGTTCCATTACCTTTGATGAGTCACTATATAATATATATACACATATATTTTATCAAAATACCACACACAGTTTCACATTTATACACTGTCGGGGTTTTTTTCCCCCGGGAGTTTCTCTACTCCCCACACTTGTACCTTCACACACAACTGTTAATAAATTAACACACTTATCACAATGGTATTCGCATCTTCTGTGCGCAATTACCACAATTAAACCATGAATGAATGCGTATGTTTACGTAACACACGCACCAATCATCAAAACAAATTATTTGTGCTATGCACAACATAAGTCACGTACACATGTACGGTAATACACACTAAGTGGTTTTGCGCTCTACCCCCCTTAAAAGGGATTACGCCCACGTAATCAATCACTAAACATTGGCTTAAAATGTTCTGCCGTTGTGAAGTGTTTTAACTTCCACGCGGTTTGTTATACAATGTGTTTTGGTTAGAGGATCTTAACCATGTTGGCGGTTTAGTTCCTAAACCAAGAATTCTCATTGGAGTTTGCTTAAAGTCTTAGCTGGTTTCGGTTCTGGCCTGTGAGGCTTCTAGGCTTAAATAATTAGCCGTTCACTCATGTTCACCATGCACATTCAACACTTGAATCACTGGCTCACTAGTTTCTACTACGAAACTCTAATAACTGTAGGGCTTAGTTTGCCCCATTCGTTATTCTTATTGTATTATACTTCTCCTATTATCACCTTTATCTTGGTAATAACGGTTTCTCAACCGATGCGTGGTATTTCTGACCGTGAGCAAATTCGGTGAGTTTCAAAACTTTCCATCCACTTCTCTAATAATTTACTGTGTATACTGCTATGTGTCTCACAATGATTGACTTGTTTCTTCCGACTTACTGTCGGTTGGGATTGAGCTACCACCTAATGTGTAGTGCTCTCTCAGTTATTTCCCACACTTAAGGTATATTCCATACCGATATCTAGTATTCCGTGTTACTGCAGTCACTTGTTGCTAATCATGCCTCCACATTTGGTCTTGTACAAGTGTTCTTTCACTGGTACGACCTTGCATTTCCTTTGCATCGGTCACTATGTCGTTATAAGCCGCTTTCTAATTCCACCACAATTAACATTTCCCGAATCCTAGCTATCGCACTCGATCATTACTGCGCAAATGCAATACCAAAACACTCAGTCATATAGAGTGCAGAGGTGTAAACTCTTGACAGTAATCTCTTATGCGATTGCAATAGGAATTTACACTGAGTTCCTCATCACATAGTAAGTACCACTGGCTTATTGCCCAGTCTGTTTAACATCGCTTATCTTGCATCTCTACTAAGTTTAACTCATAACTGGTCTTATCTGTTACATTATCGTTTAACAATACTTATACAACGGTCGCTTGCTGCGCACCGTGCTCTTACTCCTTGTATAACATCAGCTTATATCGTATTTACTGTCACATTAACTTCCACACATATACTTACATTATTCACATTATGGTTCATCACTCATTTGGATGACTACTGAATGCTCTTTGAGCATCGATCATTCGAGTCACAAGCCGACATTATTCAGCTCGGTGTTTCACAAGCTACTAAACTAACTGTTCTCTCAAATAATAATAATATTGTCCATCCTTAACATATTTCTTGGACTTGATTCACATAACTACCGCTCCAGCGGTTTCACAATATCGAGAGGTACCCTCACTCTTAATGCAGTGGTTCGTTCTCCACTCTATTCACTTATATAACATAAACTTCTGCAATCAGTCTAATTTATATAACACATTTTATTTGTGGCTTATAAGCCTTACTGCCTTGAGTGCGCTCATTGTAGGCTGTCCACACACATGTACTTCTTTGTACAACATTACATGGTTTGGATATTATATTGAGCTCCATGACAAGGTCGTTACATCCGTTTCCTTTCATGGGATGCCCCTTAGGTTTGTCAGTCCGTCTCCTGACAACTTATATCTAATCTGGGTGTTAGTTTCAACCCTTGTGCTTTTATCATGCATTTCGTGCAACAATTGTTGATGCGAACACCCTTCAAGGATTGCTCCTGGGTGTTGTTAAGTCATGCCATTACATCTGATTCGCACTCATTGATATATTGAGTTAGCCACGCCGTTTGCGTTCTTAACTGGTTTATTATCTTCTTCTATGAAGATCAACGTTTCCTGGTAGTGTAGATACTCATTCCGGGAGTTTCATCCCATTCATTGCACACTAATGTGTCCACATTAGGCATCTGCCTTGCCATGCACAGGCTGGGTCTCCGTTCCAGTTATCATGTTTTCCCTGAGGATCCTTAAGACGTATACAATGTCTTTACATTACAGTTAGTGCACTTCGCACCTCCCGACTCTTAAACATTTCCTTGAAAGGAATTCACTAATCCTTTTAGTCTCGTTAACTTGACTTGTTCCTTTACTTCAACCATTCCTTGTAATCCTTAGCTCTTGTTTGACTTATACTGCTGACCGTAGTACGGAGTCGACTACTTCCCGTGTTTCGGATTCTACTCGTATACATATGTGGGGTACCATACTGATACATTACTACTTACCCAACTAACCCATAAGTAGGTCTGCCAGGCCCACAAGCTCCTATCGGAGTGCGGTCGTCCCACATTACAGTTGGTACACTTGTAGTGTCCGTCACACGCCTAGGTGAAGTATTCTATTGTCAACTCCCTTATATTGTCCCTTGACAATATACATTCCATGCTTCCCGAACTTAATTAAGGGAAAGTTTATCCACTGTTGTATCTTTATCAACTGCCCTTGGTTTTACTGGTTTGGTTTAGAAGAAGGTTAGAAAGAAGTATTGGTTTGAAAGAAAATCTGGTTTTGAAAGAAAAGTTTGAAATAAATCTGAGTTTGAAAGAAAATTTTCATGGTTTCACAACATCTTCTTACCCTAACCAAGTCTAGCTTCTCGCTGACTGGTGTACTTACAATTACAGAGGTTAGGCTGTTAAGCCCTTCCATGGTCATAATGATCACACTTAACTTCGTGGTACTTTACCAAGCACTTTGTAGTTGTTAAAACTTCCCCGAACAGCCCTGTTATAGCAGCACTTGCCATGGCAAGTGCGCCATGCTAACTGGCTATCGGTTAATCACACACACCGGTTGCGGTATTGTGTTACCCGCACTGTCAACAGTGGCCATGTTGGCCCTCACTGATCTTACTGTCTTGATAATGACTCTCTGGGTAACTTCAACTTCTCACTGTCTTCACATGATAATCATTAACTAGGGTGTTTCCCATTCTGGGAGACCCTATTTTTTTGTATTGTTTCCTCTTCGTAGCCCGTTCCACGCATTGTCGTGGTTGCTGAGACTTGTCTCTTGTTTGGGCACTACATTGTAGTTCCTTTGTCGGTTGGTATACCGTTGGTGTATTATTTATCAACTGTGGTCCCGTAGACACTCATCTCGGGTTTTATTAATCCACTTCTTGCCCGTTGCACAGTTGGTGTGTTGCAAGCTGGTTATCCTCGACTGCTCGGCATGTCGACCCAGGTTGTCGGAAATTCTATTCTTCTATACACTGATTCTTCACTCTTCGCTATGAAATGCGGTTAACACTGTTTAGATGGGAACCGTCTCCGGGATTCCCAGTTTTCGGGATCTACCGTATGACAGGTTCACCGTACCTTTAGAGGTGTTTAATAACAGCCAGATCGGGTATTCCCGAGTAAGAGGGGACTTCCATCTCTCTGGCGTTGTTTCCCAAGTTATATAACAGGGATTGTGGAGGGCGGGTTGGATATGGTAGGTTTCCAGTACACACTGGTAATCCCTAACTAGCGTATCTCTCACGCTATCACTCAACCCTTAACCCAAAGTACTAAAATCCTAACTCGGTACTTCCTAAGCTCGGTAATTCAGTCATCAGAGCGATACTTCGCTCTGATACCACTTTTTGTAACACCCCATCCAACAACATACCCATAACAACATTCTGCAGCGGAAAGTATACTACTTAAAATAACTTAACTCGTTGGTGTTACACGCCGTTAACCACCCACGTGGCTAACAAGGCTATTACATTTACATTGTACCGGTCTGATGGACTAGATTCCCGAGCGACTACACATATTTACCCCTTTCCATTACCAACACAACATACACATACCTTCCTACTGTACCGAGTATTTATAAACTGATGCCGATAACAATTTCGGTCTTACTACACCTACTGTATATATATACACTTAAATGATTACCCATGTACAACGACTACCCCGTCCTACTCTCGAACGGCTTTCAGCTCTTCGTACCTGAAATAAGAAAAGAAGAGAAAGGGTGGCCCCCAAGGGGCTCAGCACCTTTGCTGGTATGGTAATCCCGCAGCCCACATGCTACCGGGCCACGCACAACTAATTGTCGTCTTAGCATGCGATTGTTTATATTTAAATCATGCATGCAACTGTAAACACACAACACATAATCATTTCGCCTCAATGGGCTCAACAAACGGATAATATATCCTTACCTGATAAGTCACTCATGGTATTCATTATCCCTAGAGTGTTCCTCCTCTAATGGAGCTACTTCCTTAATAGACGACACTTACCCTTAAGTCGGGTTATCCTTAAACGCCTCTCATCACAAACTGGGATTCATTTCCATGATCCACACACTCCATATTTTACAACATATAACATTCCTCACATAACAAAACATAACAACACTTCTCACGTTTCGACGTGCACATGATAACATCGCAATAGGAATTGCATTACAACAACATCACATAACATAACGGGAACGGTCCGCTTGGAATCGACCCAAACATAGCTAATTCACTGGTGAGCCTAGAGAATGGTGTCACCCTCATGGTAAGCTCGTTATACAATAACAACAACACTCATTACCGTCCTAATAGTCGGACGAGTAACTTAAGTTAAGATGGTTCGGGTTTGGAGGCCCGAACACACCACACAACACATGTTCCCCCTAAACCGATCTTAAGTCAGAATAGCTAAGCTTTGGAATAAGCTAATGGGAGATCATAACCCGTGAGGGAAACAACCATAACAAAGAGAAGGGTAAGGCTAAGAAGGATACCCTCTCCCAAACAACGCGCGACCGGCCAAACCGGATTCCTCACCACTGTTAGTACATACTTACTTTAGATATTAGTTAGAACCCCACTATGGAGTCTATCACATCTACACTCATACAGTATTACAACTGGGTTAAACATACAAGGGAGATCCCTACATTCACATACACAACATCACATAATCAACTCACGCATAGCCGTGGTTAGAACGCCCCATGGTTCGGGTCGTTTAATCTGAATACCGAACTCGCATGTGATCCTAGACTCAGTTAACTAAGGTTAACACTGCCGAGGTTAAATGGTATCGAGTTGAACACGCCACATAAATGAATTACTGTAAACTCATTACATGTTTTATCTTATAACGTGGCAAACACACAGAAAAACACATTGGCATACAAGCCGGTGTAATCCGGTAGGACACAGGTTGCAAGAAAACCATACCTGTCACCGGAGTCCACTTTACCATGTCCACTTATGTTCCTCGAGCAATTCTCGAACAACTGACAACATTACATGTATTTTTATTAACATTGGGGTAACATGACTGTATAAAGTCTAATGCTTATAACTTTTCCCCGTTAACTTAGTTACATAACTTCACTTTTTAACTTGTTTTACTTTTACATTTTAATACAACCTTTCCCCCACTAAATTGTCATTATAACTCACTTAACATGTCCTTAACATTCTTATAACATCATTACTTAGTAATCACCATTTTTAGGCAACTTTTCCCACCTTAAAACAAAGTTTTTGGTCCATACAGTGGCCTGTCCGAACTTGTGTCCGGACTTCCCAAGTTCGGACACAAGTCGAGACTCAAAACTGAATATAGACGCCTGTCCGAACTTGTGTCCGGACTTCGGAAGTTCGGACATGGGTCGAGGAAAATTAAATGAAGAAGCAGGTACGTTCGAACTTGTGTCCGGACTTCCCAAGGTCGGACACAAGTCGAGACTCTGAAAATTTTTACGCAACAGGCCTGTCCGAACGTCCATGTCCGGACGGATGTTCGGATAAGGCAAAGCACTCATTTTCTAAGCCTTTAAGCACTTAACCAATTTCACCAAACTTCTCCTAAAGCCTCATAATGTTTCGTAACATCATTTGGCACATCAAACACACCTTTAGCCATGTGCTAAACTCTTTAAATCACTCACCAAAACCATCTTATCATTCACAAATTTCTTACAAAATTCCTAGCACTTGGGATGTTTTCTCCTTAAGATTCCTAAGTGGTATTTCACCAATAATGACCACTATACCAAGGTGTTTCCTCTACAACTTAACATCATCTCTCAAACATCTTTTCTTAATAATTAAATCTCCTTTTTGACATCTTACCTAAACATCATTCCTTCCTTGTACATCAACATTCCTAAACCTTAAACAAACTTCTCCATGACTTTAATACATTCTCAAAAACACACATTGAATTCCTAGAACTTCCAAGATAATACCTAAATCCTTGTATCACTCTAAATCACCTTAATACATGTTTTCTTCCCAAGTAAAACATTTGTTCACCTTTAACACTTCCTAGTTCACCAAAACTTACTTAAAACACTTAGAACTTCTTACACATTTTCCAAATTTTGCCATAGCTTCTCTTGTATATACTCACATCCAAACACTTAGGTTTTTACCTTATTTCATTCAAGAACACCTAAAATCCATCAAACACATTTTTATACACAAACTTCACACATTTAGCACTACATCACAATATAGTGCATAACTTAAATTGCTTGGCACTTAGGCCCTTAAATAACATGGCTCTTAGGCCCTTAAATAACATGGCTCTTAGGCCCTTAAATTGCATAAACCTTAAACACTGAATTTCCCACATAAATAATGCCTTTGACCTGCAAATACACCTAACAATACATATGCCCTTAATAAACTCCTTGAGAGCATTTTACTAGCTCATTTGCCATTGGCTCCTTAGGTATTTTATTAAGCAAATCAAGCTCATTTTCCTAAGGCATTTAAACTACATTGAGATAGTTTGTTTACCTCTTTTTCCTCACAACTTCTTTCTTGTTTCCTTGTAAAACCGGTGGGATGTTTGGTTGTTTGTCAACTTCTAAACAATGTACACATAATAGAATGAGTATTCAAGCATCATGCTTCATCTCATTGTAAACCCTAGTTACATATATTGTTTTAAGGTATTAAAATGATTGTTTTACCTTGGAATGGAAAGAGAGCTTGAATAAGTATCAAGAGAGGACTCCTCCTAGCCCTTGGAAGATTAAATGAAGCTAAAACAAGACAAGAGAAGACACCATTACAAGGTGCATTTTCGGTCAACACCAAAAATGAAGGAAATGGAGTTTTCTTTGGTTTTTCCTTACCTTGAAGCAAAGGTGATCAACAAGGCATAAAAATATAAGCTCAAGCTCCTTCCATGGAAATTCTCCTTGGCACCGAAATGGTGGTTTTGATGATTTGAAAAGACAATGTTGTAGAGCTTGCTCCAACTAAGAGAACGGTAGTCTCGGAATTAAATTCGGAGCATGGGGTCATAAGTTACAAGTGAAGGAAGATGAAGAATGAGATGGTGCTGTTGGAAACCGATGGAGAGAGGAGGAAGAAGATGGCTACCGTGGGAAATGAAAGGAAAGAAGAGAATGAGGAGGTAAGTTTGCTTTTGTTAAGATATTTGTGTATAAAGCAAAATAGTACTTTACTTTAAGCTTTACTTTACTTGTTTGATTTCTTTTACAAGTTGGTGACTCACACCTTGAAAAACCGGCCCCCATATATTTAGAAGGGTATAATAGTCTTTGTTGACCAATTTAATTACTTATGACAACATATGTTACAAACTAGCTTATAAAAGTTACTATTCATTAAAACAAGGCATATAGATGTGAAATTTTTGATTTCCCATTGATATAGACTTCCAAATGTGATACTATATAGTACACATGTTAACTAAAGAGTAATGATGGACATTTAGCCATACAAAACTCATTTACAAGACAATTTTTCAAAAACGTGCTTTAAGACTCCTTAAAGCACATTTTGTGTTTTAACCTGTTTTCAAGCTTGGTTTTCTTTGGTAATTGATTTAATATGTTCATTAACATATTTATAAGGTATAGATATGACCATTAGGTCTTATACAAATTTATCCCAAGCTTAGAGCACATTTTGCTCTTATTGATTTTAAGGTATTTTCTTGTGTTTTATTTGGTTTAACTGACTACCAAGGTTTCCTAAGGACTTAATTAGCCCTATTAAATCATAATTGAATATTATTAAGTCTTGGTAGGCTCTTTGGGTCCTAACCAAGTTCACTCATAGCTTAGAGCATGTTTTTGCTCAAACTGTATCTTAGTGCTTTATTGCATTTACTATGGTTTAAATTGTTCACTGATGTTTCTAAGACACTTTTTAGCCTTTACATACCATAGTTTAATATTTAAACAATATATCAGGGTTTGGGGTATTTCAGTTCATTAATTCACAAATAGGTGGTTAGGTCTAGTTAGACACACACAAGGGTAGTGAACATACTAGCACGCACAAACAACACATAACTAACTCACGCATAGCTGTGGTTAGAACGTTCCCATGGTTTGGGTCGTTAAATCCGAATACCGATCTATAATGTAATCCTAGAGTCGGTTAGTTAAGTTTAGCACATAACTGAAGCTAAACGGTATTGGAACTACGCAAGCCACATAATTAAACAACTGTAAACTCATTACATGTTTTTATCTTAAAAGGTGGCAAACATTCAGAAAAACACATTGGCATACAAGCCGGTGTAATCCGGTAGGACACAGGTTGCAAGAAAACCATACCTGTCACCACGGTCCACTATATTGTGTCCTCCTAGGTTCCTCGAACAAATCCCGTACAGCTGGTAACATGATTGCTTAACGTCTAATGCGCCCATAGTTAACCCCATCATCCCGTTATACTTAATTTTACTCTTGTGATCTTAAGTTCACAACTCTCACATCAAACCTAACACTTGTTTACACATTTTAAGGCCTTTAAATGTCACCAAACAAGGCCTAAACATCATCTAAAACCATTACCATTCAATCCCCCATCATTAGAAGCCTTAAACAAATTTTTTTCTTTCTCTCTGGTCTGGACTGCCCCACTGGGGTGGTCCCAGGGGCGGTCCACATCAGAAGCTCCTACGGCTGCATAATTCCACTGGACCTCCCCACAGGGGCGGTCCCTAGGGGCGGTCCAGAACAGACCGTATTTTTCAAAGTGCTTTTCTCCTCATTTTGAACTCCAAATTCACCCCAATCTTTTCCTATGAATTACAAATGTTTTCCCACATGTTTAAACATCTTTTTGGCACACTAAAACCCTCTCTAATCATCCCAAAAACTCCTTAAACTTTTACTCAAACTTTTACTAAATCCTTAACACTTAGAACATTTTACTTACACTTGTAACTTGTACTTTTTGCTTAAAACTTCCACTAACCAAAGTGTTCTTCCACAACAAGGTAACCACTCCTAAAGCATCATTTTGCATCACACTCATCCCCTTTACACACACTCCTCATGTCTTTGCCACGAGTTCATAATTAAACCTTCACAAGGCATTACATTTCCATTGTTCACCAAACTTTGCACAAGATCAAACCACATTTCCACCATGACCTTGGTGTATCTAGAAATCATCCATTAGCTCTCTAATCCTCTAAGACTATGCCCAAGGCATCTTAACACTTAAGAACACCTTAATTCACTTTCTTTCACCAATTTAACACTTAACAATTCTTAGTACAACCTAGGTCACAATACTTCACCAAAGCACTTAAAACTCTTGTTTTCCCCCACCAAATTTTGCCATAGGTTCCATAGTACATTCTTACACCCAAACACTTAGGTTTTCACCTTTAGACAACCAAGAACACTTAATCACTTAATATACATTCCTTACACACAAACATATTGAATTTCCTCCTTTAACCATCAAAGAGATTCATCTCCACAAGAAATATTCTTTACACACAACTAAACCTTTAAACTACACTACATCACAATATAGTGCATAAACTTAAATTGCTTGGCACTTAGGCCCTTAAATTGTATAAACCTTAAACACTGAATTCCCACATATTAATTGCCTTCAACCTGCAATTACACACAACAATGCTCCCATGTCTTTTTAGTCCACCTTGTGGATAGTTTTCTATCTCATTTCCCATTGGCTCTTTAGGTTAATTATTAAGCAAATATAGCTCAATTTCTTAGTACATAAAACTACATTAAGAGAGATCATTTACCTCTTTGTTTTTCAAGCTTTCTCACTTGTTTTCTCTTGTTCTTTCTTGATTGAAAATCGGCAAGGAGCTTTTATCACTTGTCAATCTTCTAACCAATACACATATAAGGGTAATGAGCATTAAGTTTAATACTTAAACTCATAATTAAACCCTAGATTTACATATGTGTCTTAAAACACTAAAATTGATGTTTACCTTTGGAATTTGAAAGAGAACTTGAATAAGTGGCAAGATAGGACCCCTCCCAGTCCCTTGAAGTTTGAATTAAGCTAAGAAGAGAGCAAGAAAAGGCACCATTGTAAGGTGAATTTTCGGCTATACACAAAAATGATGGGAACTTGGATTTTCTTTGATTTTCCTTACCTTGAAGCAAAGGAGAATGACAAGGCATGAAAATATGAGCTCAAGCTCCTTCAATGGTGAATCTCCATGGCACCAAAATTTAGTTCTTGAAGATTTGAAAAGAGGGAAATGAAGAGCTCACTCTAACTAAGACAAAGGTAGTCTTGAAATTGATTTTGGAGCATGGAATCATAAGTTACAAGCAAAAGAAGATGAAGAATTGAGGTGGACTGTAGCAAAAACGATTTTGGAAGAGAGGATGGAGGTTGGAGACGGTGGGGATGAGTGGAAAGAAGAGAATGAGGTGAGAGGTATTGTTTTGTTAAGATATTTAAACATAAAGGTAACTTTCTTTACTTACTTTTCTTTTCTTTCCTTTAATTAAAATAGTCATGTGTGGTGACTCACCACATTGAAAACCGTCCACCCTTGTATATTAAAGATATTTATGGTCTTTGTTGACCAAATAATTGACTTATGTTGACTTATAACTTAAACTAGCACTATTTGAGCACTATTCACAAATTAAGGCACATAATTGTGAAATTTTTGATTTCCCATTGATTTAGACTTCCTAATGTGATACTAAGTAGTACACATGTTGATTAAAGAGTAATGATGGACATTTAGCCACTCAAAACCCATTTCCAAGACAATTTTTCAAAAATGTGCTTTAAGGCTCCTTAAAGCACATGTAGTGTTTTAACTTGTTTTCAAGCTTGGTTTTTTTAGTAATTGATTTAAAATGTTCATTAGCATGTTAATAAGGTCTAGGAATGACCTTTAGGTATTATACAAGGTTACACCAAGTCTAGGGCAAGTATTTGCTTAAATTGACTTTAAGGTGTTTTCTTGTGTTTTGTTTGGTTTAATTGTCTACCAAAGTTTTCTAAGGACTTAATTAGCCTTATAAAATCATAATTGAATATTATTAAGTCTCGGTAGGCTCTTTGGGTCCTAACCAAGTTCACTCCAAGCTTAGAGCATGTTTTTGCTCAAACTGTGTTTATGGTACTTTATTGTTTTTACTATGGTTTAAATTATTCACTAATATTTGTAAGGCACTTTTTAGCCTTAATATACCATAGTTTAATGTTTAAACAACATATCAAGGTTTGGGGTATTTCAGTGCTGAACCCTATTAGCCAAGGTCTAGGAAACAATCTTGTAAGCAAAATTACAAAGAGCAATCGGTCTAAATTTATCAATATCAGTCGCCCCCACCATCTTTGGGATAAGAGTAATGAAGTAGTCATTCATAGAATCAGGGAGCGGATGGCCTCTGAGAATGGGCATGACTGCATCAATAACTTGATTCCCAATGATATGCCAAAAGGTGGTATAGAATTTACCGTTGAAGCTATCAGGACCAGGAGCTTTGTTGGATCCTAATTGCTTCATAGCTGAAGTAATTTCCTCTCTGGTATAAGGCCTATTGAGCTCAGAAACAAATCTAGCATTCAACCGTCCCTCCACAGCACCCACAAAGTCTCTATCCGCTTGTGGATGAGAAGAAGAAAAGTGATTTTGGAAATACTCTCTGGCAATGTATTCAATCCTCTGCCAAGTATATTGCATAGTGTTCCCGGAATCCAAAAGACCAAAAATCTCTTTTGATCTTTTAATGGAACAAGCCCTAGCATGAAAGTAACCCGTATTCTTATCTCCTTCTTTTATCCACTTGTCTCTGGATCTTTGCTTCCACCAGATTTCCTCCCGGAAAGAAAGTAACTCAATTCCAGGAGGAGTCTCTTCCTATTATTAATAGCTCCCAAAGAGCTATCACTAATAGAAATATTACCTAGCTCTTTCTTCTTATTGATGATCTTCCATTTAATCTTGGAAATAGACCACCCCTTCCACTCACTGAGCTTCCGAGCACACAAACTCAGAGAAGTAGTAATGATAGGGAAATTATTACTCCAGACATCCGTAACTATCTCAGCACACTTGGGGTCCAAACACCAACCATTTTTGAACCTAAAAATTTTTGCCGGGACATTATGGTTACCAAAGAACCGGATAAATAGAGGACAATGGTCTGAAGCTTCACGAGGTAAGTGCTCCACTGAGATGTTGGGGAAGGCCAGGAGCCCAGCAGAGGAGCAGAACACTCTATCCAATCTACTGTGGGAATGGAAATCCCCATCCTGACAATTGGTGTAAGTAGAGCTCTCTCCAAAGAAACCAATATCATGAAGATCACACTCGTTAATGACATCTCTAAACGGAGCCATGTGAACTTCTTGCCTAATTCTCCCTCCGATCTTCTTAGAAGCATGAAGAATCTGGTTGAAATCCCCAGCTATCACCCAAGGCAAAGAAACTTGCTTACTAAGAAGTCGAAGAAGCTTCCAGGACAAATGCTTAAGAGACCAATTAGACCACCCGTAAAACCCGGTGAACACCCAATGGAGATCACTCGGAAGAGACATAATGGCTGACATATGATGTCTAGAATGAGAGATCATCGAACATCCTAAGAATCTTTTCCACATAAGGCACATACCACCACTCCTTCCTCTACTAGAAACCGCGAGCCCAATATACATGGGAAACATCCCAAAGAAGATGTCCATATCTCGTTTCAGACTTATGAGTCTCACTGAGGAAAATAATGTCAGGGTTGAGTTTTAGAATCAAACTCTTAACCTAATAGACAACCTTGGATTTTCCTAAACCCATGCAATTAAGAGTTAAACACCTCATCTGATCAAAGATCGCAAGGAAAATCCCCGAGGACTGAAACAAGCCAAATCGAGCAACCGATCAGCCCCACCGAGAGTACCTTAGCTAATTGCTAGACTGTCCAATGCTTTGATTGGCTACATTGTTGATTATATTTTTGGTTGTTGGATGGATTTGCTACTGTCGTTCTGGTTTTGTGATGTGTCGCCCTTGATAGGCTATGTTTACTGTTGTAACCCACACTAGATGTGTTAGAATATGCACATACTTACATGCATATAATGTGCACATATTATATAATGTGTCTGTCTAGTATGTATATATTATTGATGTAACAGTTGTAACAGTAGTCTAGTGCTAGCGGCAGTCTAGTCTTATTTCTATAAGCGTATATATATACACGCTGGGTCAATATTGTAATATAGAAATATAACCTGGGTCAAGCGACCACAGTTTAAACAATGTACTGCCTTTGCATTCATCAAAGTAATAAACGGAAATACAAGATAGTCAAATATTGAAAATCAAGATGGTATCAGAGCGGTGATCCTAAATTTCCACTACTTTTCAATCTCCTTCTCCGTTTCTTCTTTGTTGCAATCCAGTTCCACAATTCCTTTTCGCCTGAGCCGCCATGACAGATAAGGGAAAAGATGTAGCTTCGACGGGCGAAAACAAGACTGATGGAGATAGTAATGATCCATTCTTCCTCAGTTCTAATGACAACCCCAAAATGATTTTAGGCTACACTTTTTTGAATCTACCCGGCGAAAGTTTTGGCGGATGGAAACAGAAGATGGTGTTAGCACTTAAAGCAAAAAATAAATTTGCATTTATCGACGGCATGGTGGAGCAACATAGCAAGAATGTCCCGAAATTTCAAAGCTGAGAGAGGTTCAACAGTATAATCATCTCATGGTTAAGTCAATACCTGAGCAAAGACATTGGGGAGACGATAATCTACTATCCCATCACCTCCGTCGTGTGGAAATCTCTCTGCTCTAGATACTAGTAGGCGAATGCTACCCAAATATATTCGCCGAAGAAAGAGATTAGCAAGATGGAGCAAGGGACCGACAACATTTCCACCTATTTCACGAAAATGAGGCGTCTCTGGGATGAATTGGAAGCTCTCGAAACCAAACCCTCTTGTTCTTGCGACGCAAGAAAGGAATATCTAGCCCAACAAGAGAGAGAGAAGCTAATGCAATTCCTTATGGATCTCAGCGACAAATGCTCGCACATTATGGCAAGTGTGCTTCTCAAAGACCCTCTCTTGAGCATAGAAGAAGCGTATTGCATAGTTTTCCAAGAAGAAAAGAGAAAGGAGCTAGGCGCAAGAACTTCTTTAGTCGAACAAGACCAGATCGTTCTGAGTGCCAGAAAAGAACAAGCGAAGAAACCCTATAAACAATTAGGGTTTAAGGCTCAATCTAAGGAGCAAAAGCAGCATTTACACTGCACCAAATGTCAAAAACAAGGCCATGTTAGGGAAAATTGTTTCAAGCTAGTTGGGTACCCTAACTGGTGGAAAAAGAGGGCTAACGCTGTCGCTGGAACAACCATTCAATATTCCAACCCAGACCAGTGAGTCGACAGAACAAGATTCACAATTGAGGAAGTGGGACAATTAAAGGTGCTGTTACAAAGGGGTCAGACCATCGACACTGGGAATGCAGATTTCTGCAGCTTCAAAGGTAACCTTAAAAACCTCCTCTTTTGTACTGTTAGTCTAACAACACCTGAGTGCATCTATTGAAAAATAAGGTAGATGCATTTTACTTTCTCACTTGTTTTATTAAACTAATTGAGAGACAGTTTAGCACTAGAGTTAGGATAGTAAGAAGTGATAATGCTTTCGAGTTAAGAAGTAGCAATGAGGGCATAAAATACTTCAGAGAGACTGGCATAATCCATCAAACATCCTGTGCACACTCTCCATAATAGAATGGAGTAGTGGAGAGAAAGCACAAATACCTCTTAGAAACAGCTAGGGCTCTCTTTTTCTAAGCTAACTTAGAATTAAAATACTGGGGTGAATGTATTAAATATGCCACATATCTCATAAACAGATTGCCTTCAAAATCTATAGAGGGTAGAACACCTTATGAAATCCTATATAAGGAAAAGCCTGATTACACAATCCTAAAAACATTTGGCTGGCTCTGTTATAGAACACATACAGAGAGAAAGGGTAAGTTTGATTCTAGAGGATCTGCATGCGTGTACTTAAGAGTTGTTGCCAACAAAAAAGGATATAAGGTTATGGATCTGAATTAAAAAACCATTGTTATTAGTAGAGACTTAACCTTCTATGAAAAAGAATTCCCACTAAAAACATAAACAAAAATTGCAGACACATCTGCCACCCAAAATTTAGAAGCTGATCAGACTAACTTTGACTATTGTGACAGGAAGCATTATGAAATAGAAGAAAATTAGGTTCCTCCTGAACAAACAAATCAAATAAGATTAGACCCTCAAATAACTGAAAATGAAAATCTGAGAAGATCAACCAGAGATAGACACCCACCTGAATTTTTTAAAGATTATGTTCTGAGTGAGTTTCCCATATCCGAGGATGATTCCTTTACTCAAATTCTTCAAGAAAGATTAAAAAATACAAAAACCACACGTAACTGCTTACCTGAACTTCTGACAGATATTAAACCAGTAAATGGTGTTCTTCTTGAATCTCTCAGCCCTAGAACCTATTCTTTTACCTTACAAACTGAAAAACTCACCAAGCCAAGATCGTATAAGGTTGTTGTTCAATAACCAAAATGGCAAGAAGCCATGAAATTAAGCTGAGCTACAAGCCTTACACCAGAACCATACTTGGAGTATTGTTGATATCCCAAAAGGTAAACACATTGTGGGTAGCAAATGGGTCTTTAAAATTAAACTAAAAACAAATGGAACCATAGAAAGATACAAGGCCCATTTAGTTGCCAAAGGTTACAACCAGAAATATGGAGAGGATTATTGGGAAACATTCTCTCCAGTGGTCAAGATGACCACTGTTAGAATGCTTGTTGTTGTAGCAGTAAAGAGAAGATGGGAAATCCATCAACTTGACATTAATAATGCTTTTCTGCATGGTGAATTAAATGAGGAAGTGTTTATGGAGATTCCTGATGGAATGTAAGAACTTTACAGAAACAAGGTTTGTCAACTTCATAAGTCTATAT
This sequence comes from Limonium bicolor, assembly GCA_023374045.1. Lineage (NCBI taxonomy): Eukaryota > Viridiplantae > Streptophyta > Magnoliopsida > Caryophyllales > Plumbaginaceae > Limonium > Limonium bicolor. Next base: position 113,858,019 of record CM041780.1, read on the forward strand.
ATGGATTAAAACAGGCATCCAGAACATGGTATGAGAAACTCAGCAGTTTTCATCGAAATCATGGTTACACTCACTCAAGAAATGACTACTCACTTTGTATTAAGTACAATGGGAACAAAATAACTTTTAAGGGATTTATGTTGATGACATAATAGCCACCAGGAATGACATGACTAAAGTACAAAGGATTAAAACAGCTCTCGACACCGAATTTAAAATCAAAGACCTAAGAAGGTTGAATTACTTCCTAGGGATGGAATTTCTGCACAGTGACAGAGGCGTCATCCTTCACCAAGGTAAGTATGCTCAGGACCTTCTTAATGAGTTTTTACCAGCTAACAGTCATACTGTGTTAGTTCCATTACCTACAGGAATTAAGCTTGATAGAGCTCAAGGGAAGATTCTGGAGGACCCATCCATGTACCGCAGACTGATTGGAAGGATTAATTTCCTCAACAACACCAGAGCAGACTTGGCCTTTTCAGTGCAGCTTCCGAGCCAGTTCCTCAAGGAACCCAAAGCAGCGCACTACAAGGCTGCAATCCACCTTCTTCAATATATCAAGGGCACCCTAAAACAGGGAATCTTTTTTAACAGAACTTCAGATCTACAAGTCACTGCCTACTGCGATGTATACTAGGCAACTTGCTCATTGACAAGGAGACTAGTTAGTGGCTACATTGTCCTGCTGGGTGGCACACCAATCAGCTGAATGTCCAAGAAACAACTAACTATCTCTTTGTCAACCGTAGAGTCTGAATATAGATCCATCAGACACGTCACCACTGAACTTACAAGGATTTCACGCCTGGCATAAGAACTGGGAATGGCGGAGATCAACCCAATTCAGATTAACTGTGACAATAAGGTAGCAATTTTTATTACACGAAACCAGTCTTCTATGAGAGGAAGAAACATATCGACCTTGACTGCCACCTTGTTAGGGAGAAAATTCAAGAAGGCCTCATAAGTCTACAACACATTCCTGGCAAGATTCAGTTAGCAGACATATTGACAAAACAAGTCACTGCCAGAGACTACAAAGAATACTTCCAGCAGATAGGACATACTTCATTAGACTCACAAAGCTTCAAGCCTTGCGTCTGTGCATTTGCTCACACCCTACATCTTGAGGGGGACTGTTAGAATATGCACATACTTACATGTATATAATGTGTACATATTATATAATGCGTCTGTCTAGTATGTATATATTATTGATGTAACAGTTGTAATGGTAGTCTAGTGCTAGCGGCAGTCTAGTCTTATTTCTGTAAGTGTATATATACACGCTGGGTCAATGTTGTAATATAAAAATATAACATGGGTCAAGCGACCACAGTTTAAACAATGTATTGCCTCTCTATTCATCAGAGTAATAAACAGAAATACAAGATAGTTAAATACTGAAAATCAAGAAGATGTCCATACAGCGCCACTTATTATATATAAAAAAAGTTAGACCAGACGACAATTTTAGTCCATACATTTTTTTTATGTTCCTTAAACTTTCAACCCATGTAATATGTTAATGTAACCTTCATTGTTAAATTCATGGTGAAGGGCGTCAATTATGATTGAATTATAGTCTAGTTTCTTTATACTGATACTGTCACCAATGCCCTAAATTGATGAACTTGCAATAGCTGACCTAGTTCCCACATAGTCATTCAATGCTTGTAAGTGAAATCTTTGACAACAATCCTTAAATTGTTCATTTCAAGTGTTCCGGAAATTTTTAATTTTAGAGTAAATTATTGGGAATTCCCTTGAGGTTTTGGATAATACTGGTAACCACCTTGTGTTTATCATAATTATTGGTAACCACTTTGAAATTACAGCATCTCTGACTACGAGCCCCAGAACTATAGCTCCGTTAATAAATTGTTAACCCCATAATAACCTGTGAGCTTATTCACTAAATGATGTCAGGCTGGATTAAAAACACTACTTAATCAGCAGCGTCTAAGTCTCTCTCATCCCACTGCTATTTTCCTAAAAATGTCAACCCTAACCCAGGAATGGTCTACAACCAAGAACAAATCATTCCTTAAGTGTTGTGACCAGATAAAAAACCTCCTATAACGCTTGGAAGATTTCTAGCATGATCATATTGAATGATTTAGGGTTGATGATTTAGGAAAAAAACGGTGGGATGAGAGAGATGATGCTGATTAAGCAGTAATTTTTATCTAGCTTGACATCATTTAGTGAATAAGCTAACAAGTTGGCAAGAGGTTAACAACTTATTAACGGAGTTATAGTTCGGGGGCTTGTAGTTAAAGATACTGTAACCTCAAGGTGGTTACCAATAATTATGATAAACACTAGAAGGTTACTGGTATTATCCTAAAACCTTAAGGAGTTCCCAGTAATTTACTCTTAAATTTACTTTATATACTATCTTACAACCATGTGTTCCATCTTGAGTGGTAGAAGGTTACTAATCTTTTAGTTCCTATAATTTTGCTTAGATAACATGCACCCATAATTATTGGAAGAATTTTAAATCTTAGAGGTTGAGCTGAATATGAAATTCTTATAGCGTTGAATATTAGTAAGGCTACTAACATTAAACTAGCTTGATTTACACATAAGATTGAATCATTTCTCTAGTAGGATTTTTTATCTTTTTAACATGTAGAGTGGATATGACTTCACCACCATAGCTTTTTGATGCATAATTTATAGGTTGTAGGATGGGTTATTGTCCTATTGATCTCCTCAATTACACTAAGGTGGAAGTTTAGCTGATGAGAGTAGAAAGGCTTCATCGTCATATCTTTTAAAGCATAATTTGCATATTGTCGTGTAGTGTTCTTGGCCAATTGATGCTCATAATGGCATTGAGGCGGACGTTTCTTCTTGTCTGGCCACATAATCAACTAGTGGAGTAAAATTTCTAGATGAAGACTATAATTTGATAGACTATAATTTGTTAGTGTCTTTTTTTTAAACACCATCATACCATTCATATTAAGAACATAAGCTCAAAGGCTTACAAGATCATAGTTAGCCAAACTCGCCTGCTAAAACAACTACTATTGGCAAACTGAATCCTGTAGGATGTTCCACGAGTAGCATGATAGTTAACTTAAGGAAACTAGAGCATAAACTAAGAAAAAAACTAAGGATACTGGCATTACTAAGGAAGCAACTACCATAAAGTAAGAGACCTAAACCTTAACAAATATGGCCTAAAGATCGCACCATAATAAAAAACAACTTCCCGATAAGATCCCTTGGGAAGTGACAAAATCATAGGCCATAAGGGTAATATACACAAGATTATTAACTAAGACAACACAGTAACATACCAAGACAAGCCAAAACATAGACCCAAGAATCTAAACTCGTCTTTTGCTATGAAAGGGAAACTAGTCATTCGAGCAATCCCTAGGCATCTTCAGGGTTACCTTGTCAATATGGGCATTAACGTGATCTGCGCGCTTATTAGCCTTCGGTTCCATTTGGTGAACCAATGCAACAACTAGCTGGCACTCTCCATGTCTCATAATCGCCTTCCCCTTCTTGTAATGTGAAATAGAAGACAAAGACTCTTCATTATACTGCTAGTTAAGGCTGCATTTTCTTTGTCGGGACAACTGACCTTATAATGTTTCAAATGAACTAGTCCTACCCATCTCTTCACCTACTCTGAGAGCCTCTCCTTGGGCCTCAAAGCTCTCTCAAGCAAGGATTTGATGTAAAGGTGAAAATTGCCGGACCCACTTGAAATTTCATTTTTCACATGGTAAGTAGTATGACCGGAGCATCCAATGTTGGATTCTTCTTTCCCTGTAGGTCCTCACTTCGCCACCAAACCATAACTAACCTTCCACAAGCTTTCATTTTCTTCATTAGAACCTTTTTAACCAAAACGTTGACGCAAAGATTGCAGCCATGGCCCATACACGTATATTCCATTATCAAGCTCAGTTTGGTTGGAACAATCCTTCTTCACATGTATAAAGAGTCCACAACAGAAGTAGATCCGAGGCAAACACTCATATGTTAAACGAAGAACAGAGTCCTTACCATCTCGAGAAATTGTGACACAATGCATGATAGGCTTGTGTATGTTGATTAGGACCTTGATTGCATATAGTCACCCTCGATACTGTCGTCATCCTCACCATACTCCAAAAAGCACCCATATTGACTCCCTAGGCGACGAGCAAACTCTGTGCTGAAAAATGAAAGGGACATTATAGATTCTGACGTATATGGAGATCTAAGAAAAATCATGATCCTTAGGTGTCTTAAATTTGTCTTTCCTCTGAAAAACCAACAGGGGTCCATCAAAAGACCAAGACCCTCGATATAGTACCGCATACAACATATCCCTTTTCTCAAACATAAAATGTAGAGATCTCTCCCAGTGGAACAAACATGGAATTCTCCTTTGAGTTGCCAAGCCTGATTAAGGGTAACTTCTAGAGCCCAAAGATCTATGGTTTTAGTGGAGAAGTGCTTGCAGATGAGGCACCAATGAAAAGGAAGATCATGACTTTCTTCCTCTATCCCGCTCAAATCCGTGATCTCTCCTTCTGTTTTAGTTAACAAAAGATCTACACAACGAGAGGAAAGATCTTCAACCTCTACATGCAGCCATGCTAGCTCCAAAACCTTCAAAGCTGGAAAACAAGCTTAAAATTGAGCCCAAAACAAAAAGTGGAGAAAGGACAAAGTTGGGGGGGGAGGGGAATTCCAACGTGGAAGATGAGTAATAGACAAGGCAAAGGATCTTGGGAGTCAACCCCAGTCCCCAACATAAACCCTAGGCATTATGTGTAACATTCAAAGGAAACAGGGGCACGATTGAAGAAACCGAGGAGGCGGATCCTACTCCTGATGAGACCGGGCTCCTGATATAGGGAAAGAATACTTGTAAGATATTATAATTTGGTAGTTTCATAACATCTATAGTAAGCCAAATTTCCTTAACACTAAAACAAACTGTTACCCCAAATTTGTTACCTTTGTTCAAGTGGACGAAGTGTGTCCTAGGCATAAGATACATCTAATGATAAAACGATCAAATTAGATCTCATTTATTTCGGGAAGAAAGTTGAAAATCCGAGTAAAAGGTTCCCTTTCATAGCTTTAATGTTTACGGTCCTTAGAGATGGAAATTTACAAGGTGGAACCACTTTTATCTTTTTCTACTTTGTCTTTTTGTGAAATTTTAAAATGTTGTAGTTTATTAGATATAAGTCCAAATAACATAAATTTTATACCATTGCTCATCATAATTCGAGCTCTTCAAAATAAGACCCAACATAAATATGTTTTGATTAATTTAAAATTTTATATTTTTGTATGTACATATGTTTTAAGATTCATTGTGAATCTTAAGTTTAATAAAAGTGAATCAAAGGTTGTTAAAAAGTGAATCAGAGGTCGTTAGACCCTAAACCCTGCATTATAACCCTAAAAATGTCTTCGATGTTTTTAGCTTTCCTAGGGAGATTTTTAGGGGGGGTAGAGTAATATTTTTGGCATTAGTTTTATATTTATATTGTCATTACTTGGTTTGATAGTTTTTTAGGGTTTGTGGTTTAGGGTTTATGTTCGTTAGACCCCAAACCCTATACTACAAACTCTAAAAATGCCTTCGATATTTTTAGCTTTCCTAGGGTGGCTTTTAGGGTATTTGTAGGGGGTAGGGTAATCTTTTAGGGATTTATTTGGTCGTCACTGACTCGACAGTTTTTTAGGGTTTGTGGTTTAGGGTTTATGATCGTTAGACCTTAAACCCTGCGCTACAAACCCTTCAAATGCCTTCTACGTTTTTAGCTTTCCTAGGGTGTTTTTAGGGTGTTTGGGTGGGGGTGGAGGGGGGAGGGGTTAGGGTAATCTTTTAGGCATTAGTTCTACACTTTATATTGTCGTCACTGACTCGACAGTTTTTTAGGGTGTGGTTAAAGGTTATTGAAAAGTGAATATTTCGTTTAAAAAAAGTGAATCACATGTTTAAGTAAAGTGAATATTTTATTTAATAAAAGTGAATCTTGTGTTTAAGAATAATGAATCATATCACAAACTTATACAAGAACAATATGAATTATTTGTTTAGGAAAATTGAATGTTTTGTTTAAAATTAATGAATCAAATGTTTAAGAAAAGTGAATCTTACCACTTATTTATACGAGAACAATATGAACCTTTTATTTATTTAAAAGTGAATATTTCATTGAAGAAAAGTTATTCAAATGTTCAAGAGAATTGAATCTTATATTTAAAAAAGGGAAAATTACATGCCCCACCATGACGTTTGGCGCAATTACACACTCCACCCACGTGGTTTCACAAATTACTTTCCCCACCCATGTGGTTTCCCTCTTTTTACATCCAACAACTTTTCTAATTTTTGTTCAATTCAAAAGATGCTTAAACGTTGTCCAAAATTGATGAAACTTTACATGGATGATGCTAAAGTGATATATTTTGATCTTATGTCAAATCTGAAGTTTTTTAAGTTAAAATGTGACCCGTGGGACCCAATTAAACATGTAACATGTTCATTGGGTCCCACATGTCACATTTAAGCTTAAAAAACTTTAGATTTCTCACTGAACCAAAATATAACACTTTAACATCGTCTATGTAAAGTTTCATCAATTTCGGACAATGTTTAAGCATCTTTTGAATTGAATAAAAATTTGAAAAGTTGCTGGATGTAAAAAGAAGGAAACCACATGGGTGGGGAAAGTAATTTGTGAAACCATGTGGGTGGAGTGTGTAATTGCGCCAAACGTCATGGGTGGGGCATGTAATTTTCCCTTAAGAAAATTGAACCTTTCACTTTAAAAATACCTAATATATACTCATTCTAAAAACATAAAATTTTAAGTTTATCAAAACATATCCATGATGTATCTTGTTTTGAAGAGCACAAATTATAATGAACAATGGTATCATTTTTTTTTATTTTTTCACTTATATTTTGTAAGTTATAACATTTTGAAAATTTTGAGAAAAAAATACATAGTGAGGTGGAAGAGATTTAGAAAAGTGAATAAATATAAGTGTATGACACGCGTGAACCTATTTATATTCTCCTTTTATCTTCTTATTTTTAATTAAGCCAATAGATTGATGACATGGGGAGGGATTCCACCTTCTACCTTACCGCAAGTGCTAGGGTCTCCACTCTATTGGTGAATTCGAAGCTGGCGATTGCGCCACCTTAGAACATGGTGATGACTATTTTGGTAATTTGTTATCTATTTTGTTATTTTGTGCTTTATACTTTCGTAAAACTTTAAAATGTTATATGTTAATATATATAAGTCCAAATAATATAAATTTTATACCATTTTCACCATAATTCAAGCTCTTCAAAATAAGACTAAACATGAATATGTTTTGATAAAATTTTTATTTTTTATTTTTTGTATGTACATATGTTTTAAGATTCATTGTGAATCTTAAGTTTAGGAAAAGTGAATCAATGGTTGTTAAAAGGTGAATCGAAGGTTATTAAAAAGTGAATCAAACAGTTGCGTAAAAGTGAATAAGAGGTTTAAAAAAGTGAATCTCATAGACATAGATTGTTTAACTTAATGGTGGCCACGGGTCCGGTTCCACCGGTTCCGGTTCTGGTTCCACCGGTTCCGGTTCCACCGGTTCCGGTTCCGGAAAATGTGTATTCGTATTCGGAACCGGTCTGGGCGGTTCCGGTTCTGAAATCTGGATTCGCTTCGAATTCGGTCAAAAAACCGGTTCCGCCGGTTCCGGCCGATTCCGGTTCCGGTTCTGATCAGTTCCAACCGGTTCCAGAGCGGTTCCGGAAAGATTCGATCGGCTCCAGTTGCTTCATTTTAGCTCCGATTTGAGATCCGTTTGAGCGCACACGTTGCTCTTTTCATCCACTTTACTCCTAGATAGGTTATTTTTCAAGTTTATAATCTTAAATGTGTGAGAAACAAAGACTTAGGAATTTTTATTGAATTTACAAAAAATAAGGAACAAAGATAATTTTATTATATGATTCACTGCCTCATTAAAACCTTATTAGGTAAAAACCCATTGGAAAAACCCTAATAAGGAAAAAGAGTACAGCTACTAAGAGGTTACATGATTTCAATTTGCAAGTCTTAAAAAAAAGATTACATGGAAAGAAAGTAATACTAAATTACTAATACATTCTAAAATATTACAAGATAGAAGTCCTAAGTGGTGTTATCCCCATTCATCTCATACTAATCATCATGTTGGCCTTCAACCGGTTTCGGGGCGGTTCCGGTTCCGGTTCCAATTCCGGTTCCCGGTTCCGAATCCGACGACGGTTCCAGACGGTTCCAGTTCCGGGCCCGGTTCGGGCCCGAATCTCAAAACATGTATTCGTATTCGGAACTGGCTGAAGTGGTTCGGTTCCGGTTCCCAGCCGGTTCCGGTTCCAATCGGTTCCGGGTAGAACCGCAGGTTCCGGGTAGAATCGGACCCGATGGCCACCATTAGTTTAACTAAAGTGATTCTGATTGTTTGACTAGTGTGTATCAGAGGTTTTAGAAAAGTGAATCAAAGGTTTTAAAATGTGAAATCACAAGTTTTAAAAAGTGAATCAACGTTAAGAAAGAAAAAAGTGAATCTTGCAAGTGTTGATTGTTTAATAAAGTGATTAAGAGGTTTAAAAAATGTGAATCAGTGGTTTGTATAAAGTGAATCATGCGTTTAAAGAAAAGTGAATCAGAGGTTAAGAAAAAGATTATTGTAAATAGAGATTGTTTATTAAAGTGAATAAGAGGTTTAAGAAAAGTGAATCAGATGTTTCTGAATCAAAGGTTTTTAAAAGTGAATCAAAGGTTTAAGAAAAGTGAATATTTTGTTTAATACTAGTGAAAGTTAATATTACCATAAACTTATGCGAGAACAGTATAAACCTTTCATTTATTGAAAGTGAACCTTAAACCTTACACTACAAACCATAAAAATGCCTTCGACATTTTTAACTTTTCTAGGTGGGTTTTGGAGTGCTGGGGTAAGATTCATTTTATTAATGAATAAGGTTCATTTTATTATTAAGAAGATTCATTTTGCTATGAATAAGATCACTTTCAAAAATGTAATATATACTCCTTTTAAAACATAAAATTTTAAGTTTACCAAAACATATCCATGATGCATCTTGTTTTAAAGAGCACGAAAAATGATGTATAATGGTATAATTTTGTTTTATTTTGCACTTATATTTGTGAGTTATAACATTTTGAAAAAAATATATTTCTCTATCCTCCTTCTCTCTCCTCCTCGTGTGTCTAGGGATGTCAATGGATCGGGTTCGGGTCAGGTGAAGCATCACCCGCATCCGTGACCCGAATATATCATTCATCATCCATCCATCCGTCACCTGTTTATTCTTCATCCGTCAACCGTCATCTGTCATCGTGGGTGATTCGGGTGGATCGGGTGATAATTGGGTGATAATCGTTTCTATATCATATACAATAACTTTTATAATAGTAATGAATATAAATTATTTTTTATTACTAAAGGTAAAATTTCTTAGTATTTTAAGAAACTTTACTCCAACGTAATCAAATATTCCACCAAGACCAATAAGAAAATAAACATAATTTTGCGTTGTATGAGAGAGACAACAAAAATGGAACGTATTGTTTAGTTTTCTTAAAAAAATTCTATACAATTTGTTTGGTTACTTGAAATAAAACAAGGTGTAACTTTAAACGGATGACGGATCGGGTGATAAACGGATGACGGATGAAAAAACTTCATCCGTCACCCGATCCGATCTGTCACTCGATCATCCGTCACCCGATCCGTCATCCGTATATTTGGGTTTTCATCTGTTTATTTAAATCGGGTGGATCGGGTTAATGGTTATCCATTTAAAATTGCCATCCCTACGTGTGTCTACATTAGGTGTTGTTTCTTTTTTTATTTTTTCTCTTTCTTCTCTTAGAGCCAATAATATATTGACATGTGGCATGAAGCCATATTACAAGATGGAGCAAGCTCCATGGTCTCCATACTGTTCAATATTACCTTGAAAACTTGAAGAAAAGAAGTTTATGACAAAAAGCCATAATAACATAATGATAAGGAGTATGGAAGAGTTACAAGAGGTAATGACTTCAAAGACTAAGGAAAGACATTTTTTTCCGTAAGTTCTTTACTATTTAACCGATTCATATGCTAATAATTCTTTTAAAATTCAATTTCTCTCGAACTGTTTATCCTAAATCAGTAATCTTTTACTTCATATTTTAATATCCTTATCTCTATTTTACCGTTAATTCATTTCTGACCAAAAATTTTCTGAAAAAAAATACTTTATAACATAATTATGTCAAAAGTTAAAAATCATCTTTTCTAACTTCAAAGTTCATGCCACTTACTTACATTTTCTTAAAATTAGTTTTAAAAATAAATTTTTGTCCTTTTAGTTATTTCTAAAACAAAACAAAAAAATTGAAAAATCCTTTTATATTTTTGTCCTTAAGCTCTTCTTTTTCTATTTAATCAATTATATCTTAATAATACTTTTTAAATTCAATTTCTCCCGAAAAGTTTCTCCTAAACCAAAAATCTTTTAGTTTTTTTTATTTCCGAACCACAAAATTCTTTAACACCCCTGAATAAAACATCCAGTAATACAAACGTCGCGCCTACACAATATCACGGTTAACTACGCAGCGGAATAAACTCCATCCGAGTGTCACAGACGCCAACCACCCGCGTGGTTGACACGATCACTCTTCCAACACCAAGTTACGGTCTGTATGACTGGAAACCGCCCTCAAACAAAACTCATATACAACTCAAAATACAATTCCCAAATACCGAGTGTCTACAATAAAATACCAAATCATAATCTGAGGATTACATCTCGGGTTTAGTAACAACCCATACACTAAACATACTACACAATTCAAAGTTATGCCCTGATGGACTACCCCCATGGTAGCCATCCCGCCTATGCTCCGTTATCGTCCGGCACAATACCTGAAAAAAATTGGGGTAAAGGACTCAACAAACGCTGAGTATGAACGTGTGTAGCCCGTATGTTGCCGGGCCACACGACTACTTGGTCGAATATTATCAAGTCAATTTACATGCTATAATAAAGCAGTAAAGCAGGCCACAATACATCATGGTTTCATACACACTCAAAGGTAGCAAAGCATTAACAACAAGCAACCAGGCATAACATGATGGCGTCATAATGACATCAAACACGCAACCAAGCAACAAGCTGCAGTGCTAGTATAGTAACAACAATAATGTAAATGGTAAAATGTGTACGTAGGCATGTTACACCCATGATCCTCACTATGGGATCATTCGAGCGTGTGTGTTTTTATTTCCTCTTGTGTCCCATAATATGTATTTTTTCTTTTCCATGCACCCGGTCTGGGGATATAGTTAGATCCCGTGACCGTATCATGTAGGTGCCAATCTTTCCTTGTTTCTTTAAGGATTATTTGTGAATTCTTTTATTTCCGCACGTTGGAGGACGTCTCCTCCATAGTTAATTCCTCCAATCCCGGCGTCTCACGTCGAGAAAGAGGGGTCGTCTTTAGACCCCAGGTTATGCTCCCCAAATAGTTGATCTTCCAATCCCGGCGTCTCACGTCGAGAAAGAGGGGTCATCTCTAGACCCCAGGTCATGCTTCCAAATTGCCAATCTTCCAGTCTCGGCGTCGTACGTCGAGAGAGAGAGGGGTCACCTCTAGACCCCAAGATGTGCTCCATAATAGTCAGTCGAAGGATCTGATGCAGATACCAACTCCCGAGCAATCCATCACCGCGCGGCCCGAGATGTTGTCTTCCCGGGTTATTCTCATGTTATCAACAGTTGATATTCACTCTTTATTACATTAATGGATAGACACCATAGTGGGTGTCATGGTACGTCCTCTATGGTTAGAGAGGAGTTTCCCTTTATAGAGTTTTCTTTGTTTACATAGTTCCTTGTGTTTTATCTAGAAGTTCCATAAACGATAAAGGGACTAAACTACTGTGTGCGCGCAAATAATATGCACAATGATATAACAATCATAATAAGCAAGATAAACAAGCAATCCAATTTCATGCTTAAATCTTATGGTCGTTTTCACACAAGGCATACAGCAAACAAGCCGTGTAACACGGCAACATACGAACCACACATGTCCATACCTCTTATCAGTCGATGTAAAAGCTCGCACTAGGGTTTCCCGCCTCCCGAGTGATACAATCCTATATCGGTTATACGGACGGGTTAGTAAATCTGTTCACACGTCATTGTTCGTGAAAACTTCTTATAGTATTCTCTAAGTGATATATGTGACATTATTAGTCCTACTTCCTAAGTTGAATTCGGAACCTATGTTTGAAGTAGTTTTCATGTCCAGTCATTTAAACTTTGCCCCACCTTAGTTCTCAAGTAGACTCTTGGACCATTTCTAGATTCCTTTCGCCCTTCTATAATTTGTTATTTTTCTAATTAAGCCATAACTGGTAGTCTTCTTCATTTAACTCATTAAACTCTTGAACCTTTACTAGTGCTTACTATTTCGGTTTTGATTCCTCTCCACTTTAGATTCACATTCATTTCCTTTTTTTATTCACGTACAATCTTACAATACCTCTAAGACTTGTTTATACATAAGCCCAGTTTCAAAATCTGAAACGCAAACTCTATGTATAACCTCATCTAACTTCACTCTAATGTATCAAAACGATGTCAATCCCTCTCAAGATGTTCCGCTAATCTAACTGAACGTTTTTAGTCATTTGAGTTGAGTTCACTAAATAACAAACATCACACTCTTAACACCTTTGGAAGTTAACCATACTGAAACACACACCATAAAAACTGAAACAACCAAACTGTGTATACCTTCATTCTAACTTCTCTCTGACGGTTCTCTTTGAGTTCTATCTTCCCAAAGTGTTATACCCTCCCTTAATAGTATTTGAGATGTTCTAAACTAGTAACCAGTTCAGATCAACACTGTTAGTACCTCTGTAAAACCGTTATACAAAAGTTACAACTTCTCTAAAATTGAAACGCATCCTTCCGCACACTTACACTTAGCTTTGCAGTTTACTGTATTAGACTGTGTTCTAAATTTTCTTCCAAGTAGCTTACTCTCTTAAGTAGGTCTGTAGCAAGGTTCTAGTTCAGTTTTAGATCGGTTTTACACTCTTAGCATCTCCAAAGTTCAGCTATACAGAAGCTACCAGTTTCCAAAAATTAGGAAAAAATGAATCAGTGCATTTCTTCTTTATTCTTGGTTTCAGCTGGTTAAGTTGACTTCTAACTTCCCCCAGGTTGTTACCCACCTAGCTAGGGGTGTTAACAAGGTTTTGAATTCAAAACAGATCCATAACAACATGGTTTAAGCCACTAAAACTTCATCATACTGAAACTGGATGCAACTAAAAAACTAAAACACGGTGTGAGTGTTTTTTTTTTCTTTTGTCCATCTTGCTGCTTATTAACCTCACTTCTAGTTTTCCCCGAAATGTTTACCCATTTAGTCAGGTGTTTAAATAAGATTCTTAATTCAGTTCTAGACCGATTTTACACTCTAATATCTCCTGAAATCCAGTCATACTGAAGCAATCTATTACCAAAATTCTGAAACTAACTTGGTGCATCTTTCCTTTACTCTTTATGTTTGGTTATTGATCTGTCTCTTAAACTCTCCCCAAATATTCATAGACTTACTTAAGTGGGTTAGATATGTTTTAGGTTCATTGTACTACTCACACACCTCTCCTAACACTTCTAAAACTACTTATACTGAGGTCACAAGTTGCTGATATTAATAACATAGTTGCTGTGTACTTACCCCTATATCCTCACTCTCTGTAGACAATATACTGTTTTACAATTCCTCCAACTTGTATACAGACCTGTTTAGATGCTTAACAATGTTTTAGACTCAGCCAAGGAGTTAATATCTCCCTCATACTCCCTCTGGAACTCGGTTATACCGACGTAACAGCCTGTAGAACCGAACCAACCCAAGTCTGTGTACCACCTCTTCAGTGTGCCTTTTTGCTAATTAAGGTAAATTCTATTTCTCCCAAAAATTTTACCCATGTAGTCATGTGTTCAGGCCAAGTTTAAACTTAACGCCATCCCAAGAACAACACTGATCACTCCCTTGAACTTCCATAAACTGAAACCGGAAGGACTATAAAAATACTACTCCACTAATCCATGTTTTCTCCCTTAGTTTTCCCTTTCTGTTCGTTAATCTGCCCTCTAACTCTACGTAAGGTTTATGCCCAGGTAGCTAGGTGTATTTGGGAGGTTTTGAACTTAACCACAACACAAACAAAGCTACTAACACAACTGGAAGTTCGTAATACAGAACTAAAACTGATGAAAAACTGCAACCCTTTACCGGGCATCTTCTCTTCTATTCCCCTTGTTATTCATTACTCCGGCTTCTAACTTATCCCTTATTGTTACATAGGTAGTAGTAAGTGTTTTATCAAAAATTTTAACCTAAAGCAAAACCCAAAACTCCGTCATTACTGCTACTGAATTCCCATTCACCTGAAATATTAACTCCTGTTATCTTTCTTTATTCTCTTCTGTTACATTTCTGTTTGTTCACAAGTCTAATTTACGATTCTTTCCCAAAATATTCAGCTTCTTAGTTAAGGGTCTTAATATGACTTTATCCTAAAAATAAACCCACAACAGCATTGTTAAATCCACTGAGAATTCATTATACAGGAACGGTAAGGTTACAGAAAAGAAACCAGAAATGCAGAAATTGTTATAGCTTGTTCTTCCTCTTATCTCTGTCCATGAATTGACTTTCAATTCTCCCCCAACCTTCTTATTCAGTTACTTAAGTGTTTACCCCAGATTTCAGCCCCAAGGATAGACCCAACACAATCTGTTCAAGCTACTGGAGTGTTCCTAACCGAGAATGTAAGGAACTGAAACTGAAGCATTAACCTGATACTCTCTTTGTTTTCTTTTTGTCAATTCATAAATCTGCTTTTCAATTCACCCCCAAAGTACTCACTTGCTTATCTAAGTGTTCTAGCAGAGTTTTACCAGCTTCCAGTTAGTTGTTGTAGTCGATTATTAATCACACACAAGGCATGAGTTTATGCAAGGTTTTGACCTCTCAAGATTTGGTGCTTAATCCACCAGTTTGCCAGTACCTAATCTACACTGATGACTCTCCCGAAATTTCCTTATATAGAAACAAAGATTTTCAGAAAACTGAGATTTAGATTCCTGCACTCTCTGCTCCTACTTCCCTTTTTAAGTTGTTAACAGGTCTCTCTCTAGCATTCCCAACTTGTTGTTATTAGGCTATCAAGAACTTCAAACTAAAACGTGAACAAGATTAAGTACAGTTGGAAGGTTTGAGCTGGATTACAACCTTAGGGCTTTGGGGTTGTTTCCTTGGGAAGCTCTTGGGATTACTCGGTATATTTCGCACCTGAACGACATCAGATGTCAAGGTGAGTTGCAGATTCCAAACAGCAGGAGTTAGTAGCTCAAATGTTACTGGAAGGAAGAATACTTGATCAGGACATGCACAAGTGACTAGGAGGATTACCTCGGGAACTCTTCAAATGTAATCTTTGACCGGTTGTTGCTCTAGGGCTTGCAGAGCACATTCAGTTACTGGAAAACTAAGTAGATAGAGAAAAGGAATCAGCTGTCCATTCTCAGACAAAACAGAGCAAAGAGAACAATGGGAGTAAAACACAACCAGGAACATTTTACCTTGCGCTAGAATACAAGCAGGAATTTGGGATGGATTCTCCTGTTCCAGAACCTCTCGAGACAGAGGAGTTGCATGCAAAAATGTTTGCGTGAAAATATGCAGGAGATTAGAGGGATTTAGTAAGACTTTTGGACAGAGTTGGGCAAAGGAAAGAAAACAGAAATGAAAATACAAGAACAGCCCGGTAGCATTACCTTGCTGGTTGAGCTCGTGGTGTTTCAAATTCACAAGATGGGTAAAAGCTCCAAGATTTAGACATGCAACATGGAGAAACAAACGTTTGAGTACCAGATAGCAAACGTATGAAAAGGAAGCTGAGCACTTAGGATTTTCAGGCATATAAACGGTGGGAAGTAGAGAATAACTTGGTCACTGGTTACCTTGTTAGATTGTGCCAGTTGACAGAGGACTTTCAGAGCTTCTGGACATGCAAGAATCGAGTTGTATGTGGGATAAGTTGAAGAAACATCGCTAACTTGCTGCTGGGTCTTGCGTCGTTCCAGTTTTTTTCTTTAGGACCGGTAATACTCCTTGCATGCGCAGAAATTAAGGGAAGTTCAAAGCCTTGCTCTGGACTTTCACGCATCGGGAAGAAACTGGGAGAAACCCGAGGTTGAGTAATTTGTTAATCTCAGCACACACATGCGAGAGAGAGAGGAGATTAAGGAGTGTGTTAGTCTTCTAACAACGACGGGTACTGTATGGGCTTAACGATCTTTGTCTCAACTTTGTGAGACCTGCTGAATTTTTGATAATGCGAGGCATGAATGGGTCAGATTTTGTTTGCTGTTCAATCTCTTTTTTTTGTAGTTATAGTAGTAGTCGAACTACTAGTCTAATTAAGCTAGCATTCTCTACTGAATACGAGCATAGCTCAACCGGTTAAGACATTCAGGGTGGGTACGAAAGGTATTGGGTTCAAGCCCTGGCGGGAGCGCACTAGCTCTTTTTTTGTACCATGCCCATTAGTATATATGTGCGACTATATAGTATGTCACATTTTTAATTTCATATGTGACTACTTTATTTTGTGACGTTATTAGTTATATGTATGTATATGTATATATAGATATACGCCCCTTTTATTTTGTCACATTTAGTTATATATATAACTATGCGACGTTACTATTTATTATATACGATGTTATAATATAATAACGTTACGTATGTGTATTTTTATAAACGTACAAGTATAAGTACGTGACCGACTTAGTATGTGACGTTGTCATGTTTTCGGACGTGTATATATGCCCGCACTAAATTTAATTATCATACGTTATCATATGTCCGAATTATGTAATGCGTTATTCCCGAATAATCTTCTTGGTTTATGATTTTGTTCATATGAGCTTATATTTGCGTATCACGTACCGATATGTATACGCGGTGTAAGTACCCGTTTGGATCTATATTTTAAATACCGTAAGGCTTTATTGTAATTGTTGCACATGATTTAATTTAAACTGCTAATCATTCGGGGTATTTCAAAATTTATATTCTAATGTCTTCATTTCTATTTTACTATTATCTCATTGTTTGACCAAAAAATCTTCTAAAAATTTCTTTTTAACATGAACATGTCAAAAATCAAATATTATTTTTATAAAATCAAAGTTCAAACTAATTTCATATAAAATTCATTTTGTTCTTTTAGTTATTTTTAAAACAATAATTAAACTTTCAAAAGTCATTTTACGTCCAAAGAATGTCTTTTTCATTTCCAAATATGTCTCTTTATTTTCCATCCCTAAAACCAGATCATCAACCAAACTCTGACGCCTTTTTGAGAAAATTCACAATATATCCCTAAAATATTTTGTAATTCACAATATACCATTTTTCTAAACCTTGTCACAGGATACCCCTAATTTTTTTGAAATTCACAAAATGTGCCTTTTCATAACGTCGGTCAACTTCGCCATTAACTCCACCTGGAAAATGCCATTTTTGCCTCTACCTTTTCTTTTAAAATTCACGATATACCTCTTAAAACTTTCACAATTCACAATGTACCCTTTTTAAAAATGCATTCACCAAATGCCTCTAAAAAGTTTCAAAATTCACAAAATACCCCTAATCCGTTAAATGACTTTGAATAATGACTATTGTATCCTTTACATTGCAGGTCATGTTTCCAGTTCACAACATGGCCTTTTTTATTTAGGGTATTTTATGAAGTTTTACAAAAACATTTTTAAAATACTACAAAATATAGATAATTTGAAAAATAATTTTTTAAAAAATGATAAAATTATTAAAATATATTAAAAAGTGAAGTATGATTAATAATTCTTAAACATTAAACATACAAAAAACTTCAAACAAATTATTATTTTTCTTCTCATTGTTTTATAACCTTTTTATGACTATCTATCAGTCTTTCTTCTTCATTAAAATATTGAAGTTCTGTTTAGATAATGATAAACATTATATTAAGCATATATATGCCAACTTGTAAACAAATTAATCCAGTATAATATGAGGTAATTGTATATAGTTTTATACCCTATATTATATTAATTGGATTAGTTTTGTTTATAATCATCATATATATGCTTATTATATAATATTTAGTCATTGTTTAACTATAACTATAATATTTTAATGCAACCGAAGATGGATAAGTAGTCAATGAATATAAAAAATCAGAAGAAAATAAAAAAATGTATGTTTGTTTTGTGTATGTTAAATCTTTAAGAATTATTATTAATAAATATGTTTTGTAATTATTTATATTTTGTAGTAGTTTAAATATTTTTTTGTTAAGTTTCATAAAATGCCCTAAATAAAACAAGCCATATTGTGAACTTGAGACATGACCTGCAATGTAAGGGGTACAATAGTCATTATTCAAGGTCATTTCACGGATTAGGGGTATTTTGTGCAATTTGAAACTTTTTATGGGTATTTGTGAATGTTTTTTAAAAAGGGGTAAAAAGGGGATATTGTGAATTGTGAAAGTTTTAGGGGTATATCATAAATTTTAAAAGAAAAAGTAGGGATAAAAAATGTCAGTTTCAGGTGCGGTTAACGGTGAAGTTGACGGGCGTTATGAAAAAGGGATATTTTATGAATTTTAAAAAATTTTAGGAGTATCTTGTGACAAGGTTTCAAAAAGAGGTATATTCTGAACTATGAAAGATTTTAGGGGTATATTATGAATTTCCCCTTTTTGAAAAACATTTCTTTAATTTGTACTCGGTTCAAAATGAAATTCATCCAAATACCCTAAATTAGTAAAGCTTTAAACAATAAATTTAATGTGTTTGATAGGGTTTTAAAGAAGAAGGAAAATATAATCAAGAGAAAAGTCATGTTCTCAGCGCATGAGACTTTAAAATTTTAAAATACTAGTTTGAGGTTGAAATAAAGTACTAAGATCATGTGCATGACATATGAAGGTCTTAAGTGGTATTATTTATAAAGTGTGGGGTGTATGTTAAATAAATAAAAATAAGAAATAACAATACATATGCAAGACACATGCCACTTAAGTTGAAAGAGAGAATACGCCATCATTCTCTCTTTCCTTATTTCTTCTTTTTCTTCCTTAACATCATTTTCTCTCTTGTTGTCCCCATGTGGTTGAACTCCATTTTCCTGAAGACCATGGCTTTCTTCCTCCTGCAATATACTCCATTAGTAGCTAAGCGAGGGGAGGGTTTTTCTTAGAGATTTATGTGATTTCATTTTTGGAGCATGATTATCAAGATTTGGAGCTTCTCATCTCCTTCATTGTTACTATTCCAAGTATAAAACTATTTTCTCTTGTTCTAAAATTTCTTGGAATTGGCTTAAGTCCTTTGTAGAAGCTTCTTGTTTGTTTGTTGTCACTCTTTTGAAAAAATAAAGAGAGATCTAAAGGAATTTGGTCAAAACCCATTTCCTTGGTATTTGAGTTCAAATTATGTAATGGAAATATGTTTTTTTTTGTTTTAAAATTCCTAAATAAATTATCCGTAACACCCCAACTCAACCCAAATGTGGTCTCGCAACTTAACATCATACATATAACATGTCACAGCGGAATTCTTTACACTCCAGGTTCTTGCCACGGCCTGACTACATAATATACCGAACATTAGTACATAACAGCCTTAGCCAAATACATATCCTTCTTACAATCCCCTCACATCCTATACATCTTACTAACTCAATTGCCATACGAGTGTACTTGCACAACTCATAGGCCACACTTAACCCGTAACACTTGTACCCTTTCTTACTCTCACGACGGCCGCCTCCTGATGTTCACCTGTGTAGTAAAAACAGCCCAAAGGGGTCAGCACGAATGCTGGTACGATCCTCTCATGACCCCCAAGCTAACGTGGCTACGACGACTAATTGTCGATAGCATGGAGGTTGATTAGATGCACAACATAATAGAAGGTGCAGTAAACAACAACTCAGATATGAACAATCAAAGTTCACACACAATGAACGACTTAAATGCGTTCCCTTAATTAGAGAGTTAATTATTTAACTCCTTAAGTAATGTTCCCTCTTAATCTTAGTCCATCCTTATCTCAACTCAATCTTAGTCTTATCTTAATCTTAGAACAACCATCCTTTAATAAGGAGTGGATGTAGCTTATCTTAATCTTAATAATACAAACCATCCTTTAAAGTGGAATGGTTGCAACTCATCTTAACCTTACCTAAATTAATCTCAACTTAATCTCAGTATACAAACCGTTCCTGGAAGGGAATGGTTGTAGCTTATTCGAACCTGGGATTTAGGTGATCCCACCGCACCATCTTAATGCCACCTACTCTGGACGGGAGTCCAGCGTAGCTGAGCCGGCAACCGGCCCTAGGCTACAAGTTTGAAGACAAGTCCTTAAGCGGAGGGCGGATCTGATTCAGATACCGTCCCCCTTTTCCTTAGCATGCATGACCGGAGATCGGTCCCGGGTTTCCTCACTCAAGTTCCAGTTAGTAGTAGTCTCAAGACCATGTTTGTTGGTTAACCTCTTTCGGTTTATATCAACCCATATTAGGGAGCATTCCTTAGTCTCACTCATTTCCTTACTAAACGTTAGTTAGTAAGTTCTCACTGTATGTTGTGTTAGTTTTCAAACATCACACACAATACAATAAACATAATATCCCGGTTGCATGCTTTATCTGTTTAGTGAGCACACAAAAACAAATAGCACACAAGCCGAGGGACACCTCGTTAGCAAGCAGGTCACAAGAAGAACTGTACCGTTCACCGTTGGTCGTTCGGTTGCTTACTCTCTTCAGAGTCCAAATTCCAAGTCCTAAAACATTTATTTAGGTTTAGGTTGTTAATCACTTAACTCAATTCAACTTACTTATCTTATTTAACTTACTTAACCCTTAATGATTCCAACCTAACACCTCTTAAGTCTTACAACTTAATCTTACAAACTTAAACTTAAACTTTTAAGTTTATTCTTAACTTAATCCCTTAGGTCTCTATACCTCTAATCATCATTGCCCCCTTAATGGGGGTACCATTAATACCACTAAACTCTCTTAGGGTTTCTTTTTTTTTGTTTAAGTCTTAAGGGTCGTCCGACCCACCGTCCGACCCACCGACTGGGTCGGTCCATTCCAGAGACTCTCCCGTCTTTTAAAACCCTCCGTCCGACCCACCATCCGACCACCAAATGGGTTGGACCATTACAGAAACTCTTATGGCGGCTTAATAGAGGTCCGTCCGACCCAAACTTGGGTCGGACCCCTGGGTCGGACGCCACCAGAACATGTCCAAAAATTGTTAAATCTTCACCAAATTCTCCTTAAGCCTTCTAATGTCTCTCTTAAGATTGTTAATTCAACCACCATTTAAAAATACATTTCAAAATCTTATTTAACATTAATTCCGATCAACCTCCAAAATCATTCCAACTTTGCTCAATTCTTTCAAACACTCCTAACACTTATCATATAGTTCCTTATATTCCAACATGTAAATTTTGTCTCAAACTTCACTAATCAAAGTATTTCTTTTCAACCCATAACTCCTCCTTAACATCATTACATCCCATTTTGTTTGTTAGACCTTCCAATGTCATCTTGCATTCCCATGCACAATTTCTCTTCTTTTCACTAGTTACTCATCACTCTTAAACTCTTAAGCTTGCTTATACATTTCTTTCCATTACTTAATACCTTGACATGGTTCTTCATTTACCCTGACCATGTAACACCCTCCTTAGACATTTCCACCTCTTTTATGCATCTTTATTCACCACCTCATGATCATACTCTCTTTTACATTCCTAGTCATTTTCCTTGACATTGACAACATTCTCCCACACCTTTCTCTTCCCATCACCTAAGTCCACTACTAGCATCATCACACTTACACAAACTATCCCAAACTCCTCATTGTTTTATCCTCTAGTTCATACCTAAGTCACCTTAAAGCATTACACCTTCTCCTTCAAATTCATGCACAAGTCTCACCATTCCTCTTACCATGACTTTGGTGTGTTCAATACACCATCTAAACTCTAATTCCTCCTAGACAACTCTAGGTCATCCTAAACCTAAAGGATTACTTAGTTAACTCATTTCCACACAAAGTCCTCATAATGACTCCTAGTAGATCCTAGGTCATATTAATTCACCACCATCACCTAAACACTTATTTTCTACTCAAATTTCGCCATAGCTCCTCTAGTATCTTATCATGCCCAAACACATTGTTTTTTCTCATTCAACCATCTCACACACATCAAGTTCTTCTCATCATATCTCATCACCAAACCAACTCATTCACAACAACTCATTATATTGCAATAATCTTAAATTGCATAGCACCAAGGCTCTTAAATGACATGGCTCTTAGGCCCTTAAATGACTTAAACTTAAACACTGAATTTCCCACATATAAAAGCTTTCAACCTGCAAATACACCCATCAATCTCATAGTAATTATAATGCTCTTAAAATCCACCTTAAGCTTATATTACTAACTCATTCTCATTGGCTCCTTAGTCATAAGTTCATAAGCTTGTTTAAGTTCTTTTTCTTAGGTTACATAACCCATTACCTAATGTAAGCCCTATGCTACATTGGTACTCATCTAAACTCATTCCTTAAACCTTAAACCACCATTAGGTAAATAATTTACCTTGTTTTCTCAAGCTTATCTTAACTTCCTCCTTACACCTTCTTCTTGCATGAATCTCGGCCACCACTTAAATTCCCCTTGGCAATGTTCTAATCAATATTCAATGACTCATATGAGTACTAAACAATACACTAACCTCAAGGAATGAAAACCTAGGTTAGAAATGTGTTCTAAGGCATAAAAGTGGATGATTACCTTTAAAGTCTCAAAGTAGACTTGGGCATTGAATGAAATAGGACCTCCACTAGTCCTTGGTGAATAAATCAAGCTAGAACAAGGCATAAAAACAAGGCCCATGAGCAGTAATTTTCGGCCATATGGAAGGAATGATGGAAACACGGTTTTCTTACATTTTCTTTACCTTAAGAGAATGGAGAAGCTAATGAGCTCTTCAAACTTGATTTTCCTCCATCAATGGAGTTTTCTCATGGTACCAAACTTGAGCTTTGAAAGATTTGAAAAGATAGAAAGATAGGTCTTGGCCTAACTAAGAGAAATCTATACTTAGTTTTTGATTTGGGGCAAAGATGAACACTTGGTGAGCATTTGAAGGTGAAGCACCCATGGATGGATCTCTCTTGGTTTTGGAGCAAGAGAAGGGATGAAGAAACCGTGGGAAGAGAGAGAAATGAAGAGAGAGAAGAAGAAAAGTAGGCTAATATAAGATATTTGCTTTATAAAAGCTAATAGTAACTCCTTTTACTTATCTCTTCTTTTCTTCCTTATTTGATGTAGTCTATGGTGACTCATCCTTAGAAAACTGGCCCCATCTTAAATAAGGCTAGTCATGGTCTTTGTTGACCAACTAATTAGCTTATATTGATTAAAACTTAAACTAGTCACTATTTGGCACTATTCACTAATTAGTGCACATATTTCTGAAAATTTTGATTTCCCATTGATTTAGGCTTCCTAATGTGATACTAATTAGTACACATGTTGATTAAAGAGTAATGATGGACATTTAGCCACTCAAAACTCAATTCTAAGACAATTTCTCAAAAATGTGCTTTAAGACTTCTTAAAGCACATTTTGTGTTTTAACTTGTTTTCAAGCTTGGTTTTCTTTGATAATTGATTTAAAATGTCCATTATCATATTACTAAAGTCTTATAATGGTATTTGAGTGCTAATCAAAGTCACTCCAAGCTTAGAGCACGTTTTTGCCCAAATTGCCCTTAAGGCACTTTCTTGTGTTTTCCTTGGTTTAAATTGTCTACCAATCTTTCTAAGGCATATTCTAGCCTTACTACATCATAATTTATGTTTACTTAGCATACTTAGTTTGGGGTGTTTCAATCTACCCCCCCTCCTTAAAAGAACTTTGTCCCCAAAGTTCCCATGCACCTCATCTTGTTAGGATACATATCTTACCTCATTCCTCAGATCATATAGATCATACTTCTGTATACTTAAACTCATTAGATCCTTAGGTCCTCCATATGCTTATTCTTAAATATCACACAACATGCTTACGCATGTATAGCACTCAAAATTCTCTTTGTTTCTTTTGATGATTAAAACATTCACATAATTTCCAACGTATTCTCCCATGTCACCGGTCCGTAGACAATGGCTCATTCGTCCTCGTCACCATGGGCCAGAATACAAAACACTCTGCTCTCCCCATGTCACCGGTCCGAAGACAAAGGCTCGTGCGTCCTCGACTTCATGG
Organism: Limonium bicolor; assembly: GCA_023374045.1. Lineage (NCBI taxonomy): Eukaryota > Viridiplantae > Streptophyta > Magnoliopsida > Caryophyllales > Plumbaginaceae > Limonium > Limonium bicolor. The sequence goes on from CM041780.1 coordinate 113,882,524, forward strand.
GCGAGACTCAGTAAAAAGGTAATCCTTTTTACGAGGTCATGTGAGGAATAATTCCTCTAATTAAAAATACAATCAACTCCAATTTCATTTATCCTAAGGTCTCTATCCATAGTGTGATTTAATGTGACCACTGGTAGGGAGTTTCAGGAATCATCCAACCCTGATGTGATCAGCATCAGTGTCGAACTATCCTTCCACTCCAATTTGTGTTCGGTTCCCTGATCCCTAGAAAATCAAGTTCCACCTCCCACGTCATTTCAAACATTAAATAATTCACTCATGTCCAATTTTCTATCTTTTTAGTTCTTCTAATCAAATAATCAATAATCTCCAAAGTGTGGACTCAGTCCATCCAACATTCCCGATTCATCTCTATAAGTCCCATACCAATTCTCCCCATCTTATATCTCATAACATTACTATTCCTAACTCATAATCATATCAATTGTATCTCATAATGTTATCTTATTCTTATCTCACACATAGTCTCATATCGACTCATACCTCATATATTCTTTTTCTTAAGTCTCCTTAATCCTCTTCCTTAATTCTCTTAACTTGTACTCACACCGGAGTTAACAAGATAGGTACTTAATATGTATGGTATTCACATCTTCTGTGTGCAATAACCATGATTTATCTCAAAATGTTTATGTAAACCATATTCTCAAATTATTTTGTGCTATGCACACCGTAGTTTATGTACTCAGTACACAAACATACGCTAAGCGGTTTTCGCTCTACCCCCTTAAAATGGATTACGCCCACGTAATCAACACCACATCATTCTTGAACATAGGTTCAAGATGTCTAATTTCACGAAGCATTCTAGCTTCCATGTCATCTATCTCACTTATAATTCGATCAGAAATGACTTAGTCTCTATATCAAGGATTCTTACGGTACTTATACCATTTTCTTAACTTAGTTTGGTCTAATCTCAAAGGTACTGATCTGCTAGCTTCCGCTGCGTGACTCTGATAATCTTAGGCTTAACTGCCTTCTTATCCTTCATAGTATGTATATCTCATCCCGTATGCTTATGATTTAGTACTAAAGATCTCTTAATGGACACGTGTTATCTTTATATATATACACGGCCTTGATAAGTTGTAGCTTGTCTATCCAGTCTCTCTGGAGATCTAATGTTCATATTCTTAGCGTTCTCTTAAGTGTCTAAATCGTTCTTTCCATCTGACCTTGGTCTGAGGATGATTCTAATCTGAAACTACTGTGTAGTGCCTTATGCGCTTTACAGTTTAATCTCTTACATCTTAAGACATGTCCAATGTCTGTACTTAACAATCCGTGCTCTTCGCACTTCATAGTCCTAATATTTGTTCTCTGATTCCCTTATGTTGTGGGTTCAACCGAATTCTTCTCTTCAACTGTTTGTGGTAGAGCTGCTCTTGTCTGATCTTGCGTCGTTGTCGGTGGTACGGAGTCGACTATTCCCGTGTTCCTTCACTACTCGTCTACATGCATGGGGTACCTTACTGGTACATTACTACTTACCCAACTAACTCATAATGAGCGTGTCAGGCCTGCAAGCCCCTGTGGGGTGCAGTCGTCCCACATCTCGTTTTAGTAAACTCTTAGTGTCCGTCACACGTTTAGCTATTGCTAATTATGAAGTATTTGTTGTCGATCTCCCTTTCATGTTCCATAATAACATTTATTGTTCTTCTTGAAGTTAATAAAGGGAAGTCTATTTACTGTGTTCTTGGTATTATATGCTCTAGCTCTTTTGTATCCCGTACTGATTCGGTCTCTTAATATTGAGGTCTCTTTCCGTAGAGCCTCTTATCTTCTTTCTCATATTCATTCTATAGGATGCACTTCCAGTTCCTTAAGGGATGGGTTGTGTGCTTCCTGTGTAATCTTACCAAACCAGGTCCAGACTACTGGCATCAATGCGCGGTTCGTCTACCATCTTGTTTCCTTACTTATATTGGTCTTAACTCATAAATCTAATTGCCTCTGGTGTCAATATTTGACGGCTCATACATAATGTCGCCTTACCGCGCACCATGACTTAATCCACTTATCTAACTATGTACTCACGACCACTACTACCGTGGTAGTTGGCCTTTACCATATTGCCCATTAATGGTGCAACCTCTTACTCACTTATTCTATGTCTTACTTATACTCAATCCCTTCTTGGTGTAAACACACTGGGAGTTATCTCATTTGGTGTGTTTGGCGGTTGTTATATTGTACTGTAAAATGGTTATCTCTTAATACGAAGGTGTTCTGCTTCAATCTCAGTTCGTAAGTAGGCTAATTTCTCTCGCTTTCTTTCATCCTTAGTGATGTTATCTACCATGTAATTCTACCGGTTACTGAAGAAGTCGCTGCTGATTCACAAGCTCTTCCGAGCATTGGTCATTTGACGTGCCATGTTGTGCACTTACAACTTGTCTCTGACGACTACTGATTTTAAATCCTGGGTGTTGGATATGGGGTCTATCTGTGGAACCTTCCTTATTACTCAAGTGTATCTGATAAGTTCTAAAGTAATCTCAAGTTTACAGTTTCCATTCTCTAACAAAAGCGTATAGCATCTCTAACAAGTGAAAGCCCTTTTGAGGGGTTCATTCCCACTCATGGCCTCACAACAAGGAGAGGTATCCCCACCCTAAAGGCATGGTTCGTTCTCCACCCCTGTCCTTAGCGTTATCTCAATATTCTCATTGGTACCCTTTCTTGGTAATTTTTCCCAATCTAAGTTATAGGTTTGTAACCGTTCACATCTACACATTGTAGTCCCTTCGTGGCTTAAACAAGCTCTCTTATAACTTACTGCGCCTCGGGCTGATGTGGTTAACATCCTTGGCTCGTAGGCTTTAGTGCTTAATGTTCTCAGTTCATTACTTATATTCCTACTCATCCGTAGGTCATCCTGATAGGTTCTGATCCTTGAACACTATCTACCGTTAGGTACATACTAAATGTAGTATTGGGTTTCATGGCAAGTCGCTGCATCCTGCTTCCTGCTATGTAAGTTTATTAGGTATTCTGAGGTACTTAGTGTCTTTGACAATACTGTCGTTTTATTAGACCTATGTCTTTTAGCAAATAAGGCTAAGTTCGTATTAGGCGTTTGCCTCACGGTGTTTAAGTCGGATATCATCCTGTCGTCTTATACTTTCGTTTCAACTTCGTTCAACTTCCGTTGACTACGTCACCCATTGATGATCGTTCACACTTGGGTGTTAATGAGTTAGACAAAAAATATTAACTGTCATTCATCAGTTTGCTCGGCTCGACTATGCCCGCTATGTGGGGGTAGTCCTCCGGGTTTTCCTTTTCCAGGGTGGTACATCTTTTGTTCCTTAGTGGTTATAGCTTATGTTCATTTCTTTTACCCTTACTTTCTGGGTTTCCTAACATCTTCATTGTAGAATGTTTGTTATTGGTATTCTTAATGGTCACTTGGGAGTCTTATCCCGTTTTCGTTGGAAGTCGTTGCGTCAACCGTCTCAATCGTATCTTATAATACATCCCTTGTATATTATTGCTTATATAGTGTTTTTGCTCGGATTGTTGAGCGATCTCTCAGGTTCCTCTCCCTGAGGTTCGGAATTGGTGTTCTTACCGTACTGTCGTTGTTGTTGTCGTAGTACGTTGTACTGTTGCTAACATCCATATGGTCCAATATTATGTCCAAGTTCCGCTCCTGGCTGACTGGTGGGTCACCTCATCTCATCATGGTCAGGCCGTCGGGCCTTTCCAAGGTCTTATTTTTCTGTTCTTATGGATTTACAATCCGGTATTAATATATGTTACAACTGTAGCGTTCTCCTATTTTGCCATAATGGCTTTCCGTGTAGCTAAACCGTGGTAGCACTTGCTATGGCAAGTGCGCCATGCAGGAGGGCTATTGGTACAGGTACATTGGTAGTGATACTTCCTTCTAATTTCCACGTAATTGGTAGTCCTCGGGACTCCTTCGATAATCTCTTATTTTGGATACCGACCATCCGGCAGTTTCCTTGTTGTTTGACAGTATTGTATTTATCAGGGGTTCGTCTTTCTGGGGAACACCTTAATATTTTCTTATGTCTTAATCCTCGCTCTTGTCTCCACACATTTTGTTGTGGTTACTAAGTAATGATTCTCCTTAGGCACTACATCGTAGTCCTATTTCGGTATACAATTGTATGAGTTTCTACCGTCGTCCGCATTAAGTCGGCCAGGTCTTGTAACCTTTTTCATTGTATGGGGTTTGGAGTTCCCGTTTCTAACTGGACTTTCCAGTAATCTCAATCCTCATGCTTGGTATTATCCTACTGTTATGCTCCTTCGGACCACTGTCCGGTACTCATGTCGCTTCCCTTTTCCTTTCTATTGCACCCGTAGTGCTTTCCTTATCATTGGTATTGCGGGTTATTTCGACTGCGTAGCATGTCGACCCATGTTGCCGGTAATTACCGTTCCCTTATTGATAGGATTCATAGGTAGCGCCTGTTTCTCTATTGTGCTCCATTAAAAATCTCTAAGTTCTCCGTAACTGTTGTGCAACAAGATGTTTCTCGTATTGCTTACTGTTAGCTAACTGCCAGATCGGGTTTCCCCGAGTACGAGAAGGCTTTCTTTCTCTCTGGCGTTTGTTCCACATATTCAGGGTTAGGGATGTGGAGGGCGGGTCTAGGTATATGGATATCCGGCAAACACCGGGAAGTCCTGACTATACGCACCTCTCACTCTATCTCTCACCCTAACCCAAACTCAATCTCAACCTCAATATCCTCCTAAGTTCGGTATTTCTTGTCTTCAGAGCGTAACTACGCTCTGATACCACTTTTGTAACACCCCAACTCAACCCAAATGTGGTCTCGCAACTTAACATCATACATATAACATGTCACAGCGGAATTCTTTACACTCCAGGACCTTCCACGGCCTGACTACAGAATATAACGAACATTAGTACATAACAGCCTTAGCCAAAATACATCTTTCTTACAATCCCCTCACATCCTATACATCTTACTAACTCAATTGCCATACGAGTGTACTTGCACAACTCGTAGGCCACACTTAACCCGTAACACTTGTACCCCTTCTTACTCTCGCGACGGCCGCCTCCTGATGTCACATGTGTAGTAAAAACAGCCCCCAAAGGGGGTCAGCACGAATGCTGGTACGATCCTCTCATGGCCCCCAAGCTAAGTGGCTACGACGACTAATTGTCGATAGCATGGAGGTTGATTAGATGCACAACATTATAGAAGGTGCGGTAAACAACAACTCAGATATGAACAATCAAAGTTCACACACAATGAACGACTTAAATGCGTTCCCTTAATTAGAGAGTTAATTATTTAACTCCTTAAGTAATGTTCCCTCTAATCTTAGTCCATCCTTATCTCAACTCAATCTTAGTCTTATCTTAATCTTAGAACAACCATCCTTTAATAAGGAGTGGATGTAGCTTATCTTAATCTTAATAATACAAACCATCCTTTAAAGAGGAATGGTTGCAACTCATCTTAACCTTACCTTAATCTTAATCTCAACTTAATCTCAGTATAAACCGTTCCTGGAAGGGAATGGTTGTAGCTTAATTCGAACCTGGGACTTAGGTGATCCTACCGCACCATCTTAATGCCACCTACTCTGGACGGGAGTCCAGCGTAGCTGAGCCAGCAACCGGCCCTAGGCTACAAGTCCGAAGACAAGTCCTTAAGCGGAGGGCGGATCTGATTCAGATACCGTCCCCCATTTTCCTTAGCATGCATGACCGGAGATCGGTCCCGGGTTTCCTCACTCAAGTTCCAGTTAGTAGTAGTCTCAAGACCATGTTTGTGGTTAACCTCTTTCGGTTTATATCAACCCATATTAGGGAGCGTTCCTTAGTCTCACTCATTTCCTTACTAAACGTTAGTTAGTAAGTTCTCACGGTATGTTTGTTAGTTTTCAAACATCACACAACAATACAATAAACATAATATCCCGGTTGCATGCTTTATCTTGTTTAGTGAGCACACAAAAACAAATAGCACACAAGCCGAGGGACACCTCGTTAGCAAGCAGGTCACAAGAAGAACTGTACCGTTCAACGTTGGTCGTTCGGTTGCTTCACTCTCTTCCGGAGTCCAAATTCCAAGTCCTAAAACATTCATTCAGGTTTAGGTTGTTAATCACTTAACTCAATTTAACTTACTTATCGTACTTAACTTACTTAACCCTTAATGATTCCAACCTAACACCTCTTAAGTCTTACAACTAAATCTTACAAACTTAAACTTAAACTTTTAAGTTTATTCTTAACTTAATACCTTAGGTCTCTATACCTCTAATCATCATTGCCCCCTTAATGGGGTACCATTAATACCACTAAACTCTCTTAGGGTTTCTTTTTTTTTTTAAGTCTTAAGGGTCGTCCGACCCACCGTCCGACCCACCGACTGGGTCGGTCCATTCCAGAGACTCTCCCGTCTTTTAAAACCCCTCCGTCCGACCACCGTCCGACCACCCAACTAGGTCGGACCATTACAGAAACTCTTATGGCGGCTTAACAGTGGTCCGTCCGACCCAAACTTGGGTCGGACCCCTGGGTCGGACGCCACCAGAACATGTCCAAAATTGTTAAATCTTCACCAAACTTCTCCTTAAGCCTTCTAATGTGTTCTAACATCATTTAGACCCTTAAAACCACCTTTAATCATCCTCCAAACTTATTTAAACAACCTCCAAAGATCATTCCAACCTTTTGCTCAATTCTTGCTAAAACTCCTAACACTTATCATATAGTTCCTTATATTCCAACATGTAAATTTTGTCTCAAACTTCAACTAATCAAAGTATTTCTTTTCAACCCATATAACTCCTCCTTAACATCATTACATCCCATTTTTGCTTTGTTAGACCTTCCAATGTCATCTTGCATTCCCATGCACAATTTCTCTTCTTTTCACTTGTTACTCATCACTCTTAAACTCTTAAGCTTGCTTATACATTTCTTTCCATTACCTTAATACCTTGACATGGTTCTTCATTTACCCTGACCATGTAACACCCTCCTTAGACATTTCCACCTCTTTTATGCATCTTATTCACCACCCTCATGATCATACTCTCTTTTACATTCCTAGTCAGTTTCCTTGACATTTGACAACATTCTCCCACACCTTTCTCTTCCATCACCTAAGTCCACTACTAGCATCATCACACTTACACAAACTATCCAAACTCCTCATTGTTTTATCCTCTAGTTCATACCTAAGTCACCTTAAAGCATTACACCTTCTCCTTCAAATTCACGCACAAGTCTCACCATTCCTCTTACCATGACTTTGGTGTGTTCAATACACCCATCTAAACTCTAATTCCTCCTAGACAACTCTAGGTCATCCTAAACCTCAAGGATTACTTAGTTAACTCATTTCCACACAAAGTCCTCATAATGACTCCTAGTAGATCCTAGGTCATATTAATTCACCACCATCACCTAAACACTTATTTTCTACTCAAATTTCGCCATAGCTCCTCTAGTATCTTATCATGCCCAAACACATTGTTTTTTCCTCATTCAACCATCTCACACACATCAAGTTCTTTCTCATCATATCTCATCACCAATCCAACTCATTCACAACAACTCATTATATTGCATTAAATTGCATAGCACCAAGGCTCTTAAATGACATGGCTCTTAGGCCCTTAAATGACTTAAACTTAAACACTGAATTCCCACATATAAAAGCTTTCAACCTGCAAATACACCCATCAATCTCATAGTAATTATAATGCTCTTAAAATCCACCTTAAACTTATATACTATATTCATTCTCATTGTTCATTCCTTAAGTTCTCTTAGGTTCATAAACCATTCTAATAGAGGCTATTCTTTTTCTTAGGTTAATAACTACATCCTAATGTAGCCCTAGGCTACATTGGTACTCTTCTAAACTCATTCCTTACACCTTAAACCACCATTAGGTAAATAATTTACCTTGTTTTCTCAAGCTATCTTAACTTCCTCCTTAGACCTTCTTCTTGCATGAATCTTGGCCACCACTTAAATTCCCCTTGCCAATGTTCTAATCAATATTCAATGACTCATATGAGTACTAAACAATACACTAACCTGAAAAGAATGAAAACCTAGGTTAGAAATGTGTTCTAAGGCATAAAAGTGGATGATTACCTTTAAAGTCTCAAAGTAGACTTGGGCATTGAATGAAATAGGACCTCCACTAGTCCTTGGTGAATAAATCAAGCTAGAACAAGGCATAAAAACAAGGCCCCATGAGTAGTAATTTTCGGCCATATGGAAGGAATGATGGAAACACGGTTTTTCTTACATTTTCTTTACCTTAAGAGAATGGAGAAGCTAATGAGCTCTTCAAACTTGATTTTCCTCCATCAATGGAGTTTTCTCATGGCACCAAACTTGAGCTTTGAAAGATTTGAAAAGATAGAAAGATAGGTCTTGGCCTAACTAAGAGAAATCTATACTTAGTTTTGATTTGGGGCAAAGATGAACACTTGGTGAGCATTTGATGGTGGAGCACCCATGGATGGAGCTCTCTCGGTTTTGGAGAAAGAGATGGAAGAAGAAAGAAGAAACCGTGGGAAGAAGAGAAATGAAGAGAGAGAAGAAGAAAAGTAGGCTAAATAAGATATTTGCTTTATAAAAGCAAATAGTAACACCTTTTACTTATCTCTTCTTCTTCTTCCTTATTTGATGTAGTCTATGGTGACTCATCCTTAGAAAACCTGCCCCCATCTTAAATAAGGCTAGTCATGGTCTTTGTTGACCAACTAATTAGCTTATATTGATTAAAACTTAAACTAGTCACTATTTGGCACTATTCACTAATTAGTGCACATGTTTCTAAATTTTTGATTTCCCATTGATTTAGGCTTCCTAATGTGATACTAATTAGTACACATGTTGATTAAAGAGTAATGATGGACATTTAGCCACTCAAAACTCAATTCTAAGACAATTTCTCAAAAATGTGCTTTAAGACTTCTTAAAGCACATTTTGTGGTTTAACTTGTTTTCAAGCTTGGTTTTCTTTGATAATTGATTTAAAATGTCCATTAGAATATTACTAAAGTCTTATAATGGTATTTGAGTGCTAATCAAAGTCACTCCAAGCTTAGAGCACGTTTTTGCCCAAATTGCCCTTAAGGCACTTTCTTGTGTTTTCCTTGGTTTAAATTGTCTACCATTCTTTCTAAGGCATATTATAGCCTTACTACATCATAATTTGATGTTTACTTAGCATACTTAAGTTTGGGGTGTTTCATTATCATAGTATTGAGATCGAGATTTGAATGATTGAAACCCTTAAGAATAGACATTGAAACTTTAGAGGAATTCTCAGGTTTGAAGTAAATGGAATGGTATAGTTATGGATGATGAGTGCTGTGTTGATTATAATTTTTTGTGTTGTTGGAAGATAGTGAAGGCCCTAGATTTGAAGGGATGGATCATGAAGCAAGGTAAGAGGTATTACTTCCTAAAAGGTAAACCTAAATTTATCTATTGTGCATCCCGGGGGGAGGTGTGAAGTGGATTGTTTATGATGCTAACCAATTATCTAGGCGATTTGATTATCTCTAGTCATAAAGAGAGTGTGATGGTGTGCATTGAATCCTCAAATAGTCAATGGAGAAAGAGAAGAGAATGGAAAGGTCCTTATGATCTTTGTGGATGAACTAAAATTTTAGTTATTGATGATCGTTATGATCTTGGTGAATTTTTTTTACAATTGTGAACATTTATGTAAGTTAAGATACGATCTTGATGGCTTTGAATAATAAACTTAGACAATATATGTTATGGTCTAATGATCTATGGAATAAGGAATGGAGTGGAAATCAGCTAAGGTTTGATGACTAATCCAAAAAGAACTTGGATGGGAATAAAACATAGTTATGATGACCAGTTGGTAAGTGAAGCTATTTATGGCTAGCTAGGGATCCATAGGATCCTAATATATGAATGTTTGTGAATATATCATGGACTTGATGCTCTTTTGATATGTGACTTGATTGTGGACACTTAAGATCTAAGTGATCCTAGTACTTTAATTGATTGAATGTATCTTGAACTTTATGATCTTTGGTATTGGTGATTGATTATGGATGCATCTATGTATGGTGAATGGATTATTGTGATGGAGAAAACCTAATAAATTATAGCCAAGCCCAAATGATCTTGACCATCATATGATGAGGAAAGACCTGACAAATAATGGCTAAGGCCAAATGACCTAGATGGTAATATTGATGGGGAGGACCAATAAATAGTGGTAGAAGCCGTATCGACTATGACTAGTCCAATTAAGAATGCCATGATATAAGTCATTAACTCAATTATCCTTTGGCATGTTGGTAAAACTCTAGTATCCACTTATTTTTTGAAGGTACTATGGGGGTGTGCACCCTTAAGGGTGTAGAAAGAGGTGGAATGGTATTGAACCATATATTTGAGCTTGGTAGTCTTACAAGACTCGACAAAAAATAGAGCAAGGTTGCTGAAATTGATGATTTGAATTGTGCATAAAATTTGATGTGAACCTTGATTATGAATATGATATATGATAAACTACTGGAAATGAAATTGATATATGGAATGTTTTGTTTCTCTTAGAGAATCTTCATGTAATTTATGAAATATATAATGGCTTCCAATGATTTCTAATGGAGGTGATTATTTGGGCAGATGATCCAGGCTCAGGCTGGACCACACAAAAATTGTAGGCCCCACGGGCTTGTGGAAAGTGTCCATGCCCAGTTTTATATTTTTTGAGCCAATCGGGCTTGTTCGTGCTCAAAATTGTGCCATAGCTCAGCACGAATTTTTGTCAGCTCGGGTTTGTCCAGGCCCACCCAGAATTGTGTTCGGGTCAGTCAGGCTTTATCATGGCCCGGGTTTCCGGGCAGGACAAGTAATGATCAACTTATATTATGTTAATTTGGCTCAAGCCTTTGTGGTTGACTTACACTTGAATCTAAATGTGGCAGCAACGTGTATAATGTAACATAATGTTTTTTGAAAGGATCTTCAAGTGGATTTAAAATACATGAAGTATAGTGAAAGATATAGTTTATGAATTGATTATCTTCAAACTAGATTACTAGTTCTTTAGGGTAGGTTAATGTATACTTAGTCTTATAGTTAGATTCATCAATGAGAGTGTGGGTCTCTGAGGAATTTTAAGACTTATGTTCTAAGAGCTTTCGTACAAACCTCTCTCTTAAGCTCGAAATTCCCCATGATGATGGTTTTTATATTGTGTAATTCAATTAATGATAGTGCTTAACTCTTGCGTTTTTGTAATTGAGGCTGATATGTATGGCATCCATGATTGGTTAGCCGTTTCTTTGATCTAATTTGTGCAATGCATTACAAGAGGACACATGGCCTAGGACCTCTATGCTACTTTGTAAATTGCAAGTACTTTCCTTTCAAGAACCATAGGTTGATCATGCCCATGTGGTTTTTTATTGGGTACATGCAAGAAGAAAATGATTTTAGGAATACTTTCTTGGTATGTCTTTCCGAAATGTTTTGAAAGGATTAAAAATGGATTTTTTTTCTTACATACTTTAATGTTTGTGCTTGTGTTTATTGGTTACTTCTCTATTTCTGTTGGAGGAAACGAAGGAATGAAACGCTTGATTAAATTTTCAATTATTGCCTTTGAATAGCTTATCTTTGTAACGCTAACTATCACTCTGTTAGTTAGTTGGAAGTCTAATAAAAACCATGCATTGATTTACAGGGATCTATGGAGAAAACCTTAAAATCATTCACTTGTAGTTACCATCATAAAAGAATTCCAAACCCTCTAAGAGTTTTGATGATCATAATTTCTCTTCATATTACTAACTTGTGTATATGAGCTATGTAGGATAGTAAGCTTTATCTTGAGATCAAAGTTGACAAGTCTTGACTTCCATAAAGCTTTGAAAGAGCGTTAAGCAGACATAATTTGAGAGTTGTTCACCCATCGCTCAACTTCACCACACAAAGACGAAAAAACACATTAGGCTTTGGGTGGATTAGAGTGAATATCATCCTTGCTTTGTCATCGTTGTGGATAGTTTGAAGCAACATTTGGAGCTTCATAACTAAATACGACAAACAAAGAATAAAACGTTCGAATAGAGCAAACAACCATGTCACATGGTGCGTGCGAGAGTACTTATAAATTTATGGAGAATTATATACATATGTTAGTTTACAAATTATCATTCGGATAAGTAAAACAAAGGTATTACAAACACCCATTGTTTTTTGAGAAAATTCACAGGATAACACTAAAAGTTTTCTAATTCATAAAATACCACATTTTTTTAAAAAGTTTTGGGGTATTAGAAATTCACGGGATACTGCAAACCTGTAATGGACGTTAATCATCCATTGACTGGGGTACGAAAAGATGATTTTTCCTGGTTCAATCTTTACTTATAGTTTCTAGTACACATGATACCATACTTTAATTTTAGAGTTTATTGGATACTACAAAAAAATGAACAAGATACCACATACCAGCAGCTATATTCCAATGGTAACCTTTTCTCTCCCATCTTCCAATGGCTATGTTTATCATTTATGATCCTATTTAAGTCATTCAAGTGATTGTATCCCATGAGCCAGAGAACTTGCAAATTGAGGTCAATATGAAGGAAAAATGGACTAAGGGGCTGTTCACTTTGGGCTAACAAGGAAACGGAAACCACTAGTAGAAAAAAGATTTTAAATGACGCACTTTAAACCACGGTTAAACATATAACCATCATTTAAATCTTTTTAAACCACGGTTATTAAGAAAACCGTCATATATGTTGCACGGCTCATCATATAAATGATGATTTTTATAGAACCGTCATATATAGTTCGTCCACCTAGATAAAATGACGGTTTCGTGCTAAGCGTCGTATAAAGTCCATATAAACCACGGTTCATTCAAACCTGTCATTAAAGGATTTACCCCAAACATTATAAACCACGGTTTTTCTGAAACCGTCGTTTATTGCTCCCGTCACATAGGTCTTAAACGACGGTTTCTTTATGAACCCTTGTTAATTTAAAAGTCTTCTGATTAAAAAACCGACACCTCCTTTCTTCTTCCTCCTTCCCCGCGTTCTCTGGTTTTCCTACGATTTCGACAATTTTCCACCCCCGTCTTCTGTTGCCGTCAAGCCCAGTGTGGTGCCCTCCTCCGCCGTCGAGCCTAGTGTTCCCGTCCTCCTCCGTCGTCGAGTACTTCGCTAGCCCCGTCCCGCGTCGATTCCAGTCACCACCTCCACCGTAGCTCCTCTGCGCCTTGTCAAAGCCGCGAACGCCGCCCACAGCTCCACGCTCGTCACGGGCCGTCATCTTTCCCGTTGACGGTCTCCTCCTTCTCCTCAGCCACCCATTGTTGCTTCTTTGGTGAAAAAACCAGTCGCCTGAAGAGCTGCTGCTTCGCTTTGCCCCCGTTGTCCG